>JARYGA010059753.1:25379864-25789297 GCA_030545235.1 Helianthus tuberosus | reverse complement strand
GAAAGGTACACTTAAGGAAGTTGTAAAGAAAAGTTTCCGTTATGTGCGAAATTGATATCCCATAAATATTTTTCATATGAAATTGGTGCCTAAACATCTATTTTGCATCTTGTAACAAAATTACAATTGCTGAATTTTGCGGGAAAAATTCATGAAATGGTCACTTTTAGCGCATTTCGGACAGTTTTTAGTGCTACCGGGCATTGGTAAAATATTAACCGAACTCTTGTATTCCCATATAGGGGTTTAACATATAATTGATATTGGACTCTCATCCGAGTCCTAAAGATGTCATTTTTGATGTTTTTCTGCGGATCCGAAGTTTTCGTCAGCACTCTAGTTCACTAGGCACTACTCTAGTTGTTTCGATGAATTGTTTGCACTATTTCAAATGTACCCAATGAAATGAATCATGTGCATCATAATTGAATATCCCATGAGTTTTCTAAGATGTATATCATGTAATCATGCAGTCCGAATATTTGTATAATGTAAATCATTGTTTTAAATGTAAGTAACTTACCCGAAAAGTGGCAGTTGTCACATTCTCCCCCTGTTATTGAGAATTTCGTCCCGAAATTCAAGCTGAGTCATCCTATACAGGAGACTACTCGAACAGGTGAGAGTATTTGGCTTTGATTTAATGTTCACGTTCCCAAGTATACTCGGGTCCGTGTCGAGAGTTCCAAAGTACATTTTAATAATTTTGATACGACTCCTCCATGATTTCTAGACTTTACAGTCCATGACTTCAACAGGTTCTTTAATGAATTGGAGTTTGTCGTCAATGTGAATAGAATGATAACGGTTTGCTTGTGTTGGACTCTTTTAAGATTCGACACATGAAACGTGTCGTGCATACTGTTAAGTTCATCTGGTAACTTCAACTTGTAGGCAACAGTGCCAATCTTTTCTAAGATTTCAAATGGTCCAATGTAACGTGGGTTAAGCTTTCCACGTTCACTGATCCTCGCTACGCCTTTCCAAGGCGAGACTTTCAACAAGACTTTGTCTCCAACCTCGAAAGATAATGGTTTTCGTCTTTTATCTGCGTAGCTCTTTTGTCGATCGCAAGCCGTCTTGATACGGTCTCGGGTCTGAAAAATTTTATCCGTAGTCTCTTGGACTAGTTTCGGACCAATTAATTAACTATCGCCTGTTTCCGCCCAACATAGCGGTGAGCGACACTTTCGACCATAAAGAGCTTCGAACGGTGCAGCTTGTATACTAGTATTGTAGCTGTTATTGTAGGAAAACTCAAGTTAAAAGTAGATGAGTATCCCAATTGCCGCCCTAAATCCATAACACACGCACGAAGCATATATTCGAGTGTTTGGATTGTCCGTTCGCTCTGGCAGTCAGTTTGTGGATGAGAAAGGCCGTACTTGGATTCAAATGAGATCCAAAGGCCTGTTGAAATGATTTCCAAATTCTAGAATAAAACGACCGTCTCGGTCTGAAATGATTGAAATAGGCACTCCATGACGAGCCACTATTTCTTTGAGATAGAGTTCCGCTAGTTTTTCAGAATTATCCTTCTACCAAATCGGTAAGAAGTGTGCGGACTTTGTTAGTCTATCGATGATTACACATATCATGTAGTGACCTCTCTGAGGTCCTGAGTAACTTCGTAATGAAGTACATCGATATTTGTTCCCATTACCAAACGGGAATCTCGGGTTGTTGTAACAAGTCCGAGGGATTTTTGCTATACGACTTTTACTTTCGCGCAAGTCAAGCATTCTCCGATATAAGTCGCGATATCACTTTTGAGGTTAGGCCACCAGTAGTATTCTTTCGCTACTTAGGCCTATGTGCTTCCTCAAAATATCATCTCGAAGGCCGCCAAAGAATAGAACCCAATTTCGACCCATAAGGTATAAAGTTCCATCTTCTTTCAGCACTAATTGTTCCTTCATGCTTCGAAGTGTTTCTACTTGAATATGCTCTTCCTTGAGCGCTTGTGAATCATCTTCTCTAATGCTTGAACTCTGCAGTGTTCTAACTCGCTCCTTGCGGCTCAAGGCATCTGCTACAACGTTTGCCTTGCCCGGATGGTACTTCTATTTCACAATCATAGTCGTTCAACAATTCAACATACATCGTTGACGTATATTTAATTCTTTTTGGTTGAATATGTGTTGAAGACTTTTATGATCCGTGAAAAATAATGCATTGAGTACCATATAAATAATGTCGCCATAATTTTTAAAGCGAATTACCACCACGCCTAACTCTAGTTCGTGAGTGGTATAGTTTTTCTCGTGAACTTTTAGTTGGCGTGACGTGTACACGATAACTTTTTCACGTTGCATGGGCACGCAACCCAATCCATGATGCGAAGCATCACAGTCTACAACAGAGTCATCGGTATCGTCGGATAAAGATAAGATTGTAAAATGCTATGCACCAATCTCAAGAATAAATTGTAAGGCTATATCTTGTTTTTCGATTTGGGGGCGAATTTATTGTCTTTAACAACTCTAAAATGGTTCTCAAATGTTGCTCATGTTCATTAGTCGATCGAGGGATATATCTAAATGTCGTCAATAAACACTACGACGAATTTGTCGAGATACGGCTTGCACACATGATTCATTAATCCATGAAGACCGCTGGTGCATTTGTTAAAACCAAAAGGCATAACGAGACAACTCGTAATGACCGTAACGAGTCTTAAAAGCCGTTTTCGGTATGCTTTCCTCTTGAATTCGTAACTGATGATACTCCGATCGAGTAAGTCTATCTTAGAGTAGAAGCTAGAATCTTTCTAAACCATCTGAGTTAGGTTGGAAATTTATTTGTAACATGATTTAGAAATATGAATTTTCGTTCAGCGAAATGTTGTGCATTTTTGCAAAACTTGCATGTCTTTCTACCCCCAAAACCTTTATAAAGATGTTATAGTGGTAAAGAGTGAGGGGTTATGAACTCACAACATCCTTATTCGGTCAACTACAAAAGTTCAGAAGGTGCTAATCGACATGGAGATTTGGCTATGGGTGCGGCTCACCGGTACCAAGTCGATGTGAAGCAGCTCGACTTGTTGATATGGTGGTAGTCCTGGCAAGTCTTCAAGAAAGACTTCAGGAAATTATTTTACCACAGGATTATCTGTCAGCTGTGGCCCCAACGGCCTTCTTGTCTACAACAAGTGCTAGAAAGGCAATACAGCCTTTCCGTAAGCATTTTTTGTGGCTTCATGCAATTTATGGTCCGCAATGATATGTTGCGCTTCTCTCCATGGATAACAAGTGTCTCTTCGTTCGGTAGTGGTAAGCGAAATGATCTTCTCATGACAGAAGACTTCGGCTCGATTATTGGATAGCCAATCCATGCCAACCACTACGTCTAAAATACCCAACTCAATGGGTACGAGATCGATATGAATTTCAGCTTTAGACTCGACTAGTTTACTTTTTGCCAATTCTATAGAATGAGGAGACGTCGTACATTTTAAATTCTGTGTGGCGAGGACTTCACTGTATAGTTTTTAGGAACCCCTATGTTTAAATGTATGATAACCCAATCCTTATGTTTAGATGTAGGAGATAACCCGATCCATATGTTTAGATGTTGGATAACCCAACCATATGTTTAGATTGTAGGACAACCCAATCCCTAATTGTAGCTAGGACAATCCCGTCCCTAGCCATGAAAACTTATGTATGTGAAATGTTGAGATGAAGCTAAAATTGCCAATTGTATAAAATAACATGGATGTGAAATGTTGACGAATAGGATACATACCGGTGGCCCTTAATGAATTTGATATGTCTCAGCTAATTACCCATTAGCTATCTTGATATAGTAATGTGTGTCCAACATGACTCTAATTCGAGTAGATATGCTTAACATTTAAAAGCAATAGCTAAGCTCAGTGTTGGTATTAAAAGAATTGATACATGATGATCGTAGAGTGTACGTACTCATGACTTCATTGGGATTTTGTGGAGTATTCATAGTTTCTAACCATACACACACTTATTCACATTTAGGATTTCGGCAAGTTACCAGCATACATCCCGGTGCCAAAATCATTTATGGCAGCAGTTGCCTTCATTTCTCTCATGACGAGAGTTATTGTTTTGAGTGATTGAAGGTAGGGAGGGATGATGCTGTTATGCTTCGGATCTCCGAGGCTAAACCCGAAATGTAAACACTCAGTGTGTTTGAATTCGGGTGTTACCCAGTATGGAACAACCCTTGAGATATCGTGAAAGCATCAAGTGTAACCTTCAATATTAGCTCCAGTTATGACCGAATTCTTTTATAAAATCATATAAAAAATAGACATGAAAATCAGATGATATAAAAGAATGATGTATGGTTAAATAAATAACCAATAGAGTTTGTAGTGTATAAATATATCATGTCTTGAAAATAGAATATTATATGTCTTGTGTAGAGGATGTCGTGTCTTGTGCAAAAATGTCATGTTTTGTCTTTGTCGAAGAGATTTGAATAATACCACGATATGCAATATAATATAAGCACTTATATTATAGGAAGTACCAACGGCGTACTCCACCATGCTTTTATCATATTACACACGTCTCGTTATTTTACAAAAATTGTCTTGTGTATATCCAACGTCAAATGTCATGTATAACAATGTCTTGCGTAACAATGTCATGTATAAAACATGTCTTGTGTAAAAGCAATGGTTTTCAACACATAACTTTTAACTTAAACAGTTGATTCTTTTGGCACCATGATCTTTTTAATACTCAATATTAAAAGAAACTAGACATATATATTTGGATAAATATAGTCTATCATGCGCCCAAGAATGAAGAATGCAGTAGGTCATCGAAACCTTAAGACTGCATGGTTAATATATGTTTGAATAAATGATAATACGAATAACCGAAAATGAATGATAATGTGGATAACCAAAAACCAAAAGGTGTAATGCCTCTTGCGTGTATTGGTCATATGTTTAAATCAAGTATTTTTTGTGTACACCACGTACATGGGGAGTACTTGTTGTGACTCCCTGTCGGAGTACTCGTTCTGACTCCTTGGCGGAATACTCGTTCTGATTCCTTATCGGAGTACTCGTTCTGACTCCTTGGCGGAATACTCGTTCTGCGATTCCTTATCGGAGTACTCGTTCTGACTCCTTGGCGGAATACTCGTTCTGATTCCTTATCGGAGGTACTCGTTCTGACTCCTTGGCGGAATACTCGTTCTGATTCCTTATCGGAGTACTCGTTCTGACTCCTTAAAACGCATCATACTTGGTACTCGTTCTCACCAAGAGTGCCTCTTGTTTTTGTATCATATCATCATTGTAACATTTGTAAACTCTTGTATTTGTATTGTATTGTATTGTATTGTATTGTATTGTATTGTATTGTATTGTATTGTATTGTATTGTATTGTATTGTATTGTATTGTATTGTATTGTATTGTAGGGTGTTATACTAACCACCCCCAGTTCTTGTTTTACTAGATAAAAAGAATTGAATCTCAAGTAATAACTTAAGAATTTTGAATGAATAGTGATCATTAGCTTGACCCGCAGAGTCCACCAGAATTTCCATGCACTACAAGTTGTTATTACGTGGGCCCCCGTAATAATAAATTGTCTTGCATGGTCACCCTAGCATTCTCTCGTTCAGAGCAGGCGATCAGTCAGAGAGAGGACACTATTGTTTATATACCTTCAACATAGAAGGAAACTTCGTGATAGTTCACGTGTCAACGTCCGTTGTTGTTACTCGCAGGACGGTACGACGTTAGATGAAATAGAAATGGAAAGAATCTGTAACAATAACAATTGAAGGGGCACCTTCAAGATGAGTACTTCATCTTCCTTGTAGGTACAAGAGTATATCCACCTTGGTTAGTATGAGTCACATGGATCTCGTCCCATTAATGGAGTTGTTGTCCAAGGTTACCACCTTCGCCTCGCCGTCATTATCATGGTCAGGTATCTCAGCATTCGCGAGAAAGCAACCATATTTTACGGAATTAAGTTTAAGATTTCACTTAGGAATCATGTTCGTCATAAGCTCCGCAATAGACATGAGGTCGACATTTTCATCGTGTGAGTAAAGAATAATAATAGAGTTTGAAGTCGAAGGTATTTTGTTCTTGGCAAAATATTTCATGCAACATATATATGAACCACCTATATATATATAATCATGTAAAATCCTATCAATCAAGGATTTCTATCTTGTATAAGCTGAACTTGTAAACTGTTTATAATGCATAAACTGATAATGTAATGTATTGTAGGCACATAGTCTATTAATGTATTGTGACTGTTTCTCATAGACTTCACCCATGGAAATGTCCTCGCTTGATTTATGTGAAATGAATTTTTGTTGTAGTGGACCTTGAAAAATGTTTATGCAATGAAAACCTTTTGACTTGTCCAATTTTATTCTGTTCAACATGAACAAGAAGTTTTCGTGAGAGATCCCTAGTGATTGTAGACTTAGACTCGAGAAAGAATCCTGGTTCACTACAATCGATGCTCTGATACCAATCTGTCACACCCGCTCGTAGCGGAAACGCAAGGTGTGATCTGTATGGTTTTCATTGCATAAATATCGATGTACATGAACAAACTATATGAATAAAACATACTCCATTGCCATTGCCATTACATATGTGTTTCCCAAAAGAATGCAACATAAGTTGAATGTATTGGTTACGAACCATCAAATGAAAATAAGTTGTCATCGTTTTATACATCAAAATGTAAGTCTTAAAATGTCAAGACTTTGACCACTATATCACCGCAAAGAGGCGGTATATAACAGGCAAACCCTTCAATAGTTGGCATGGAGTATTGATACTTGTTTTCCTTGACTGAAATGTCTGCCAGGTCCACTAATTTCCTGAAATACATGTTAAGTTTGAAAACATCAACAAAAGTTGAGCGAGTTCATGCAGTTTAGTTGTATGAGATGTATCTGAAAAATGTGAGTTGTATAAACTGTATCCACAACATGTGAATTGTATAAAATGTATCTGTATGTATGATGTATAAACTGTATCCACAACATGTGAATTGTATAAAATGTATCTGTATGTATGATGTATAAACTGTATCCACAACATGTGAATTGTATAAAATGTATTTGTATGTATGATGTAGTATGTAAAGCGTCAATGAAATCGTTGATCATTAATGTTTCGCGAGGACATTAATATGTGTGACGAATTAGGAAGCAAACCAACCCTAGACGATTTTATGCCGATTCCTATCGACTGGGACACAAACGCACTCTTCCGTAGGGGTCCATGACCAAGAGTGGGGCTCGCCAAAACCCATTAGATCTAAGCCTTTGTTCCTTGGTCCAAACTGGATTAATGGTGCTTATAGTAAGGCCCTAATTCTCACATGATCTATGGTGTTTCATTACCTAACTTTAACATACGATTTAACATGTATCCTCCCCGATAGTTGTAAAGTTGTAAAACATTTAAATGAATAGGGGAACATGAACTCACAGTATTGCGTCCTGAAAATAGATGTAAATAAGATCTCACCTGCGGTCGTCCTGAATAGCGTGGCGACCTACAAACGTTCTTATTTTTGTTAGACACTTCGGTCTTTGAAAAGAACTTGAGTACAAGTCTTGTGTCTTGAGTATATGTAAGACTTGTATGTCTTTACTGTTCGTTAACTGGTTATTCGATGTATGAGTTGTTCAAATGTTCGATAACTGTGTATTCGATGTATGAGTTGTTCAAATGTTCGTTAACTGTGTATTCGATGTATGAGTTGTTCAAATGTTCGATAACTGTGTATTCGATGTATGAGTTGTTCAAATGTTCGATAACTGTGTATTCGATGTATGAGTTGTATAGTCGGATCTCGTCCGCTGAATCTCGTGTCTTGTATGTATCACTTGTATAGTTGTGTTTCCAATAATAGTATCATTGGGCCAAGCCCATGTTTTCAAGTTATTGGGCTTAAATAGTGCTGGGCCACAAATAGTGTTGGGCCTCAAATAGTGTTGGGCCTGAATAGTGTTGGGCCTGAATAGTGTTGGGCTTCAATAGTGTTGGGCTTCAATAGTGTTGGGCTTCAATAGTGTTGGGCTTCAATAGTGTTGGGCCTTGGCCCATATGTTTGGTATTGGGCTTAGCCCATGTGTTTATGTTAAGCCCATTATGAAGATAAGCCCATTAATAAAACTAAGCCCATTAAGTGTAAGTAGCCCATTTATAAAAATAGTCTATTAAGTATATTAAGCCCATTTGTAATAAAAATAGCCCACTAGAATAATAAGCCCATTTATTTTTATAAAATCCTTTTTATAAAAATTTACTAAGTATACTAGTTAGTAAATAAACATACTAGTGTTTATAAGTGTATAAACATCCGAAATTTGTTATCGATAGAATACTTATATTTCATGTCGATAAATCGTCTAAACGTCGTAGTAACTCCCCGGATTGGCAAATTCACTTATGTAGTCGTCCGTTGTCCGTTTTGACCATAATTGGTGTCCGATTATTCTAATCGTCCGTAACTCGTTTTAAGGCGCAATTATGTGAAGTCTTGTAAGACTTTGTTTGTAATTTATCATGTGTTTATTCGTGTGATTATGTTCAAGTTCCTCATTTGATAAATATAACTAATACCATTAATTAATCACATAACACATAAGTTGTTAAATCACCTAAATATATATTTTCTAAAAATATATATTTATAACTAACTTTGTTTTTATAAAAAGAATTCTTTACATCTTTTTAAGTCTTGTAAAGGTTTAGCCAAATATGTTGTTATTTTATAAAATAAAGTTTTTATAAAAATTGGCCATATAACATTTGTATTTTTATCTTTACCATGTTTCATTAAACATATCATTTTCTTTATCAAATCACCAACAATTTAACCAACCTTTTAACTTAACATATGAGACTTTTTATATCATGAAACTATCAAGATGATATCCAAATTATGTAGGGTTTTAAACATGATCCTTTCATATGTTAACTAGTTCAAAAACCAAGTTTAATTCTAGTTTTAACAACTTTTGTAAAAATCTTTAGTTGTATGTTACAATTTATAATCTTGTGAAAGTATTGTTTTTACATAACAACCCTACATACTTTCACAAGATTAATGGTTATGATCATCTATATAACCCTTTATGTTAAAAACCATTTAACATAACATGTATGATTATTTGATCATATTTTTAAAACACCTTCTAACAATTTATTTGTATTCTAATCATCATAACAACATCAAATATGCATATCACAAGTCTTAAATCACAATATAAACAAACATAATTATATCATGATTTTTATCTTTGCTTCTTTGTATTTTTCTTGTTCATTATGTATGATTATCTATGGTTATTATTAATTATAATAACAATCATAACATAATATGTATAAAAAAAAAATATAGAAGCTTACTTCTAGCACTAGGCTAGGGATGATCTTGGAAGATTATTAAGACTAAGAATATGATGATATTGATGTTAGAACACTTTGGTATGGATGAAAAACCCTTCCTTATGCTTCCAAAAGCCTTAAATCACCTTATGTTGCTTGGAAACCCATGTTAATCATCTAATAAAAGACTAAAATTGAAGTGGGTTTTTAGTGTTCTTGGTAATATGGATGAATATGATGAGAGCTTTTGTGTGTGAAAAAAAATAATAAGGTGTAAAAGTGAATGGTAAAGTGTTAGTAACTTAGTGATTAAGTTTAGAAAATAATCACCATTCCTATCCACTTGTAAATAATATCTAGATATTATTATTTTTTTTTTACCAACATAAACAAGGGGGTGGGACCCCTTGTTCACGGTTATAAGAGGGGGGGGGGGGGGTCTCATGTGGTAAAAATAACTTAGTTATTTTTAAGACTTAGAATTTATATAGAAAGATGTAAGTGTTAAGTTGTTTAGGGTTTACAATTTTTCCGAGATGTTTCGCGACTTGAAATGACCATAAACTAGCTCTATAAGTCCTAAAATAAAGATCACTAGTTCGCTACATGTGTCAAAATATAGTTCGGCTAGATGTTTAGCGCTCGTTTCGCTAGTAAATAGTCGAAAGGTACACTTAAGGAAGTTGTAAGAAAAGTTTCCGTTATGTGCGAAATTGATATCCCATAAATATTTTCATATGAAATTGGTGCCTAAACATCTATTTTGCATCTTGTAACAAAATTACAATTGCTGAATTTTGCGGAAAATTCATGAAATGGTCACTTTTAGCGCATTTCGGACAGTTTTTTGTGCTACCGGGCATTGGTAAAATATTAACCGAACTCTTGTATTCCCATATAGGGTTTAACATATAATTGATATTGGACTCTCATCCGAGTCCTAAAGATGTCATTTTTGATGTTTTCTGCGGATCCGAAGTTTTCGTCAGCACTCTAGTTCACTAGGCACTACTCTAGTTGTTTCGATGAATTGTTTGCACTATTTCAAATGTACCCAATGAAATGAATCATGTGCATCATAATTGAATATCCCATGAGTTTTCTAAGATGTATATCATGTAATCATGCAGTCCGAATATTTGTATAATGTAAATCATTGTTTTAAATGTAAGTAACTTACCCGAAAGTGGCAGTTGTCACATTCTCCCCCTGTTATTGAGAATTTCGTCCCGAAATTCAAGCTGAGTCATCCTATACAGGAGACTACTCGAACAGGTGAGAGTATTTGGCTTTGATTTAATGTTCACGTTCCCAAGTATACTCGGGTCCGTGTCGAGAGTTCCAAAGTACATTTTAATAATTTGATACGACTCCTCCATGATTTCTAGACTTTACAGTCCATGACTTCAACAGGTTCTTTAATGAATTGGAGTTTGTCGTCAATGTGAATAGAATGATAACGGTTGCTTGTGTTGGACTCTTTTTAAGATTCGACACATGAAACGTGTCGTGCATACTGTTAAGTTCATCTGGTAACTTCAACTTGTAGGCAACAGTGCCAATCTTTTCTAAGATTTCAAATGGTCCAATGTAACGTGGGTTAAGCTTTCCACGTTCACTGATCCTCGCTACGCCTTTCCAAGGCGAGACTTTCAACAAGACTTTGTCTCCAACCTCGAAAGATAATGGTTTTCGTCTTTTATCTGCGTAGCTCTTTTGTCGATCGCAAGCCGTCTTGATACGGTCTCGGGTCTGAAAAATTTTATCCGTAGTCTCTTGGACTAGTTTCGGACCAATTAATTAACTATCGCCTGTTTCCGCCCAACATAGCGGTGAGCGACACTTTCGACCATAAAGAGCTTCGAACGGTGCAGCTTGTATACTAGTATTGTAGCTGTTATTGTAGGAAAACTCAAGTTAAAAGTAGATGAGTATCCCAATTGCCGCCTAAATCCATAACACACGCACGAAGCATATATTCGAGTGTTTGGATTGTCCGTTCGCTCTGGCAGTCAGTTTGTGGATGAAAGGCCGTACTTGGATTCAAATGAGATCCAAAGGCCTGTTGAAATGATTTCCAAATTCTAGAATAAAACGACCGTCTCGGTCTGAAATGATTGAAATAGGCACTCCATGACGAGCCACTATTTCTTTGAGATAGAGTTCCGCTAGTTTTTCAGAATTATCCTTCTACCAAATCGGTAAGAAGTGTGCGGACTTTGTTAGTCTATCGATGATTACACATATCATGTAGTGACCTCTTGAGGTCCTGAGTAACTTCGTAATGAAGTACATCGATATTTGTTCCCATTACCAAACGGGAATCTCGGGTTGTTGTAACAAGTCCGAGGGATTTTGCTATACGACTTTTACTTTCGCGCAAGTCAAGCATTCTCCGATATAAGTCGCGATATCACTTTTGAGGTTAGGCCACCAGTAGTATTCTTTCGCTACTTAGGCCTATGTGCTTCCTCAAAATATCATCTCGAAGGCCGCCAAAGAATAGAACCCAATTTCGACCCATAAGGTATAAAGTTCCATCTTCTTTCAGCACTAATTGTTCCTTCATGCTTCGAAGTGTTTCTACTTGAATATGCTCTTCCTTGAGCGCTTGTGAATCATCTTCTCTAATGCTTGAACTCTCAGTGTTCTAACTCGCTCCTTGCGGCTCAAGGCATCTGCTACAACGTTTGCCTTGCCCGGATGGTACTTTATTTCACAATCATAGTCGTTCAACAATTCAACATACATCGTTGACGTATATTTAATTCTTTTTGGTTGAATATGTGTTGAAGACTTTTATGATCCGTGAAAATAATGCATTGAGTACCATATAAATAATGTCGCCATAATTTTAAAGCGAATACCACCACGCCTAACTCTAGTTCGTGAGTGGTATAGTTTTTCTCGTGAACTTTTAGTTGGCGTGACGTGTACACGATAACTTTTTCACGTTGCATGGGCACGCAACCCAATCCATGATGCGAAGCATCACAGTCTACAACAGAGTCATCGGTATCGTCGGATAAAGATAAGATTGTAAAATGCTATGCACCAATCTCAAGAATAAATTGTAAGGCTATATCTTGTTTTTCGATTTGGGGCGAATTTATTGTCTTTAACAACTCTAAAATGGTTCTCAAATGTTGCTCATGTTCATTAGTCGATCGAGGGTATATCAAAATGTCGTCAATAAACACTACGACGAATTTGTCGAGATACGGCTTGCACACATGATTCATTAAATCCATGAAGACCGCTGGTGCATTTGTTAAACCAAAAGGCATAACGAGAAACTCGTAATGACCGTAACGAGTCTTAAAAGCCGTTTTCGGTATGCTTTCCTCTTGAATTCGTAACTGATGATACTCCGATCGTAAGTCTATCTTAGAGTAGAAGCTAGAATCTTTCTTAAACCATCTGAGTTAGTTGGAAATTTATTTGTAACATGATTTAGAAATATGAATTTTCGTTCAGCGAAATGTTGTGCATTTTTGCAAAACTTGCATGTCTTTCTACCCCCAAAACCTTTATAAAGATGTATAGTGGTAAAGAGTGGGGGTTATGAACTCACAACATCCTTATTCGGTCAACTACAAAGTTCAGAAGGTGCTAATCGACATGGAGATTTGGCTATGGGTGCGGCTCCCGGTACCAAGTCGATGTGAAGCTCGACTTGTTGATATGGTGGTAGTCCTGGCAAGTCTTCAAGAAAGACTTCAGGAAATTATTTTACCACAGGATTATCTGTCAGCTGTGGCCCAACGGCCTTCTTGTCTACAACAAGTGCTAGAAAGGCAATACAGCCTTTCCGTAAGCATTTTTGTGGCTTCATGCAATTTATGGTCCGCAATGATATGTTGCGCTTCTCTCCATGGATAACAAGTGTCTCTTCGTTCGGTAGTGGTAAGCGAATGATCTTCTCATGACAGAAGACTTCGGCTCGATTATTGGATAGCCAATCCATGCCAACCACTACGTCTAAAATACCCAACTCAATGGGTACGAGATCGATATGAATTTCAGCTTTAGACTCGACTAGTTTACTTTTTGCCAATTCTATAGAATGAGGAGACGTCGTACATTTTAAATTCTGTGTGGCGAGGACTTCACTGTATAGTTTTAGGAACCCTATGTTTAAATGTATGATAACCCAATCCTTATGTTTAGATGTAGGATAACCCGATCCATATGTTTAGATGTTGGATAACCCAACCATATGTTTAGATGTAGGACAACCCAATCCCTAATTGTAGCTAGGACAATCCCGTCCCTAGCCATGAAACTTATGTATGTGAAATGTTGAGATGAAGCTAAAATTGCCAATTGTATAAAATAACATGGATGTGAAATGTTGACGAATAGGATACATACCGGTGGCCCTTAATGAATTTGATATGTCTCAGCTAATTACCCATTAGCTATCTTGATATAGTAATGTGTGTCCAACATGA
Organism: Helianthus tuberosus; assembly: GCA_030545235.1. Classification (NCBI taxonomy): domain Eukaryota; kingdom Viridiplantae; phylum Streptophyta; class Magnoliopsida; order Asterales; family Asteraceae; genus Helianthus; species Helianthus tuberosus. The sequence goes on along the minus strand of JARYGA010059753.1, from coordinate 25,775,462 downwards.
CTCTAATTCGAGTATATGCTTAACATTTAAAAGCAATAGCTAAGCTCAGTGTTGGTATTAAAAGAATTGATACATGATGATCGTAGAGTGTACGTACTCATGACTTCATTGGGATTTTGTGGAGTATTCATAGTTCTAACCATACACACACTTATTCACATTTAGGATTTCGGCAAGTTACCAGCATACATCCCGGTGCCAAAATCATTTATGGCAGCAGTTGCCTTCATTTCTCTCATGACGAGAGTTATTGTTTGAGTGATTGAGGTAGGGAGGGATGATGCTGTTATGCTTCGGATCTCCGAGGCTAAACCCGAAATGTAACACTCAGTGTGTTTGAATTCGGGTGTTACCCAGTATGGAACAACCCTTGAGATATCGTGAAAGCATCAAGTGTAACCTTCAATATTAGCTCCAGTTATGACCGAATTCTTTTATAAAATCATATAAAAATAGACATGAAAATCAGATGATATAAAAGAATGATGTATGGTTAAATAAATAACCAATAGAGTTGTAGTGTATAAATATATCATGTCTTGAAATAGAATATTATGTCTTGTGTAGAGGATGTCGTGTCTTGTGCAAAAATGTCATGTTTTGTCTTTGTCGAAGAGATTTGAATAATACCACGATATGCAATATAATATAAGCACTTATATATAGGAAGTACCAACGGCGTATCCACCATGCTTTTATCATATTACACACGTCTCGTTATTTACAAAAATGTCTTGTGTATACCAACGTCAAATGTCATGTATAACAATGTCTTGCGTAACAATGTCATGTATAAAACATGTCTTGTGTAAAAGCAATGGTTTTCAACACATAACTTTTAACTTAAACAGTTGATTCTTTTGGCACCATGATCTTTTTAATACTCAATATTAAAAGAAACTAGACATATATATTTGGATAAATATAGTCTATCATGCGCCCAAGAATGAAGAATGCAGTAGGTCATCGAAACCTTAAGACTGCATGGTTAATATATGTTTGAATAAATGATAATACGAATAACCGAAAATGAATGATAATGTGGATAACCAAAACCAAAAGGTGTAATGCCTCTTGCGTGTATTGGTCATATGTTTAAATCAAGTATTTTTGTGTACACCACGTACATGGGGAGTACTTGTTGTGACTCCCTGTCGGAGTACTCGTTCTGACTCCTTGGCGGAATACTCGTTCTGATTCCTTATCGGAGTACTCGTTCTGACTCCTTGGCGGAATACTCGTTCTGATTCCTTATCGGAGTACTCGTTCTGACTCCTTGGCGGAATACTCGTTCTGATTCCTTATCGGAGTACTCGTTCTGACTCCTTGGCGGAATACTCGTTCTGATTCCTTATCGGAGTACTCGTTCTGACTCCTTAAAACGCATCATACTTGGTACTCGTTCTCACCAAGAGTGCCTCTTGTTTTTGTATCATATCATCATTGTAACATTTGTAAACTCTTGTATTTGTATTGTATTGTATTGTATTGTATTGTATTGTATTGTATTGTATTGTATTGTATTGTATTGTATTGTATTGTATTGTATTGTAGGGTGTTATACTAACCACCCCCAGTTCTTGTTTTACTAGATAAAAAGAATTGAATCTCAAGTAATAACTTAAGAATTTTGAATGAATAGTGATCATTAGCTTGACCCGCAGAGTCCACCAGAATTTCCATGCACTACAAGTTGTTATTACGTGGGCCCCCGTAATAATAAATTGTCTTGCATGGTCACCCTAGCATTCTCTCGTTCAGAGCAGGCGATCAGTCAGAGAGAGGACACTATTGTTTATATACCTTCAACATAGAAGGAAACTTCGTGATAGTTCACGTGTCAACGTCCGTTGTTGTTACTCGCAGGACGGTACGACGTTAGATGAAATAGAAATGGAAAGAATCTGTAACAATAACAATTGAAGGGGCACCTTCAAGATGAGTACTTCATCTTCCTTGTAGGTACAAGAGTATATCCACCTTGGTTAGTATGAGTCACATGGATCTCGTCCCATTAATGGAGTTGTTGTCCAAGGTTACCACCTTCGCCTCGCCGTCATTATCATGGTCAGGTATCTCAGCATTCGCGAGAAAGCAACCATATTTTACGGAATTAAGTTTAAGATTTCACTTAGGAATCATGTTCGTCATAAGCTCCGCAATAGACATGAGGTCGACATTTTCATCGTGTGAGTAAAGAATAATAATAGAGTTTGAAGTCGAAGGTATTTTGTTCTTGGCAAAATATTTCATGCAACATATATATGAACCACCTATATATATATAATCATGTAAAATCCTATCAATCAAGGATTTCTATCTTGTATAAGCTGAACTTGTAAACTGTTTATAATGCATAAACTGATAATGTAATGTATTGTAGGCACATAGTCTATTAATGTATTGTGACTGTTTCTCATAGACTTCACCCATGGAAATGTCCTCGCTTGATTTATGTGAAATGAATTTTTGTTGTAGTGGACCTTGAAAAATGTTTATGCAATGAAAACCTTTTGACTTGTCCAATTTTATTCTGTTCAACATGAACAAGAAGTTTTCGTGAGAGATCCCTAGTGATTGTAGACTTAGACTCGAGAAAGAATCCTGGTTCACTACAATCGATGCTCTGATACCAATCTGTCACACCCGCTCGTAGCGGAAACGCAAGGTGTGATCTGTATGGTTTTCATTGCATAAATATCGATGTACATGAACAAACTATATGAATAAAACATACTCCATTGCCATTGCCATTACATATGTGTTTCCCAAAAGAATGCAACATAAGTTGAATGTATTGGTTACGAACCATCAAATGAAAATAAGTTGTCATCGTTTTATACATCAAAATGTAAGTCTTAAAATGTCAAGACTTTGACCACTATATCACCGCAAAGAGGCGGTATATAACAGGCAAACCCTTCAATAGTTGGCATGGAGTATTGATACTTGTTTTCCTTGACTGAAATGTCTGCCAGGTCCACTAATTTCCTGAAATACATGTTAAGTTTGAAAACATCAACAAAAGTTGAGCGAGTTCATGCAGTTTAGTTGTATGAGATGTATCTGAAAAATGTGAGTTGTATAAACTGTATCCACAACATGTGAATTGTATAAAATGTATCTGTATGTATGATGTATAAACTGTATCCACAACATGTGAATTGTATAAAATGTATCTGTATGTATGATGTATAAACTGTATCCACAACATGTGAATTGTATAAAATGTATTTGTATGTATGATGTAGTATGTAAAGCGTCAATGAAATCGTTGATCATTAATGTTTCGCGAGGACATTAATATGTGTGACGAATTAGGAAGCAAACCAACCCTAGACGATTTTATGCCGATTCCTATCGACTGGGACACAAACGCACTCTTCCGTAGGGGTCCATGACCAAGAGTGGGGCTCGCCAAAACCCATTAGATCTAAGCCTTTGTTCCTTGGTCCAAACTGGATTAATGGTGCTTATAGTAAGGCCCTAATTCTCACATGATCTATGGTGTTTCATTACCTAACTTTAACATACGATTTAACATGTATCCTCCCCGATAGTTGTAAAGTTGTAAAACATTTAAATGAATAGGGGAACATGAACTCACAGTATTGCGTCCTGAAAATAGATGTAAATAAGATCTCACCTGCGGTCGTCCTGAATAGCGTGGCGACCTACAAACGTTCTTATTTTTGTTAGACACTTCGGTCTTTGAAAAGAACTTGAGTACAAGTCTTGTGTCTTGAGTATATGTAAGACTTGTATGTCTTTACTGTTCGTTAACTGGTTATTCGATGTATGAGTTGTTCAAATGTTCGATAACTGTGTATTCGATGTATGAGTTGTTCAAATGTTCGTTAACTGTGTATTCGATGTATGAGTTGTTCAAATGTTCGATAACTGTGTATTCGATGTATGAGTTGTTCAAATGTTCGATAACTGTGTATTCGATGTATGAGTTGTATAGTCGGATCTCGTCCGCTGAATCTCGTGTCTTGTATGTATCACTTGTATAGTTGTGTTTCCAATAATAGTATCATTGGGCCAAGCCCATGTTTTCAAGTTATTGGGCTTAAATAGTGCTGGGCCACAAATAGTGTTGGGCCTCAAATAGTGTTGGGCCTGAATAGTGTTGGGCCTGAATAGTGTTGGGCTTCAATAGTGTTGGGCTTCAATAGTGTTGGGCTTCAATAGTGTTGGGCTTCAATAGTGTTGGGCCTTGGCCCATATGTTTGGTATTGGGCTTAGCCCATGTGTTTATGTTAAGCCCATTATGAAGATAAGCCCATTAATAAAACTAAGCCCATTAAGTGTAAGTAGCCCATTTATAAAAATAGTCTATTAAGTATATTAAGCCCATTTGTAATAAAAATAGCCCACTAGAATAATAAGCCCATTTATTTTTATAAAATCCTTTTTATAAAAATTTACTAAGTATACTAGTTAGTAAATAAACATACTAGTGTTTATAAGTGTATAAACATCCGAAATTTGTTATCGATAGAATACTTATATTTCATGTCGATAAATCGTCTAAACGTCGTAGTAACTCCCCGGATTGGCAAATTCACTTATGTAGTCGTCCGTTGTCCGTTTTGACCATAATTGGTGTCCGATTATTCTAATCGTCCGTAACTCGTTTTAAGGCGCAATTATGTGAAGTCTTGTAAGACTTTGTTTGTAATTTATCATGTGTTTATTCGTGTGATTATGTTCAAGTTCCTCATTTGATAAATATAACTAATACCATTAATTAATCACATAACACATAAGTTGTTAAATCACCTAAATATATATTTTCTAAAAATATATATTTATAACTAACTTTGTTTTTATAAAAAGAATTCTTTACATCTTTTTAAGTCTTGTAAAGGTTTAGCCAAATATGTTGTTATTTTATAAAATAAAGTTTTTATAAAAATTGGCCATATAACATTTGTATTTTTATCTTTACCATGTTTCATTAAACATATCATTTTCTTTATCAAATCACCAACAATTTAACCAACCTTTTAACTTAACATATGAGACTTTTTATATCATGAAACTATCAAGATGATATCCAAATTATGTAGGGTTTTAAACATGATCCTTTCATATGTTAACTAGTTCAAAAACCAAGTTTAATTCTAGTTTTAACAACTTTTGTAAAAATCTTTAGTTGTATGTTACAATTTATAATCTTGTGAAAGTATTGTTTTTACATAACAACCCTACATACTTTCACAAGATTAATGGTTATGATCATCTATATAACCCTTTATGTTAAAAACCATTTAACATAACATGTATGATTATTTGATCATATTTTTAAAACACCTTCTAACAATTTATTTGTATTCTAATCATCATAACAACATCAAATATGCATATCACAAGTCTTAAATCACAATATAAACAAACATAATTATATCATGATTTTTATCTTTGCTTCTTTGTATTTTTCTTGTTCATTATGTATGATTATCTATGGTTATTATTAATTATAATAACAATCATAACATAATATGTATAAAAAAAAAATATAGAAGCTTACTTCTAGCACTAGGCTAGGGATGATCTTGGAAGATTATTAAGACTAAGAATATGATGATATTGATGTTAGAACACTTTGGTATGGATGAAAAACCCTTCCTTATGCTTCCAAAAGCCTTAAATCACCTTATGTTGCTTGGAAACCCATGTTAATCATCTAATAAAAGACTAAAATTGAAGTGGGTTTTTAGTGTTCTTGGTAATATGGATGAATATGATGAGAGCTTTTGTGTGTGAAAAAAAATAATAAGGTGTAAAAGTGAATGGTAAAGTGTTAGTAACTTAGTGATTAAGTTTAGAAAATAATCACCATTCCTATCCACTTGTAAATAATATCTAGATATTATTAATTTTTTTTACCAACATAAACAAGGGGGTGGGACCCCTTGTTCACGGTTATAAGAGGGGGGGGGGGTCTCATGTGGTAAAAATAACTTAGTTATTTTTAAGACTTAGAATTTATATAGAAAGATGTAAGTGTTAAGTTGTTTAGGGTTTACAATTTTTCCGAGATGTTTCGCGACTTGAAATGACCATAAACTAGCTCTATAAGTCCTAAAATAAAGATCACTAGTTCGCTACATGTGTCAAAATATAGTTCGGCTAGATGTTTAGCGCTCGTTTCGCTAGTAAATAGTCGAAAGGTACACTTAAGGAAGTTGTAAGAAAAGTTTCCGTTATGTGCGAAATTGATATCCCATAAATATTTTCATATGAAATTGGTGCCTAAACATCTATTTTGCATCTTGTAACAAAATTACAATTGCTGAATTTTGCGGAAAATTCATGAAATGGTCACTTTTAGCGCATTTCGGACAGTTTTTAGTGCTACCGGGCATTGGTAAAATATTAACCGAACTCTTGTATTCCCATATAGGGTTTAACATATAATTGATATTGGACTCTCATCCGAGTCCTAAAGATGTCATTTTTGATGTTTTCTGCGGATCCGAAGTTTTCGTCAGCACTCTAGTTCACTAGGCACTACTCTAGTTGTTTCGATGAATTGTTTGCACTATTTCAAATGTACCCAATGAAATGAATCATGTGCATCATAATTGAATATCCCATGAGTTTTCTAAGATGTATATCATGTAATCATGCAGTCCGAATATTTGTATAATGTAAATCATTGTTTTAAATGTAAGTAACTTACCCGAAAGTGGCAGTTGTCACACTTGAAGGCAACCGTTCAAGAAGCATCATCATCTTCATATCCTTTACTCCTTGGAAGGTAGTATTCTAAACACTCTATGGTTGTGTTTTGATTTTTTGATAGCATGCATGTTCGTATATGGATTTGGGGATTGGGTTTTACATATAAAATGGTTTTTGTATCTTGTAAGTAACATGTTTTAAATAATAATTTTCCGCTGCGTTTTTATTTTATATGGATAAAATACTTTGATAAACATGTGAAAAACCCAACATTTAACCCATGGTTTTGCAAAACCATGGGCTGGTATTCAATGAAAATAGTCCATATTAGGGGCTCCCATGGTTTTAGAAAACCATGGGCACACATGTAAGGTCCAGATCAAAGCTCAGTTTTCGATGAACGATCTTAACGGTTCTTGAATTCCTATAAATACCCACCCTCACTTCCTCCCAAAGCACACTTGAATCTGATTTTGGATCTCTAAGTTGAAGTTTATGCTTCATACCTGAGAGTAAATCGGATCAAGAGCTTGCGGGGACCTTCTGTAAGTATTCTTTCGTTCTTTTCATTCGTTTTTGTCGTTAAAGTCAAACTGCGTTTGACTTTCTGCTTTGACCAGTTTATGGTCAATGCGAAGTTCGTTTGAACTTCATAACATGAGCATAATCACGATGGTTATAGTCCATAGTGACTATACCTACTAATTACCACGTTATCTAGGCTCAGTGACGAGTCGTAGTTTCGGCCAAAATGCGTTTTCTCCTGTATTTTGTAACCAAACTACTCTAGGATATCAAAACCGTTTGTTTTGATATCAAAACCTGTTTTCTAACTTAAGTAAACATGTTCTAGCATGTTTAGCTCATCATTTTTTTTAGATTAGTGCTTGTGTGGAGCCGAAAGTCAAGCGGACTAAACTCCCGCTTAGACTTTCGAACACGACCCGTTTGGTCGATCATTAGGATCCGACCAAACATGTTAAGTGACCATAGTAGCGTAGGGAATAACCTTCCGAGGTTATACCTTTTGGTCACTTAGGTTTGATTAGTCGCATGATAGGTAGTTTATATGCCTTAGGTAAATTACCAAAATGCCCTTTTTACGCCAAAATTCATTTTAAGCCTATGTAACATAATCTTTGATATCTAAACTGATTTAGCAACAATATTAGACATGTTAAGGCATATTTTACTTATCATAGGGCTAGTTAGGCATTCCGAACGCGTTTTACGCGAACGACGCGTTAAAGTAGCATAAGCTACCTAAACGGGTCGTAAGCACTTAGATTAGGTTTCATTTTAGTATGTAGTGTAACACCTGTGCCTTCACGGCCATCAAACAAGTACCAAACCAATGAAATATTATATTTCATACTTGGGATTTGTAAAAATATGTGTATCATTTGCACATATCAATTCTTGTTCAATTCCAAACTCTAAATCGCTTTCTGGAAGGTTATACGCGCACTGATGCGTAAATATAACCAGTTTAATGCAACAAACACTCCGGAAAAGTGAAATAGGTTTAACATACCTTAAATAACCTTTACTTAACTTAGAAATAAGTTTTGAAGGCTTTGGTATGGCAAAATCAAGTTAAATCGCTTACAGGGACTAAAGTTGACAAACTGCAAAAGTATGCCAATTTGAACTGTAACAGACATTCCGGAACATGACCATAAGTTAAACACACTTTAAATATCCTTTATATAGCTTAGAAATAGGCTTTGAGGGGTTCGGTGTGCTAAAATAAACTTTTGGGTCATTCAGGGACTAAAAGTGTCAAAAAGTGCACAAGTTTGCATTTACGTGCATAACTTACGTTCTGAATACATCCGGACACCCAAAAATTTATGTAAGCATGACTACATTATATTTTAGTGTTCGCCATAAGAAAAATCCATTCGTCACGTCATTTGGATCGTTTTTCGCGCTTATGCGCATTCCGTCGTAATTAAGCGAACATCGCGTTCGTACGACCAAACGAACCATCATCCGACATATTTTTGAACATGTTTCAAGTCCACAATGTTTAGGAATCATTTTAGGGCCTTAAAGTTGGCTTTACGGGCCTTAGAAGTGTCGGAAATGGCCTTAAACACGTGCAGGGACCTAAACTGTCATTTTTGAAAGTTGTTTCTGATCTGACATGCTCAGGCGGCCCGCATTGTGTTTGGCTAATCCTAAAGCGGGCCGCTTCCCACCTTCTGACCAGATTAAATGTTTCTAATCACAAGTTGCAGCCATTTAATCCTCCACCACATGTTTTCATTTGTCTAGTCATGTGATATGGATGGAATTTTAGTCACCATAACCTTCCAACACATGTACGGCCTTGATCGTTTCCCCTTTTCCAAGAAACGATCCTAACGGTTACCCGAAAACTATATATACCCCATACCCCCCATTGCTATTTCTTACAAGAATTCTGATTTTGAGAGCTCTAAGTTGAAACCATTGTTTCATACCTGAGTTCTTGAAGTCGGGATTAGCATTCGGGGACCCTGGGTAAGTATTCTTTCGTTCTTTTCCTTATTTTATTGCTTTTAGAGTCAGAAAGTCAAACTTTGTTTGACTTTCAGCGTTGACCAGTAATGGTCAATGCGAAGTTCGTTTGAACTTCGCAACGTGAGTGTAATCACGTTGGTCATAGTCCCTTGGGACTATGCCCACTGATTACCACGTTGTCTAGAGTCGTAGGGTAGGCGATCTAATAAATCGCCTATACCTTCGAACTCGACCCATTTGGTCGATCATTAGGATCCGACCAAATACATTAGGTGACCATAGTAGGTAGGGAATAACCTTCCGAGGTTATACCCTATGGTCACATCGTTTAAGTAGTTGTATGATAGGTAGTTTATATGCCTTAGGTAAATTACCAGAATACCCTTTTCATGTATAATTGGTAATTAAGCATATGTAACCTAAACTTTTGTCACATAACTGATTAAGTAACATGTTTAGGCATATAACACTTGTCATAGGACTAGTTAGGCGGTCCGAACGCGTTTCACGCGAACGACGCGTTAAAGTAGCATAATCTACCTAAACGGGTCGTAATGGGCCGCGATGGGTCGATAGCACTTAGGTTTGGTTTCATTGTAGTATGTAGGTCTTGTTAAACCATATCATATGAGTTCCAAAACTCGTTTGGTTTACCAAGCCTCATCCTATCCGATCTCCCGATTTAGATCCGGTTTATTTATATAGTTTTAGATTGCCGATTGATTCCGTGCTCCCTCAAGCTTTGTTTGGTTGTTGTTCAAGACCTCCAAGCATTCTCAGGCGAGTACATTCTTCCCCTATTTTACTGTTTTCAATTGTTTTGGGGTGACTCATATGTGCTAAATGTTTTCGATGTTATAACGATGGTTTCAAAAACGATTAAGACGATTTATACAAAACTAATAACGATTTCATAAAGTGAACAAACTTGTTGGTTGTAGTTACATAACAAATGACATTCATTAGCAATGATCAAGCCGACCAGTTTTAGGTTATGGTACCATAGGATCTGACAAATCCCGTTATTTACTACACCCGTGGTTATGTGTGGGTATGGTAGGTAGCGACTGAATCTGTAATTGTTAACTTACCCTATGGAGGTTTGTTAATACGAAAACGAGAAGCGACGAAAACGAGAAGCGACGAAAGTCACGAAGGTTTGAATGTTATTAGCGAGACGACCACATAAGTAGTTTCACGACCTAAAACGAATTAAACAATTAACGATTGGGTTTCACACGATGTTTTAACGATTGGGTAACGATTGGGTTTTCACACGATGTTTTAACGATTGGGTAACGATTGGGTTTTCACACGATGTTTTAACGATTGGGTTTTCACACAATGTTTTAACGATTGGGTAACGATTGGGTTTTCACACGATGTTTTAACAATTACTTTGGTGGTTTGGTTTGGATTAAATGATTAAGTAACAATGCGTGTGGAATATGATACAAGCATGGTGGATACGCCGCTGGTACTTCCTATATATAAGTGTTTGTATGGTATTACATATTGTAGTGTTATTTGAATCATTTCAGCTCGAGACATAGAACATTTTATACAAGTAACATACTTTTCACAAGACATTTATTTACAAACAACTTATCTTATACAAACTCATATTACATGGTTATTCATTTAATCATGCTTTATTTTCTTATTTATACATATCACCTGAACTTATCATTGTTTTTCCAAATAATTTACTAAAACAAATGTTTTTGGGTTAAGAGTCATGGCTACGAGGTTTTACAAATTATAACCCGCTTGATTTGAGTTGGTTAATTGAGTTGCAATATTATACTCTTTTCAAAACAAGGTTTTTAAATAAAGTATTGCAACATCTAAACTAGCCATGATTTCGACACTCCTACAAAACCTATGTACTCGCCAGCATTTCTTTGCTGACCTCGTTTTCACATATGTTTCAGGTATTGTTGAATGTTATCGATTGATAAGATGCATGCTCACATAGGATTGGACGAGGCCTTAGTGACTCAATAACAATGATAGACTATGTTTAAAATTGTGTATTTAGATTTCCAGACAATGTAATTATTCAATGATTAATAAAACGAAACACTTTTTGGTATCCATGGTTATGAAACATTAATTCTGTTGCAACACGCCCCGATGTTTCCGCCACGATTTGTATGTTCTACGTGGTCGGGGTGTGACAGAAAAGATGGTATCAGAGCCAATGGTTATAGGGAATTAGGTTATTAGTAATTAGTAATGCTTTGACCTAGTCTATAACCTTCTTAGGACCCTAACGCGAGTTTACTTGCGTTTAGTCATAAAACAATACCGTCACCTATCCTTAGGCGACGACCACAACAAGAACATAAAATTCAAAACCGCTTTGAAAACTAATCATCTGTTCTAGGATGATTGATTACTAGGTTTTGAACCCTCAGTTATAAGGTTTTGAACTCTCTGTTATATGGTTTTGAACCCTTTTGGGGTTTTCAAAAACATCGTCAAGGTTTTGGGTTTTAAATAATGTGAACACGTGCAAACTGGAAGGGTGAATGCCTGTATTCTGGGTTTTCTGTCTAGGCAAGCACTTCGTATACATCTCATCAGACGCGAGACCAGTTGTGCTTACCTGGGAATTCTTGGGATGAGTGTTCACTTATAGGCGAGCATGTCTTCGCGATACATTATTTTTGACCCATTTACTTTGATCAGTCACCGTCTCATTTGTTTGCCTTTGGTAACAAACAAATGATCGCAATCTTCATGCGTTATCATTCTGTTTTGATTGTCCAATAAACTTTCACCTGTTTCTCCCTATGCCTTTCTTTTTCTTCAAGAATGTCTCTTCATCACGATGACGCCCAGATATCTGAGCAAGCAGCCAAAATTCGCTCAGCGAATAGGCGAAGTAGTCCTGAAGACTGTTGAATTAGCTACTGCCATGTATCATCTCCAGGATGAAGCCACTCAAGAGTCACCAAGACAGGCAGGACCTAGTCAGGTGACAACACTATCAGCCAAGAAACCAATCGACGAATCAAAGACCATGGATGAACGATCCCCTAAGAAGTCAAAGAAGCGAAAGGCTTCTCAGAACTTCGCCATGATCGCTCACAATGGTAAAGCAGTCCCCAACCAACCAGCTCAACCCCCTGCTAGGTGTGTATGGCTTTTCCTATGATACCTACATCAAGGAACTATGTACCTTACAAACTACTCTTGTGATTTCTCTCTTTCAAATGATTGCTCATGATTCCCTCAAAAATTTTAAGTACTCGTTTCACTCTAAGAAACAAAGTACAGAAAATTAAGTGACATTATGAGTAATCATGCTTTTCGCACATCTGTGCCTTTAAATCCTTGGTTAGATAACTAAGGGTATTTTCAAATCTCATACCCATTACGTTTTGATTTTTCAACATACACAGTACTAGTATTTCAAAACAATCTTCATGATCTCAAAACATTTCATATAGTTTGAAAACAATTTTTGTAGATGCATTGTCTATGTTATTTCAAAAACATTGGCCATGTTATCAAAACCAACCTTTCTAATTTCAAAATATTTCATATAGTCTGAAGACAATATTAACACAATACATTTTCTGATCAAGTGCATGATTTCGAAAAGCATCATTCATGTCTTTCAAAAACCTTATACATAATTTCAAAATTCATCTCGCATGATTTTAAAACATTTTTGTAAATATATCTACCTAATACACCTACTTTATGATTTCAAAAAGTATTATATATAAGGTTTCAAAAACATTAAACACATTTTTCTTAAAAGAACCCCATGCATAGTTTTCGAAAATATTTTTCCTCATACATTGACTTAACCTTCAAAATTCTGCTTCATATGTCGCCTTGACATATCAAGCATCTCAACTTCATAAGCATTTTACATCATGTTTTGACCTAAGCACATCCAGTGCAAGGTTTCAAAACATCTTCAACTTCTAAAATTCATATGGGATCTTTTTATCTTTACAATTAGATCCTTGTGGATGATTATCGTTCAAATCAGAGTCCTTAATCGGATTCCTTATGTACCTTAATTCGAACACTTCGGTTCCTAGTAATCGAAATCGAATTTTCTTTTTGAATCTTTCTATCCTTATAGTTGGATTCTTGATAACGTTTAAAGTACCAAATGAAATCCACGGAATGGATTCCTAGTGTGCTTTAAATGTATGTACGCAATTTACAAGACAAATTAACGAACAATTTTGTGGTTATATGACTATGTGTTTATGCATCTTGAGTTTTCATTTAAGTATTTTTGTGTTTTTATACTCTGGATAATTCGTTATCCAAATCCTCGCAGGATCTTTCATATCTTCATATGAGAGATTCGTAGCAGGATATTCAAAGGTACTACCTTAAATCCTTAATGGGCTTCTATGTAATAGTTAAGACCCTTGGATTATATAGTACCACTCCAGACCCTTTTTAGTGGTCTAGTCTAAAGGATTGATTCACAATTTGGTTAAAGAATGACATCTAGTGATGTAGCTGGACAGACTCCTTGATAGTCTATTTAGATCATTTATTGATTTAGTCTACGGGACTCTATGGCGGTCTAGTCACACTCATCACAGGAGTGTTCATTTGGTTTTACCCTACACATTATAAAATAGACTGTGTGAACTGTGCAAGGAATTCTCTAATTATGAATGGGCACATAATTATGAAATTTAGTGCACAGAAATCTAGTAAGATTTATTATGTGAAAGAACCGATAGCGACAACAAATAACAAAATGAGGACGATGTAATGGAGGTACGGTGGACGCACCAATGATGCTTTATATACTTGTATATAAGTATCCCTCTTACATTGCAATCATGATGTTATTAAAGGTTACTAGAAGTTCAGAACCCTAACCAATGTTGTTTGATCTTTTCAACTTCATATTTTCAAGCTCTCACAAGTTTCCTCTAAATAAATTTCGGGACGAAATTTCCTAAAGTAGGGGAGACTGTAACACCTGTGCCTTCACGGCCATCAAACAAGTACCAAACCAATGAAATATTATATTTCATACTTGGGATTTGTAAAAATATGTGTATCATTTGCACATATCAATTCTTGTTCAATTCCAAACTCTAAATCGCTTTCTGGAAGGTTATACGCGCACTGATGCATAAATATAACCAGTTTAATGCAACAAACACTCCGGAAAAGTGAAATAGGTTTAACATACCTTAAATAACCTTTACTTAACTTAGAAATAAGTTTTGAAGGCTTTGGTATGGCAAAATCAAGTTAAATCGCTTACAGGGACTAAAGTTGACAAACTGCAAAAGTATGCCAATTTGAACTGTAACAGACATTCCGGAACATGACCATAAGTTAAACACACTTTAAATATCCTTTATATAGCTTAGAAATAGGCTTTGAGGGGTTCGGTGTGCTAAAATAAACTTTTGGGTCATTCAGGGACTAAAAGTGTCAAAAAGTGCACAAGTTTGCATTTACGTGCATAACTTACGTTCTGAATACATCCGGACACCCAAAAATTTATGTAAGCATGACTACATTATATTTTAGTGTTCGCCATAAGAAAAATCCATTCGTCACGTCATTTGGATCGTTTTTCGCGCTTATGCGCATTCCGTCGTAATTAAGCGAACATCGCGTTCGTACGACCAAACGAACCATCATCCGACATATTTTTGAACATGTTTCAAGTCCACAATGTTTAGGAATCATTTTAGGGCCTTAAAGTTGGCTTTACGGGCCTTAGAAGTGTCGGAAATGGCCTTAAACACGTGCAGGGACCTAAACTGTCATTTTTGAAAGTTGTTTCTGATCTGACATGCTCAGGCGGCCCGCATTGTGTTTGGCTAATCCTAAAGCGGGCCGCTTCCCACCTTCTGACCAGATTAAATGTTTCTAATCACAAGTTGCAGCCATTTAATCCTCCACCACATGTTTTCATTTGTCTAGTCATGTGATATGGATGGAATTTTAGTCACCATAACCTTCCAACACATGTACGGCCTTGATCGTTTCCCCTTTTCCAAGAAACGATCCTAACGGTTACCCGAAAACTATATATACCCCATACCCCCCATTGCTATTTCTTACAAGAATTCTGATTTTGAGAGCTCTAAGTTGAAACCATTGTTTCATACCTGAGTTCTTGAAGTCGGGATTAGCATTCGGGGACCCTGGGTAAGTATTCTTTCGTTCTTTTCCTTATTTTATTGCTTTTAGAGTCAGAAAGTCAAACTTTGTTTGACTTTCAGCGTTGACCAGTAATGGTCAATGCGAAGTTCGTTTGAACTTCGCAACGTGAGTGTAATCACGTTGGTCATAGTCCCTTGGGACTATGCCCACTGATTACCACGTTGTCTAGAGTCGTAGGGTAGGCGATCTAATAAATCGCCTATACCTTCGAACTCGACCCATTTGGTCGATCATTAGGATCCGACCAAATACATTAGGTGACCATAGTAGGTAGGGAATAACCTTCCGAGGTTATACCCTATGGTCACATCGTTTAAGTAGTTGTATGATAGGTAGTTTATATGCCTTAGGTAAATTACCAGAATACCCTTTTCATGTATAATTGGTAATTAAGCATATGTAACCTAAACTTTTGTCACATAACTGATTAAGTAACATGTTTAGGCATATAACACTTGTCATAGGACTAGTTAGGCGGTCCGAACGCGTTTCACGCGAACGACGCGTTAAAGTAGCATAATCTACCTAAACGGGTCGTAATGGGCCGCGATGGGTCGATAGCACTTAGGTTTGGTTTCATTGTAGTATGTAGGTCTTGTTAAACCATATCATATGAGTTCCAAAACTCGTTTGGTTTACCAAGCCTCATCCTATCCGATCTCCCGATTTAGATCCGGTTTATTTATATAGTTTTAGATTGCCGATTGATTCCGTGCTCCCTCAAGCTTTGTTTGGTTGTTGTTCAAGACCTCCAAGCATTCTCAGGCGAGTACATTCTTCCCCTATTTTACTGTTTTCAATTGTTTTGGGGTGACTCATATGTGCTAAATGTTTTCGATGTTATAACGATGGTTTCAAAAACGATTAAGACGATTTATACAAAACTAATAACGATTTCATAAAGTGAACAAACTTGTTGGTTGTAGTTACATAACAAATGACATTCATTAGCAATGATCAAGCCGACCAGTTTTAGGTTATGGTACCATAGGATCTGACAAATCCCGTTATTTACTACACCCGTGGTTATGTGTGGGTATGGTAGGTAGCGACTGAATCTGTAATTGTTAACTTACCCTATGGAGGTTTGTTAATACGAAAACGAGAAGCGACGAAAACGAGAAGCGACGAAAGTCACGAAGGTTTGAATGTTATTAGCGAGACGACCACATAAGTAGTTTCACGACCTAAAACGAATTAAACAATTAACGATTGGGTTTCACACGATGTTTTAACGATTGGGTAACGATTGGGTTTTCACACGATGTTTTAACGATTGGGTAACGATTGGGTTTTCACACGATGTTTTAACGATTGGGTTTTCACACAATGTTTTAACGATTGGGTAACGATTGGGTAACGATTGGGTTTTCACACGATGTTTTAACAATTACTTTGGTGGTTTGGTTTGGATTAAATGATTAAGTAACAATGCGTGTGGAATATGATACAAGCATGGTGGATACGCCGCTGGTACTTCCTATATATAAGTGTTTGTATGGTATTACATATTGTAGTGTTATTTGAATCATTTCAGCTCGAGACATAGAACATTTTATACAAGTAACATACTTTTCACAAGACATTTATTTACAAACAACTTATCTTATACAAACTCATATTACATGGTTATTCATTTAATCATGCTTTATTTTCTTATTTATACATATCACCTGAACTTATCATTGTTTTTCCAAATAATTTACTAAAACAAATGTTTTTGGGTTAAGAGTCATGGCTACGAGGTTTTACAAATTATAACCCGCTTGATTTGAGTTGGTTAATTGAGTTGCAATATTATACTCTTTTCAAAACAAGGTTTTTAAATAAAGTATTGCAACATCTAAACTAGCCATGATTTCGACACTCCTACAAAACCTATGTACTCGCCAGCATTTCTTTGCTGACCTCGTTTTCACATATGTTTCAGGTATTGTTGAATGTTATCGATTGATAAGATGCATGCTCACATAGGATTGGACGAGGCCTTAGTGACTCAATAACAATGATAGACTATGTTTAAAATTGTGTATTTAGATTTCCAGACAATGTAATTATTCAATGATTAATAAAACGAAACACTTTTTGGTATCCATGGTTATGAAACATTAATTCTGTTGCAACACGCCCCGATGTTTCCGCCACGATTTGTATGTTCTACGTGGTCGGGGTGTGACATGTAGGCTTTGTTAAACCATATTACATGAGTTCCCACACTCATTTAGTTTACGAACCCTCATTCTATCCGATCCTCCGATTTAGGTCCGGTTTATTAACATAGTTACCTATATTAGGTGTCGTTTGATTCCGTGATCTTCTAGCTTTGCTTGGTGGTTATCCTAGGAGTTCTAAGCAATCTCAAGTGAGTACATAGACCCCTTTTTTTACTGTTTTCAAACTATTTTGGGGTGAAACACATGTGCCTACTTGTTATTTTCGTGCTTTCCTGTTTTCACATCATATACTTGCTATGTTCATTAGTACACTATTAGTACATGATTTACATTACATTGTTTCGCTATGTATGTTTACTTAGCATACTTAGTACATTGTTTTACTTTACATTTCTGCTATGTATGTTGACTGAGCATGCTAGCACATTGATTTACATTACATTAGTTGCATATGTTTACTCAACATATGGACACATTGTTTTACATTGCATTTTGTTGCATATGCTCATCCAACATATGAACACATTATATTAAATTTTGAACCGTTTGTAACTATTTGACTATGTGAACCATTGTAACTATTTGACTATGTGACCCGTTGTAACTATTGACTATGTGAACCATTGTAACCATTTGATTATATGAACCGTTTGTAACTGTTGAACCGTGTGAACCATATTTGACCATACATAAACATTTCTACAATTGTTAAACATTACATTTTGATGGTTGTTTTGGGTAAGTGATTTAAGTAACGAGGCGATGTGTAATACGATAAAAACATGGTGGATACGCCGCTGGTACTTCCTATATATAAGTGCTTTTATGGTATTACATATCGTAGCGTTATTTAAACCATTTCAGTTTAGACATATTACATCTACAATACAATCTTCACATAAACATCATTTTACAAATAACTTAACTTATACAAACTCATTTTACATGGTTATTCACTTAACCAAACATTATTCTTTTATACATATATATCATTTGGTTTATTTATCATGTGACACCCCAGGAAAACCAGGAAACCAACGCAACTTAACTAGCTTCCTCAGTAACCACGCGCTAAATTTCGGGACGAAATTCTCTTAACAGGGGGAGAATGTGACAACCCTCATAATTCCTTGTATCCGTACAATTTATTAATGATAAATAAAGCCCTTGATGACTGTGCTGAATCACTTAACTGCTTTCTGATTACTGTGTTATACTTACATGTGCTTGTTAACATGCTAGTAGTGTACAAAAAAGTTACTAAATAGTCTTGGGTGCTTTTCTGAGTGTTGAAAATTAAAAACGTTACATATATATATATATATATATATATAGGACGCTTTACGGATTAATTAAGCACTTTAATGGAACAACATCGAACCGAACAACCGAACACTACCCGAAACACAAAAAATATTGTTAAACACATTGTTTTTATTTTTCTAAGCTAGTTAGGGTCCCCGAACACCCTAACACACTATATATTGCATAACCCACTCATAACACTAACTACATACTTAGAAACCAACTAAAATCACAAACTACATAGTTGAAACCCAACTAAACTACCCCCCCATCTCACGGTTACAAGGGGTGTACCCACCCCCTTGATTTCTTTAAATTGTTTAGTGGATTATGTTGGGCCATTAAGAGACATAGTGACCACTAGATAATGAAGATGTTGGAAGATTCCTATTTAACCCACAAGTCCATCACCATCCATCATTCTCTAACTCAAACAACACCATCATACTCTCCTCCTTTCCTCTTGTTCTCGGCAGCCCCCTCATCACCACACCACCACCATTTTCTTGCAAGCTCCATCCATTCCAAGTGTACTTCTAGGTGTTAGAAGGCATACAACGAAGCTTGGTGCTCTCGGAAGTTGAAAGACCTTCTCTATTCGCTATTAACCACCACATTTCTTCACTCGAACTTCCCTAGTCCTGAACTAGTGGTAAGAACTTAGATCCGTTCATTTTTCAGGTCATTAGAGTGGTTAATAGTTATTTGATGATGAGAATCCATGAACACTAAAGAACCATGAACAAAGTCTTGCACATAAACTAACTTTGTGATGAAATATTGTTGAAATACAATGAAGTGATGTTAATATGATTTTGTTATGATTCTTGTTGATTTCCTGATAATTTGCTGGTTAATATTGATGTTTGATGTTGTTGTGATCACTAAACATGTTAACGGAATCAATCGAACACAAGTTAGAAAGTTAAAAGCTGAAACAGTAGGCTGTTTTGTGATTACAGCCAACTTTAGTTGGCTGTAAGAGGACCGTAACTTAACGAAAAATGTATTTTCTGAAGTCTAGATTTATGTATTATGAAATACGGTTCTAATGGCACTAGAATCATAATTTTTGGACTCCGTTTACTATTTTTAAAGTGTCATTTTGTAACAGTAGCTAGAGCTGCATTTTTTCTGCTGAAAATATGCGTTCTGTTTTCTGTCATAACTTGAGTTCTGTGTAGAGTTAGATCATGAAATTTGTACTGTAGATGACCACCGATATATTTGTAATTCTCTCACTGGAATTTTGTAAATTGGACTCTCGATGAATTTTAAATAAATTATTCCGTGGACTGCAGTCAGAAAAAGATAAATCTGAGTTCAGTCTGGAAAATGATTTTTTACAAAATATTGGTAATGAACTGGACCCCGATATTTTTACACAATAATATTTGGATCGTTTAAAACCTTCTGTAAAAAGTTGGGAATTTTTGGAACAAGTTAACTATTTTATTAAAATCACCGAAAACAGCCCAGTTTTGAATATTAAAGCTGAAACTACATAAGTAGTAATTTGCGTGTCTAAATGTCGAGTATGTTATCTGAGGATAATCTAACATGCTATATGTCAATGAAAGTAATATGTGCAATATCGTATGCTTGTTCTTGAGTAGCTATAGGTGGAATGTTTATATGAGCGTGAACTATTAAAGTGAATGCATGTTTTGTAGTAGATACGTGTAGGAACTTCGTGCTTTATTTGAAAACCACTAAATGACTAACTGGTAATCATTAGGACGTGATTGACTGACCTTGACTGTTAGCTATTTTTGAGAGTCAAACCGAGCAACCGAGGTGAGTTCACACACTTTCTAAGGCACGGGATTCCCGGTGGTTTGGGAATGGGTTAAAGAATTAAAACGGAATCTACATATCTTAGGTAGGATATGTACGGCCATCCTCCTTGGATAGGATACCAATATTAATCCTGCGTATTCTCTTTGGGAGAACTACGTACGTTCGTCCTCCTTGGGTAGGACAACAACCTTAAAACTTACTAGATAAAACTCTATCATAAGTCCCTCATTTTATATTGACTTAATCGCCGAGGCCGATGGCGAGCGGGTCATTAGTTAATAGCGCTATTAGGTTTAACAAACCTCACACCGTGTCGTCCGAACGGGCGTGTACTAATGGACTATGGCAAAGGGTTAATGCTGATAGACATTGACTTAGGGCACAACTTACTTTCGTTAGTGGTCGATATCATACCGTCTAGTGGTTTACATGGGGAAAACCCCCACTAATTATGGGTATGATTTGAGTAATAAAAAGAATCTGGTTAAACATACTTTCAACTAAGGGGTAACCCCCATGGCATATAAGCCAACGAAAGTCAAACCACGTTTTTCAGAAACAACTTAAAACTAATCAACCAACCGTGAACTCACTCAACTTTGTTGTTGACTCGTTGTTACATGCCTTACAGGTCGCTAGATGGAGCTTGCACGAGGAGGAGGTTGTTGTGGAATACGGATTGTTAAGTCCCGTACTAAACTTCTAAACCTTATGAACTTATTAAACCTACGTTTTGGACTTTAAACTTATGAACTATGGAACTTATGCTTCGAACTTACGTTTTATGCTTCCGCTGTTTAAATCTGAACTTTGTTAACCTAAAGTCGGTCTACTTCCTTTTGGTCACCAATCGTATCGTGTTTGGTTTTATTTACTTAATTATGTTGTTCAATATGATTGGTGGCTCGATCCTGGTCATGTCACGCCTCCAGCCGGTGATACTCCGCATGGTGGATTTTGGGGGTGTGACAGATTGGTATCAGAGCCATTGGTTATAGTGAACTTGGTTTTAAAAAGGGAAAGGCTTTTTGATAAAACCAGACTATAACCTGTACAGTGCTCAACGATCCACTACGATGCTTCACTCCACGTGCAAGACTCAACACTATAGGTAATATGGTATATGTTTGTATTACCTGCCTGCTAGTTTAAGTAGCGCATTTGATCATGGTATGCTTAGTTAGCGTAACAACTATTGCTTGAAAACCCTGTGTGTTTGCTCTCTTCTGTCACTCCACACTTACGCACTTTCGCGACACCCTTCTTACCTGTGTTTTCCCTCGATGTGAAGATCATGAGTGGACGCCTCAACTTGACTCAGGATCAGCTAGCGACCTTGATTAATGAACGGGTTGCTGAAGCCTTGGCAACCCTAACAGGGAGTCAACCCATGCACCCTCAAACGCGCATAGGCACCCTCAAGGCGTTCTTGGAGTGCAAACCTCCCACTTTCGACGGCACTGGAGGGGCAATCGGCCTTCTACACTGGATCCGAAGAATCGAATATACATTCAAAGAAAGTGAAAGCCCTGCCAGCAAACGAGTAAAGTACGCTACTGGCATGTTGCAGGGGAAAGCGTTTTCTTGGTAGAACACACAAGTTCAGATGCTCGGGTTGGCAGACGCGAATGCCACCCTCTGGAGCGACTTCAAGGATTGGATTAAGGAAGAATTCTGCCACCTGGACGACATTCTGAAACTGGAAATAGAGTATTATGGTTTGAAGATGGAAGGATCAGAGATTGAGGCATACACAAAGAGGTCCAACGACTTGGCTGCCTTATGTCCTAACATGTCACAACCCATATCTAGACGAATCAAGCAATACCTCAGAGGCTTAGTCCCGGAAATCCAAGGGTCTGTAAGTGCGGCCAACCTTCCCACAATCCAGCAAGTCATTCGTTTGGCCCACCAACTCACCGATCAGGCGGTGGAAGAGGGCAAGTTGCCCAAGCATAACTCTTCCAATGCAAATGCTCTTATTGGCAACAAGTGTATTTGGGGTGATCACCAAGGTGAGGGTCCAAGCTCTATACGACGGGAACCGCACAGGAAACTCGGGCTGAGCTACCAAAATCAGGGGGGATACCTAGGGAATAAACCAAGATGCCGCAAGTGCCAACGGCACCACAGCGGGTCATGTGCGGAATCGTGTTGTCATCGGTGCAAGAAGTTGGGACATATGGCTAGAGACTGCAGAAGCCCGTATCCTGCAAACCAGAACCAACGACAACACCAGCAGGGTAATGAGAGATGTTACCAGTGCAGTGCTGAGGGTCACTTCAAGAGGAACTGTCCACATATGAGACAGAATCGTGACAACAACGGCAACCAGGGCAACGGGGACAATAACGGAGATAATAAGGATAACCGCAGGACTGGTGAGCATGAGTTCCTGAATGGACAAGAGGAAGAAGGAAACAACCCCAACGTTGTGGCGGGTAAGTTCCTACCAGACAATTTCCTTGTTTCTATTTTAGTTAATTCGGGTACAGATGTTAGATATGTGTTCCTAAGAGTTAGTCAGGTGCTTAAGCGTACCCCATTATCCTTAAAACACCAAACATGTTGTAGAACTAGCTAATGGTGAAAGTCTTAAGGGCACACACACAGTTACGGGTTGTAACCTCGTCTTAGCTGGTCAGACCCTCTCTATCGATCTTATTCCTATCGTAGTTGGTA
Organism: Helianthus tuberosus; assembly: GCA_030545235.1. Lineage (NCBI taxonomy): Eukaryota > Viridiplantae > Streptophyta > Magnoliopsida > Asterales > Asteraceae > Helianthus > Helianthus tuberosus. Next base: position 25,752,120 of record JARYGA010059753.1, on the reverse strand, counting down.
GCTTCGACACTGTTATTAGGAAGGATTGGTTATCTCACCAGCAAGCAGAAATCCTTTGCAACAAGAAGATTGTCCGTATTCCTCGTTCTGGTGAAGAACCCCTCGTGATTCATGGTGACAAGAGTGGTGCTGTCGTAGGCATCATCTCTTTCCTTAAGGCCCAGAAGTGTTTGCGAAAGGGCCACACTGCTATCCTAGCCCTCGTTTCTGATACATCCTCGGAAGAAAGGAAGATTGAAGACATTCCTATTGTGCGCGATTTTCCTGAGGTATTTCCTGAGGAATTACCTGGTCTTCAGCCTCATCGACAAGTCGAGTTTCAAATCGAGCTAGCTCCTGGAGCAGCGCCCATAGCTCGTGCACCTTATCGACTTGCTCCGTCAGAACTAGAAGAACTGTCTACGCAATTGCAAGAACTCTTGGGAAAGGGTTTCATACGTCCTAGCTCTTCGCCTTGGGGAGCTCCGGTGTTATTTGTGAAGAAGAAAGACGGTACCTTCAGAACGTGTATTGACTACCTCGAACTCAACAAGGTGACCGTGAAGAATCGTTATCCTCTCCCACGTATAGACGACTTGTTTGACCAGCTGCAAGGATCGAGCTATTACTCTAAGATTGATTTGAGATCGGGATACCATCAGCTGAGAATCCGAGAGGAAGACATCTCCAAAACAGCGTTCAGAACTCGTTACGACCATTACGAGTTTCTGGTTATGCCTTTCGGATTGACGAATGCACCAGCGGTCTTCATGGATCTCATGAACCGAGTGTGCAAGCCTTACCTGGATAAGTTCATTATTGTTTTCATCGACGACATCCTGATCTATTCTAAGAGTCAGGAGGAACATGTCACACCCCGACCACGTAGAACATACAAATTGTAGCGGAAACATCGGGGAGTGTTGTAACAGAATTAATTGTTTCAAATCCATGGCAATTGAAGTTTCGTTTTATTAATCAAACATGAAAGTTTACATTGTTTTAAACAAGAACCAAAGAGTACATAACATAAATTAACTAGTTCTTGTCTCGATTTAAGTCACTAAGGCATAGGTCCGCCTAAGTATGTCTTGATAAGTCCTATGCATCATCTCCTGAAAACACATGTGAAAATAGGTACGTCAGCATAAAAATGCCTGTGAGATACATAGGTTTTGTGAAAACAGAATTCATGACTTATGTTTGAGAAAATGTTTAGTCATGAACCTTGTAATTTGCTTTGTCTTGTAAATCATTTGAAAAACGATAAGATCAAATGATATGTATAAATAAGAGAATAATGTATGGTTAAATGAATAACCATGTAAAATGAGTTTGTATAAGATAAGTTGTTTGTAAATCAATGTCTTGTGAAAAGTATGTTATTTGTATAAAATGTTATATGTCTCAAATTGAAATGGTTCAAATAACGCTACGATATGTAATACCATACAGACACTTATATATAGGAAGTACCAGCAGCGTATCCACCATGCTTGTATCATATTACACACGCATCGTTACTTAAATCACTTACTCAAACCAAACCACCAAGATGTAATGTTTAACAATTGTAGAAATGTTTATGTATAGTCAAATGTCTATTGTCAAATGTAAATCATGTCAACAGATACAACTGGTTCACACGGTTCAATAGTTACAAACGGTTCATATAATCAAAGGGTTACGACGGTTCACATAGTCAAATAGCTACAACGGTTCAAAATGTAGTATAATGTGTTCATATGCTGGATGAGCATATGCAACAGAAATGCAATGTAAAACAATGTACTAAGTATGCACACAATGGACATACATAGCATGAAATGTAATGTAGAACAATGTACTAAGTACGCACACAATGGGTATACATAGCATGAAATGTAATGTAGAACGATGTACTAAGTACGTACACAATGGGCATACATAGCATGTAATGTAAAACGATGTACTAAGTACGCACACAATGGGCATACATAGCATGTAATGTAATGAAATCATGTACTATAATGTACTAACGAACATAGCAGGTATATGATGTGAAAACATGGAAAGCATGAAAGTAACAAGTAGGCACATGTGTTTCACCCCAAAATGTTTGGAAAACAGTAAAAGTGGGGTTCTATGTACTCACTTGAGATTGCTCAGAAGTCCTAAGATAACCACCAAGCAATGCAAGAGATCTCGGAATCAAACGGCACCTAATATAGGTAACTATGTTAATAAACCGGACCTAAACCGGAGGATCGGATAGAATGAGGGTTCGTAAATCAAACGAGTGTGGAGACTCGTGTAATATGGTTTAACAAATCCTACATACTAAATGAAACCTAACATAAGTGCTTACGACCCATTACGACCCGTTTAGGTAGCTTATGCTACTTTAACGCGTCGTTCGCGTGAAACGCGTTCGGACCGCCTAACTAGTCCTATGACAAGTAGAATATGCCTTAACATGTCTAATATTGTTGCCAAATCAGTTTAGATGTCAAAAGTTATGTCACATATGTTTATAATGAATTTTGGCATCAAAGGGGTATTTTGGTAATTTACCTAAGGCATATAAACTACCTATCATACAACTACTTAAACGAAGCGACCATAAGGCATAACCTCGGAAGGTTATTCCCTATATACTATGGTCACCTAATGTGTTTGGTCGGATCCTAATGATCGACCAAATGGGTCGGGTTCGAAGGTATAAGCGATTTATTAGATCGCTTACCCTTACGACCCTAGACAATGTGGTAATCAGTAGGCATAGTCACAAGGGACTATAACCATCGTGATTACAATCACGTTGCGAAGTTCAAACGAACTTCGTATTGACCATTAACTGGTCAACGCAGAAAGTCAAACAAAGTTTGACTTTCAGACTCGAAAAGCAATAAAAGAACGAAGGAATACTTACGAAGGGTCCCCGAATGCTAATCTAGATCAAAATAACTCAGGTATGAAACAATGGTTCCAACTTAGAGTCTTTTAGATCAGATTCTAGTGAGTTTAAAGCAAATGGGGGTGGGGTATTTATAGTATTTCCCGAACCGTTAAGATCGTTTCTTGAAAAATGTGATCGAATCTCGTGCGTACACTTGTTGGAAAGTTGTGGTGCCTAAAAATGACCCCTAATGAGCTGAAAGGTAAGTGTGAGTGTGTGGGTGAGGTTTAATCAGCTGAAATCTGCTGACTAATCAGTCTTATCTGATCTGGGACCCTGACGCGGGCCGCGTGAAGATGCACACCAAACTGACGCGGGCCGCATGGCCATGTCTGATCAGACATAAGTTTCAGCAATGACAGTTTTGGTCCCTGCACGTGTTTAAGGCCATTTCCGACACTTCTAAGGCCCGTAAAGCCAACTTTAAGGCCCTAAAATGATGCCTAAACATTGTGGACATGAAACATGCTCAAAAATATGTCGGATGTTGGTTCGTTTGGTCGTACGAACGCGATGTTCGCTTAATTACGACGGAATGCGCACAAGCGCGAAAAACGATCCAAATGACGCGACGAATGGATTTTTCTTATGCCAAACACTAAAATAAAATATTTTAGTGCTTACATAAATTTTTGGATGTCCGGATGTATTCAGAACTTAAGTTATGCGCGAAAGTGCAAACTTATGCACTTTTTGACAATTTTAGTCCCTGAATGACCCAAAAGTTTATTTTAGCATACCGAACCCCTCAAAGCCTATTTCTAAGCTATGTAGAGGATATTTAGGGTATGTTTAACTTATGGTCATGTTCCGGAATGTTCGTTATAGTTCAAATTGGCATACTTTCGTAGTTTGTCAAGTTTAGTCCCTGTAAGCGAATTAACTTGTTTTTGCCATACCAAAGCCTTCAAAACTTATTTCTAAGTTATGTAAAGGTTATTTAAGGTATGTTAAGCCTATTTCACTATTCCGGAGTGTTCGTTGCATTAAACTGGTTATATTCACGCATCAGTGCGCGTATAACCTTCTAGAAAGCGATTTAGAGCTTGAAATCGAACAAGAATTGATATGTGCAGAAGATACATATATTTAAACAAGTCCAAAGTATGAAACACAATATTTCATTGGTTTGGTATTTGTTTGATGGTCGCAGTGACACAGGTGTCACAGTCTCCCCTACTTAAGAAAATTTCGTCCCGAAATTTATTCGTAGAAGTCTGTCTGTGACTTTGTGTTTAAATAGCCATCAAAGATATGTAAAGCATAATTTTGTTATTTTCCTCAACAGATCTTTTTCAGAAGCGAAAATGAACGAACGGGGTCATTTTCTTCAACGGGTTCTTCGGAAATGGAAAATAAAGGATTTTTAACTAAACGGATATACATTTCCCTCAACGGATGTTCTTCAGAAGTGAAAACGAATGGATGATTCATTCTTCCTCAACGGGTCCTTCGTCAGAAACGGGAATGAAGGAAAAATCCACGGACATTCATTTCTCTCAATGGATATTCTTCAGAACGAAAATGAACAAACGGGGTCATTTTCCTCAACGCTTATTCTTCAGAATTTGAAATGAAGGAATAATCAACGGATATTCATTTCCTCAACGGATAATCTTCAGAAACGAAAATGAACTAACGGAGTCATTTTCAACGGTTGCTTCTTCAGGTACGGAAATGAAAGATTTAACAACGGACATTCATTTCCTCAACGGTTAATCTTCAGAAACGAAAATGAACTAACGGAGTTATTTTCAACGGTTGCTTCCTCAGAGTTGGAAATGAAGGATACACGGATATTCATTTCCTCAACGGATGCTTCATCAGAAATGGAAATGAATTGGGTTAACTCAAGATACATGACAGAACTTGCTGTGATTTCTGTGCACTAAATTCCATAATTATGTATGCATCCATAATTACGTAATTCCTTGCACAGTCCGCACAGTTCGTTTTGTAATGTTGTGGGGAAGGATATCAAACTTGTGATGAGGGTGACTAGACTACCATAGGGTCCTTTTAATTAGATCGACAGAGGATCTTCTTAATTAGGCCACCAAGGAGTCCTTTCATCTATATCATCACATAATATTCCTAACCAAATTTTTGGATCGATCAGTTTAACTAGACCACTAAAGGGGTCTAATTATGAAGTAGTACTTTATAATCCAAGGGTCTTTACTACTACGTAGAAGTCCATTAAGGATTTTAGGTAGTACCTTTGGGTATCCTACTATGAATCTCTTGTACAAGGATATGTAAGATTCTACGAGGATTTGGATAACATAATTTGGATCACACGACACATAAAAGGGAACACATAAGCACATAACCACATAATTGTTTAATTGTTATTATCTTGTTATTGATTGTTATTATCTTGGCGCCTCGTGCTTCGTTTCTCTTGGAAGAAACGGGTACTTAGGATTTTCGTGGAAAACGCAAGAGATCATACAATGGAAGAAATTTTGGGGGTAGTCTGTTCTTCAAGGAATACGGTTCCTTGATTGTCGGTATTGTAAGAGATATGTTTGTTTATACATACAACCACATAATTACATTGCAATGTAAATAAAAGATTTATTTATAAACAATGATAACAACTGTTTCATGGACCTTGACAACAAAAGAAAATAATACATAAGACGTGATTATTTCTAAACGATGTTGTCTTCTGGTTGGTCAGATGCTCCTCCCTGCACTGGATTTGCATTAGCAAGCCTTGGGCAATTCCTACGAAAATGGCCCATCTCGCCACAGTTGTAGCAAGACCCCGGTGGAAAACGAGCTTGAGAAGGATTGTTGCCAGCTTGATTTGGTGCAGCTGCGGTTGGGCAAACCCTCGCTGTATGACCTATAAGTCTGCAAACTTGGCATGTGCGGCACTTCACACCAGCATGATGATGTAGGCCACATTGGTTGCACAAGGGTGCAGTTCCATTGTAGGGTTTCCTGGCAGGGGGTTGAGCTGGTTGGTTGGGGACGGCTTGATCATTGTGAGCAACCATGGCGAAGTTCTGAGAAGCCTTTCGCTTCTTTGACCTCTTAGGGGATCCAGTCTGTTCATCCATGGTCTTTGATTCCTCGATTGGGTTCGATTCCTCGACCGGTTTCTTGTCACCTTTTCGGAAAAGTTTACCTTTCCTGATCTTTAATTCAGTCAAGGTTGCAGATAGCTCAATGGCCTGTCTAACTGTAGTAGGGTTGCTACCAGTCACAATGTCTTGTATTGAGTCAGGGAGGCCATCAACGTACTTTTCGATTGCCTTATCCAAAGGTGTGACCATGTTTGGGCATAACAGACTTAACTCCTCATAACGGTCCGTGTAGGCTCGATGCTCACCGCTGTCTTGCTCAAGATTGTCGAATTCCCTTTCCAAGGCCCTGATCTCGTGAGGAGGACAAAATTCCTTCATCATAAGGGCCCTAAGTTCAGCCCATGTCTGTGCTAGAGCAACTTCTGCACCACGATCTCTCATAACCCCATTCCACCATGTAAGAGCCCTCTTCTGAAACACACTCGAAGAAAACTCGACCTTGCGATTGTCAGGACACTGCACGTGGCGGAAAGTATTCTCAATGCTCTCGAACCATTGAAGAAGCCCAGTCGCTCCCTCAGAACCACTAAACTTGAGTGGTTTAGCCGAGTTAAAACTCTTGAAATTGCATGGACCATTGTTGTTGTTGGCTTGGTTCCATTGAGCAAAGAGGTTTGGGAATTGAGCAGCCATTTGCTGTGCAATGATTTCTGCCAGTTCGGCAGTCGCTATCTGGTTTTCGCGTCGAGGAGGCATTCTAAAAGAGGAAACATGAAATGAAACGAGTGAGAGAATTAGACGAAAAGAATGAGATGAACAAATCTGATGAAAGCAAGGATAGTGGTCATTTGTTTGTTACTACAAAGCAACAAACGACCCCGGTGATTAATCAAAGTAAATAGGTCAAAAATAATGTATCGCGAAGACATGCTCGCCTATAAGTGAACACTCATCCCAAGAATTCCCAGGTAAGCACAACTGGTCTCGCGTCTGATGAGATATATACGAAGTGCTTGCCTAGACAGAAAACCCAGAATACAGGCATTCACCCTTCCAGTTTGCACGTGTTCACATTATTTAAAACCCAAAACCTAGACGAGATTTTGAAAACTCAAAGGGGTTCAAAACCATATAACAGAGGGTTCAAAACCTTACAGTAGAGGGTTCAAAACCTTGTAATAAATCATTCAAAAACAGAAGATTAGTTTTCAAAGTGGTTTTGAAATTTATGTTCTTGTTGTGGTCGTCGCCTAAGGATAGGTGACGGTATTGTTTTATGACTAAACGCAAGTAAACTCGCATTGGGGTCCTAAGAAGGTTATAGACTAGGTCAAAGCATTACTAATAACCTAATTCCCTATAACCATTGGCTTTGATACCATCTTTTCTGTCACACCCCGACCACGTAGAACATACAAATTGTAGCGGAAACATCGGGGAGTGTTGTAACAGAATTAATTGTTTCAAATCCATGGCAATTGAAGTTTCGTTTTATTAATCAAACATGAAAGTTTACATTGTTTTAAACAAGAACCAAATAGTACATAACATAAATTAACTAGTTCTTGTCTCGATTTAAGTCACTAAGGCACAGGTCCGCCTAAGTATGTCTTGATAAGTCCTATGCATCATCTCCTGAAAACACATGTGAAAATAGGTACGTCAGCATAAAAATGCCTGTGACATACATAGGTTTTGTGAAAACAGAATTCATGACTTATGTTTGAGAAAATGTTTAGTCATGAACCTTGTAATTTGCTTTGTCTTGTAAATCATTTGAAAAGCGATAAGATAAGATGATATGTATAAATAAGAGAATAATGTATGGTTAAATGAATAACCATGTAAAATGAGTTTGTATAAGATAAGTTGTTTGTAAATCAATGTCTTGTGAAAAGTATGTTATTTGTTTAAAATGTTATATGTCTCAAATTGAAATGGTTCAAACAACGCTACGATATGTAATACCATACAGACACTTATATATAGGAAGTACCAGCGGCGTATCCACCATGGATTTTTCTTAAGGCGAACCATAAAATATAATGTAGTCATGCTTACATAAATTTTTGGATGTCCGGATGTATTCAGAACGTAAGTTATGCGCGAAAATGCAAACTTGTGCACTTTTTGACGCTTTTAGTCCCTGAATGACACAAAAGTTTATTTTAGCATGCCGAACACCTCAAAGCCTATTTCTAAGCTATGTAAAGGATATTTATGGTATGTTTAACTTATGGTCATGTTCCGGAAGGTCTGTTACAGTTCAAATTGGCATACTTTCGCAGTTTGTCAACTTTAGTCCCTGTAAGCGATTAAACTTTGATTTCACCACACCAGACCTTTCAAAACTTATATCTAAGTTATGTAAAGGTTATTTAAGGTATTTAAGCCTATTTCACTATTCCGGAGTGTTCGTTGGATTAAACTGGTTATATCTACTCATCAGAGCGCGTATAACCCTCCAGAAAGCGATTTAAAGCTTGAAATCGAACAAGAATTGATATGTGTAAACGATACACATATTTTTACAAATCCCAAGTATGAAATACTATATTTCATTGGTTTGGAATTTGTTTGATGGTTGGAGTAGCACAGGTGTTACAGTCTCCCCTACTTTAGGAAATTTCGTCCCGAAATTAATTCGTAGGAGTCTATCTGTGACTTTGTGTGAAGTAACCATCAAAGATAAGCAAGGCATAATCCTGTTATTTCTCTTTAACGGACATTTTTCAGAATTGAAAAAAATGAACGGAGTTATTTTCAACAGGCATTCTTCAGAAACGAAATTGAACGAAAGGAGTCATTTTTCACCATTTATTCAGAAACAAAAATGAACGAAAGGAGTCATTTTTTTCACCATTTCTTCAGAAACCAAAAATGAACGACAAGAGTCATTTTTCACCATTCCTTCAGAAACCAAAAATGAACGACAAGAGTCATTTTTCACCATTCCTTCAGAAACCAAAAATGAACGACAAGAGTCATTTTTCACCATTCCTTCAGAAACCAAAAATGAACGACAAGAGTCATTTTTCACCATTCCTTCAGAAACCAAAAATGAACGACAAGAGTCATTTTTCACCATTCCTTCAGAAACCAAAAATGAACGACAAGAGTCACTTTTCACCGTTTCTTAAGAGACCAAAAATGAACGACAAGAGTCATTTTTCACCATTCCTTCAGAGACCAAAAATGAACGCCAAGAGTCATTTTTCACCATTCCTTCAGAAACCAAAAATGAACGACAAGAGTCATTTTTCACCATTTCTTCAGAAACCAAAAATGAACGACAAGAGTCATTTTTCACCATTTCTTCAGAAACCAAAAATGAACGACAAGAGTCATTTTTCACCATTTCTTCAGAAACCAAAAATGAACGACAAGAGTCATTTTTCACCATTTCTTCAGAAACCAAAAATGAACGACAAGAGTCATTTTTCACCGTTTCTTCAGAAACCAAAAATGAACGAAAAGAGTCATTCTTCAGACACATGACCAAACTAGCTGTGGTTTCCGTGCACTGAATTCCATAATTATGTATGCATCCATAATTACGCAATTCCTTGCATAGTCCGCACAATTTGCTTGTAATGTGGAGGGGAGGAAAATCAAACCAGTGATGAGCGTGACTAGACTACCATAGGGTCCTTTTTAATTAGATCTACAAACGATCCTTTTAATTAGGCCACCAAGGAGTCCTTTCAGCTATATCATCACATGATATCCCTAACCAGATTTTTTTGGATCAATCTGATTACCTAGACCACTCAGGGGTCTAATTATGGAATAGTACAATATAATCCAAGGATCTTTACTATCACGTAAAAGCCCATTGAGGATTTAATATAGTACCTTTGGATATCCTACTACGAATTCCTTATACAAGGATATGGAAGATTCTTCGAGGATTTGGATAACAAAAACTTGGATTACACAAAAACATAAAAGGAAACACATAAGCACATAATCACATAGTTGTTTAACTTGTTTATTAATTTGTTATCTTTGGACACGGATACTTAAAGCACACCAGGAATCCATTTCGTGGATTTCATTTGGCACTTTGATCATTTCAAGAACCCATCCATGAAGATAGGATGATCTACCAAAAATTCGATTTTCGTTTTCAGGAAAACGCAATATTCGAATTAAGGTACACAATAATTTAGGACATACGGAAATACCCTTGGGTACCCTATTAAAAATTTATAGTGGTACTTGGGGTATTCGTACGGAATTATAACTTGCACCTTGTACTTCGTTTCTTTGAAAGAGACGGGTACTTAGGATTCTTGTGGAAAACGCAAGAGATTGTAAAATGGAAGAATTTTGGGGGTAGTTTGCTTTTCAAGGAATATGATTCCTTGATTGTCGGTATTGTAGGGGATATGTTGTTTATGCATACAACCACATAAATACATTGCAATATAAATAAAAAGATTTATTTATTAACAATGATAACAACTGTTTCATGGACCTTGACAACAAAAGAAAATAATACATAAGATGTGATTATTTCTAAAGAGTGTTGTCTTCTAGTCGGTCAGATGCTCATCTCTGTGCTGGATTAGCATTAGCACGCTTTGGGCAATTTCTTCGGAAATGTCCCATCTCGCCACACTTGTAGCAAGAACCTGGTGGAAAGCGAGCTCGAGCAGTTTTAATATTAGCTTGATTTGGTGCAACTGCTGCTACGCAAACTTTTGCTGTATGACCTTTACGTCCACAAATTTGGCATTCGCGGCACTTCACATTAACATGATGATAAAGGTTACATTGGTTGCACAAAGGTGAAGTTCCATTGTATGGTTTCCTAGCACGGGGTTTAGCTGGTTGGTTGGGGGCGGCTTGATCATTGTGAGCGACCATGGCGAAGTTCTGAGAAGCCTTTTGCTTCTTTGACCGCTCAAGGGATCCAGTCTGTTCATCCATGGTCTTTGATTCCTCGATCGGTTTCTTGTCACCCTTTCGGAAAAGCTTACGTTTCCTGATCTGAGATTCAGTCAGGGTTGCAGATAACTCAATGGCCTGCCTAACCGTAGTGGGGTTACTACCAGTAACAATGTCTTGAACTGAGTCAGGGAGACCATCAATGTATTTTTCGATTGCCTTATCCAAAGGCGTGACCATGATAGGACACAACAGGCTCAGCTCCTCATATCGATCAGTGTATGCTCGATGTTCGCCGCTGTCTTGCCTAAGGTCGTCGAATTCCCTTTCCAATGCCCTGATCTCGTGACGAGGACAGAATTCCTTCATCATCAGTGCTCGAAGTTCTTCCCATGTTTGCGCCAGTGCCTCTTCGGCACCCCTATCTCTCACCACACCGTTCCACCATGTCAAAGCTCGTTTCTCAAAGACACTAGATGCGAAATCTACCTTTCGCTCATTTGGACATTGTACATGCCTGAAGGTGCTCTCTAGACTCTCGAACCATTGCAGAAGTGCTGTCGCTCCTTGAGACCCAGAAAACTTCGATGGCTTGGCCGAGTTGAACGTCTTGAAGTTGCAGATGGCATTATTGTTGTTGATAGCTTGGTAACATTGAAGAACGACGTTCGGGATTGCAGCAGTCATTTGCTGTGTAATGACAGCTGCCAGCTCGTCAACAGATACTGGATTTTCACGTCGTGGAGGCATTCTAAAAGAGAAGAACATGAAAGGAAACGAGCGAGAGAATTAGACGAAATGAATGAGATGAAACAAGTCTGATGAAAGCAAGGATTGTGGTCATTTGTTTGTTACTACAAAGCAACAAACGACCTCGGTGATTAATCAAAGTAATTAGGTCAAAAATAATGTATCGCGAAGACATGCTCGCCTATAAGTGAACACTCATCCCAAGAATTCCCAGGTAAGCACAACTGGTCTCGCGTCTGATGAGATGTATACGAAGTGCTTGCCTAGACAGAAAACCCAGAATACAGGCATTCACCCTTCCAGTTTGCACGTGTTCACATTATTTAAAACCCAAAACCTTGACGAGATTTTGAAAATTCAAAGGGGTTCAAAACCATATAACAGAGGGTTCAAAACCTTACAATAAATCATCCTAGAATAGATGATTAGTTTTCAAAACGGTTTCGAAAAATTATGTTCTTGTTGTGGTAGTCGCCTAAGGATAGGTGACGGTATTGTTTTAGGACTAAACGCAAGTAACTCGCGTTAGGGTCCTAAGAAAGTTATAGACTAGGTCAAAGCATTACTAATAACCTAATTCCCTATAACCATTGGCTCTGATACCATCTTTTCTGTCACACCCCGACCACGTAGAACATACAAAACGTGGCGGAAATGTCGGGGAGTGTTGTAACAGAATTAATTGTTTCAAATCCATGGTAATTGAAGTTTCGTTTTATTGATTAAAAGTGTTACAATGTCTTAACAAACAAGGAAATACAACATAATTAACTAGTCTTGCATCTTTTATCGTCACTAAAGCCCAAGTCTGCCTATGTGTATCTTGATCATCTTATGCAACAGCTCCTGAAAAACACATGTGAAAATAGGTACGTCAGCATAAAAATGCCTGTGAGATACATAGGTTTTGTGAAAATAGGATTCATGACTTATGTTTGAGAAAATGTTTAGTCATGAACCTTGTAATTTGCTTTGTTTTGTAAATCATTTGAAAAACGATAAGATCAGATGATATGTATAAATAAGTGAATAATGTATGGTTAAATGAATAACCATGTAAAATGTGTTTGCATAAGATAAGATGTTTATAAATCAATGTCTTGTGAAAAGTATGTTATTTGTATAAAATGTTCTATGTCTCAAACTGAAATGATTCAAATAACGCTATGATATGTAATACCATACAAACACTTATATATAGGAAGTACCAGCGGCGTATCCACCATGCTTGTATCATATTACACGCGCATCGTTACTTAATCACTTAATCAAACCAAACCAACCAATGTAAGAAGTCTATGTTTAAATCAATTGTCAAATGTATTGGGTAATATGTCAAAGTGTTCATGTCAAGATGTAAATCATATCAAAATGTCTATGTCAAATATCCATGTCAAATGTCTATGTCAAATATCCATGTCAAATGTCTATGTCAAATATCCATGTCAAATGTCTATGTCAAAATGTCATGTATGGCAAGTGAAATGTCTCAACTACACCATATGCACAAAAACAAAGTATTGAAGTAAAACTTGGTTTAAATCAAAGTTATGTTTTGTGGGAAAATGCATGATCAAATGTCAATCATGTTAAAATGTCTATGCCGAAATGTCTATGTCAAATGTCTATGTCAAAATGTCATGTAAAACGATGTACTAAGTAATGCACACAATTGGGCACACCTAGCATGAAATGTCATAAAATCATGTACTATAATGTACTAACGAACATAGCAGTATATGATGTTAAAACAGGAAAGCATGAAAGTAACAAGTAGGCACATGTGTTCCACCCCAAAACAGTTTGGAAAACAGTAAAAGAGGGGTCTATGTACTCACTTGAGATTGCTCAGTTGTCTAAAGATAACCACCAAGCAGTGCTAGAGATCTCAGAATCAAACGGCACCTAATATAGGTAACTACATTTATAAACCGGACCTAAATCGGAAGACTGGGTAGCATGAGGGTTTGTAAACCAAATGAGTGTAGGAACTCATGTGATATGGTTAATCAAAGCCTACATACTAAATGAAACCTAACATAACTGCCTACGACCCGTTTAGGTAGCTTATGCTACTTTAACGCGTCGTTCGCGTGAAACGCGTTCGGATCGCCTAACTAGTCCTATGACAAGTGTTATATGCCTAAACATGTTACAAAATCAGTTATGTGACAAAAGTTTAGGTTACATATGCTTAATTACCAATTATACATGAAAAGGGTATTCTGGTAATTTACCTAAGGCATATAAACTACCTATCATACAACTACTTAAACGATGTGACCATAGGGTATAACCTCAGAAGGTTATGCCCTATACTAGGGTCACCTAATGTATTTGGTCGGATCCTAATGATCGAGCAAACTGGGTCGGGTTCGAAGGTATAAGCGATTTATCAGATCGCTTACCCTACGACCCTAGACAACGTGGTAATCAGTAGGCATAGTCCCAAGGGACTATAACCAACGTGATTACACTCACGTTGCGAAGTTCAAACGAACTTCGCATTGACCATTACTGGTCAACGCTGAAAGTCAAACAAAGTTTGACTTTCGGACTCGAAAAGCAATAAAATAAGGAAAATAACGAAAGAATACTTACGAAGGGTCCCCGAATGCTAATCCCGATTCAAGAATCTCAGGTATGAAACAATGGTTTCAACTTAGAGGTTCTCAATTCAGAATTCTAGTGCAAAATGAGGTTGTGTGGGTTGGGTATTTATAGGAATACCCGAACCGTTAGGATCGTTCCATGGAAAACGTGCCATGAATCCAACCCGTACACTTGTCGGAACCTTATGGTGGCTGGAAATCCATCCTTATCAGATGACTAGATAATTAGGAATGTGTGGTTGTGGTAAATCCAGCTGAAAACAGGCTGTTAAGTACATTGCATCTGGTCTGCAGACCCCTAGCGCACCGCTACGCTAAAAGTGTAGCGCACCGCTAGGCTTAAGTTTGGCAGATTTACACTTTTGGTCCCTGTCATGCATTCAGCCCATTTTCGACACGTTTAAGGCCCGTTAACCCCATTTCAAAGCTCTAAAATGAAGTTAAAGTATAGGGAACTTAAAATGTGTTCAAAAATATCTCGGATGTCGGTTCGTTTGGCCGTACGAACGCGATGTTCGCTTAATTACGACGGAATGCGCACAAGCGCGAAAAACGATCCAAATGACGCGACGAATGGATTTTTCTTAAGGCGAACCATAAAATATAATGTAGTCATGCTTACATAAATTTTTGGATGTCCGGATGTATTCAGAACGTAAGTTATGCGCGAAAATGCAAACTTGTGCACTTTTTGACGCTTTTAGTCCCTGAATGACACAAAAGTTTATTTTAGCATACCGAACACCTCAAAGCCTATTTCTAAGCTATGTAAAGGATATTTATGGTATGTTTAACTTATGGTCATGTTCCGGAAGGTCTGTTACAGTTCAAATTGGCATACTTTCGCAGTTTGTCAACTTTAGTCCCTGTAAGCGATTAAACTTTGATTTCACCACACCAGACCTTTCAAAACTTATATCTAAGTTATGTAAAGATTATTTAAGGTATTTAAGCCTATTTCACTATTCCGGAGTGTTCGTTGGATTAAACTGGTTATATCTACTCATCAGAGCGCGTATAACCCTCCAGAAAGCGATTTAAAGCTTGAAATCGAACAAGAATTGATATGTGTAAACGATACACATATTTTTACAAATCCCAAGTATGAAATACTATATTTCATTGGTTTGGAATTTGTTTGATGGTTGGAGTGGCACAGGTGTTACAGAAATCATGTACTATAATGTACTAACGAACATAGCAGGTATATGATGTGAAAACATGGAAAGCATGAAAGTAACAAGTAGGCACATGTGTTTCACCCCAAAATGTTTGGAAAACAGTAAAAGTGGGGTTCTATGTACTCACTTGAGATTGCTCAGAAGTCCTAAGATAACCACCAAGCAATGCTAGAGATCTCGGAATCAAACGGCACCTAATATAGGTAACTATGTTAATAAACCGGACCTAAACCGGAGGATCGGATAGAATGAGGGTTCGTAAACCAAACGAGTGTGGAGACTCGTGTAATATGGTTTAACAAAGCCTACATACTAAATGAAACCTAACATAAGTGCTTACGACCCATTACGACCCGTTTAGGTAGCTTATACTACTTTAACGCGTCGTTCGCGTGAAACGCGTTCGGACCGCCTAACTAGTCCTATGACAAGTAGAATATGCCTTAACATGTCTAATATTGTCGCCAAATCAGTTTAGATGTCAAAAGTTATGTCACATATGTTTATAAAGAATTTTGGCATCAAAGGGGTATTTTGGTAATTTACCTAAGGCATATAAACTACCTATCATACAACTACTTAAACAAAGGGACCATAAGGCATAACCTCGGAAGGTTGTTCCCTATATACTATGGTCACCTAATGTGTTTGCTCGGATCCTAATGATCGACCAAATGGGTCGGGTTCGAAGGTATAAGCGATTTATTAGATCGCTTACCCTTACGACCCTAGACAACGTGGTAATCAGTAGGCATAGTCACAAGGGACTATAACCATCGTGATTACAATCACGTTGCGAAGTTCAAACGAACTTCGCATTGACCATTAACTGGTCAACGCAGAAAGTCAAACAAAGTTTGACTTTCGGACTCGAAAAGCAATAAAAGAACGAAGGAATACTTACGAAGGGTCCCCGAATGCTAATCTAGATCAAAATAACTCAGGTATGAAACAATGGTTCCAACTTAGAGTCTTTTAGATCAGATTCTAGTGAGTTTAAAGCAAATGGGGGTGGGGTATTTATAGTATTTCCCAAACCGTTAAGATCGCTTCTTGAAAAATGTGATCGAATCTCGTGCGTACACTTGTTGGAAAGTTGTGGTGCCTAAAAATGACCCCTAATGAGCTGAAAGGTAAGTGTGAGTGTGTGGGTGAGGTTTAATCAGCTGAAATCTGCTGACTAATCAGTCTTATCTGATCTGGGACCCTGACGCGGGCCGCGTGAAGATGCACACCAAACTGACGCGGGCCGCATGGCCATGTCTGATCAGACATAAGTTTCAGCAATGACAGTTTTGGTCCCTGCACGTGTTTAAGGCCATTTCCGACACTTCTAAGGCCCGTAAAGCCAACTTTAAGGCCCTAAAATGATGCCTAAACATTGTGGGCATGAAACATGCTCAAAAATATGTCGGATGTTGGTTCGTTTGGTCGTACGAACGCGATGTTCGCTTAATTACGACGGAATGCGCACAAGCACGAAAAACGATCCAAATGACGCGACGAATGGATTTTTCTTATGCCAAACACTAAAATAAAATATTTTAGTGCTTACATAAATTTTTGGATATCCGGATGTATTCAGGACTTAAGTTATGCGCGAAAGTGCAAACTTATGCACTTTTTGACAATTTTAGTCCCTGAATGACCCAAAAGTTTATTTTAGCATACCGAACCCCTCAAAGCCTATTTCTAAGCTATGTAGAGGATATTTAGGGTATTTTTAACTTATGGTCATGTTCCGGAATGTTCGTTATAGTTCAAATTGGCTTACTTTCGCAGTTTGTCAAGTTTAGTCCCTGTAAGCGAATTAACTTTTTTTGCCATACCAAAGCCTTCAAAACTTATTTCTAAGTTATGTAAAGGTTATTTAAGGTATGTTAAGCCTATTTCACTATTCTGGAGTGTTCGTTGCATTAAACTGGTTATATTCACGCATCAGTGCGCGTATAACCTTCCAGAAAGCGATTTAGAGCTTGAAATCGAACAAGAATTGATATGTGCAGAAGATACACATATTTAAACAAGTCCAAAGTATGAAACACAATATTTCATTGGTTTGGTATTTGTTTGATGGTCGCAGTGACACAGGTATCACAGAACACGAGCAGCATCTACGACTTATGCTGGAACTTCTTCGAGCAGAGCAACTGTATGCCAAGTTTTCGAAATGTGACTTTTGGCTTCGAGAAGTACATTTCCTAGGCCACGTGGTAAAAAAGGATGGGATTCATGTGGATCCATCTAAGGTTGATTCGATCAAAAGCTGGCCTGCACCCCGCACACCAACAAAAATCCGCCAATTCTTGGGTTTGGCAGGATATTACAGAAGGTTTATCAAGGACTTCTCAAAGATTGCGCAACCTCTCACTTCACTGACTCAGAAAGGTGTCACCTATCGTTGGGGTGATGCACATGAGTCCGCATTTCAACACTTGAAAGATAGACTTTGTAGCGCGCCTATCCTCTCATTGCCTGAAGGCACAGATGATTTTGTGGTTTATTGCGACGCTTCCATTCAAGGACTTGGTTGCGTGTTGATCCAACGTGACAAGGTCATTGCCTACGCATCACTCCAACTCAAGGTTCACGAAAGAAATTTACACTACGCACGACCTGGAATTGGGAGCAGTTGTTTTCGCGCTTAAGATATGGAGACATTACCTGTATGGTACCAAGTGCACCATTTACACTGATCACAGGAGTCTCGAGCATATCTTCAAGCAAAAAGGAATTAAACATGCGATAACATCGATGGGTCGAGCTCTTGAATGATTATGAATGCGCTATCAAGTATCATCTGGGAAAAGCCAATGTTGTGGCCGACGCTCTTAGTCGAAAGGATACTATACCTAAGCGTGTACGTGCGTTACAGCTTACCATTCACTCCAGCCTTCCCACTCAGATTCGCGATGCTCAGGTTGAAGCATTGAAAGCAGAGAACATCAGGGCTGAGTCCCTACGAGGATCGAGACAACAGCTAGAACAAAAGGAAAACGGCGCCTACTATGTAAACGGACGCATCTGGGTTCCACTGTATGGAGACCTACGCGAGCTTGTGATGGATGAAGCACATAAGTCTCGTTATTCAGTACATCCTGGTTCGGATAAGATGTACCACGACCTCAAGACTACATACTGGTGGCCCAACATGAAAGCCCACATAGCAACCTACGTTAGCAAATGTTTAACTTGTGCGAGAGTCAAGACCGAATACCAGAAACCATCAGGCCTACTTCAACAGCCAGAGATCCCGAAATGGAAATGGGAACAAATTTCCATGGATTTTGTTACTGGCCTGCCCAGATCTCAACGCGGAAATGATACCATTTGGGTGATCGTGGATCGGCTGACCAAGTCTGCACATTTTCTGGCAATCAAGGAAACGGATAAGTTTTCTACTTTGGCAAACATTTACCTAAAGGAAGTGGTATCAAGGCACGGAGTGCCAACCTCCATCATTTCCGATCGTGACACGCGTTTTAACTCCGAACTGTGGTAAGCCATGCATAAGTCTTTTGGCTCACATTTAGATATGAGCACCGCTTATCACCCACAGACGGATGGGCAATCTGAATGCACCATCCAGACCCTTGAAGACATGCTTAGGGAATGTGTAATCGATTTTGGTAATGGCTGGAAAAAGCACCTCCCGCTAGTGGAGTTTTCGTATAATAACAGCTACCACACCAGCATCCAGGCCGCTCTGTTCGAGGCGTTGTACGGACGGAAATGCCGATCACCTCTCTGTTGGGTAGAAGTTGGCGACAGTCAAATCACAGGCCCAAAACTTGTAGCAGATACAACCGAGAGAATTGCTCAGAGCCTTCAGGTAACGAGGGAATGGAAGCGTTACAGATCTTTACCTTCAAGTGTTGAAACGCGGATTTTCGAGCAATCCCTTTGGGCTAGAGTTGTGAAGGTTTGAGCATACAATCAAGAAGTCGGGCTTCGTGACATCAAAAGTCGTACGCTGGAGACTTAACGTGGGGTTGTTTATGTCGTAGGAGCTCCATGGTAAGGTGTGGGTGTCACTCGGATCCTTACTAGTTCTTTAAGTGGATTCAGATGTTGTCAGGGAAAACAAGGGACATATCTATCATGTCTGAGGATCCATATTGGACGCATCAAGGTCAAGGAAGAGTACCTAGGGTATCATCATGTTCATAGCCCAATGCTCACTGAGTAACGTTCATAGAGCGTAAATTGTCCAAACGAGTGTTCGCGGGGAACACTTTTAAGATCGTAGGGCTCAAAAGTATAACGTGTATGGGTGGGGGATACATGACGCTTGGAGGCGTGACTGACCAAGATCAAGCCACCAATCATATTGAACCTAACAAGTAATAAGTAAAATTCAACCATACAATATGAAAGGTGTTTCAAATCAAAAACGTAGTTAAGTGTTTAGCGGAAGCATAATTGTAAAACCCAATGTAAGTATTAAGTACGAAATAAAGTAATGTTTTTAGCATGGCACACACTGCCATGTCCCACAACGACCGCGCCTCCCTGTGCAAGCTCCATGAGTACCTAACGACCTGCAAGGCATGTAACAACGAATCAACAACAAAGTTGAGCGAGTTCACAGTTGGTTGTTTAGTTATAGCATTCATTTTGTAAATCATATGTTCGTTTTGTAAACCATGTATCGTATTAATTCGTATCGCGGTCTCCCAGACATGTTTGCGAAGATTAGTGGGGGCTTCCCATGTGTTACTAGACCGTGCGTATCGACTACTACGAAAATGTAAGTGGTGCCCTAAGTCAATGTCTATCAGCATTGACCCTTTGCCCTTAGTCCATTAGTACACGCCCGTCTGACTGGCACGGTGTGAGGTTTGTTAAACCTAATAGCGCTATTAACTAATGACCCGCTCGCCATAGGCCTCGGCGATTAAGTCGATATAAATGAGGGACTTCATGATAGAGGTTTGGTCCAGTGTGGAAATCTTGGCATCCTACCCACGGAGGATGGTTGTAGTTACCGTTTAAATCATTAACCCATTCCCAACCCTTGGGAATCCCATGCCTTGGAAAGAGTGTGAACTCACCTCGGTTTGCTCAGCAAGATTAGTTACTTGTTTACATTTATAGTTGGTCAACCAAATCCTAACATAATTACCAACAACAATTAATCTCACTTGCACATAACCCACACGTTACACGTATAGTTAATTCACGTATTCCATGTTCACATAATACACCATTATTGTTCATATAGCACACTCATGCAATACAAGTCATGGCAGTTAACCTAGTACCATCACGAAAAGTACGTACGGCCCACTAAGGCTTCGGCCCACACAATTAAGTTGTGCCAATTTACCAATTTCGGTTATAATCATACTTCACATGCTATTTCTAGTTCTCAAATAATTCTAACAGTTCCATCATAATATTCATACACATAACACTCACACATCCTTCATAGCCCA
This sequence comes from Helianthus tuberosus, assembly GCA_030545235.1. Lineage (NCBI taxonomy): Eukaryota > Viridiplantae > Streptophyta > Magnoliopsida > Asterales > Asteraceae > Helianthus > Helianthus tuberosus. The sequence goes on along the minus strand of JARYGA010059753.1, from coordinate 25,731,291 downwards.
CTACACTTATGCGACCCAACAAGGTAAACAAGCCCTTTCGCCTGTGACCGAGGGTGCAACCCATCATCTCAACAGCCCACTCGATAAATGGTTCGCTGTTGTTACCCGGCCCAACATATCCTGGCCCGCACCATTAAACCATTATGTTTTCATATTGCGGCCCAGCTGAACATGCCCAAACAACCCAGCGGCCCGCAAAATATGCAGCTCCCAACACAGTCCTGGCCCAACCACCTTCAATTAAGAGTTGATTTGTTTATGTTGGCCCAGTTCCGTCTAAGGCCCAATCAACACTAAACTAATATGATAGTTGTTGGGCCCAGAGTCTAAACAGAACCCAATTACCCTTTTTAGTGCATAAATCATTCGATCATGTTTTACCTCCTTGTCTACCCGAACCTTGATTTATTATTTACCCTCACCATTTGTTATGCATAAAACATCACCAATATATATATAAAGTCCGAACATAGAGATGTCAGGATCGACTACATGATACCTTGTTCACATCATCAGATCATTATTAAATTTACTAACCACTTTAATATAAAACTTAGAACACTAATCAGGTTGTTAACAATGTATAAAATCATATAAGTCATTATTATAACATCGAGGTCTTCCTCATAAAAGCATAAATCAGTATGTCTAACCCCACCTGTTTGATTCATTCACAAATATCATTAGATAATACCCAATACAATATATGTAATTACATGCCAAACAACTACATACCACGACAATTAGCAAGTAATCAACAAGATATACGGCAAGTTCCCTATGTTACGGTTTTCATATAATCTGGTACAACATTTATCATACAATATTCATATGTCTATCAAGAATTAACAGTAAATTAAGGATTGACTAACTACATGCTCATCCACATAAAAATAGACATAATGAATCAAGAATTTAATAAACATAACGGAACTAACCAGAAGATTGATATACGCTAGACATGAGGGTTGATTTCTAAGAGGAAGAGACTTCGACAAAGGTGAAGGGGGGGGGGGGGGTTCACTGCCGTCGCACAACAGGTGTAGAAGTAGGGTTTGTATTACTTGAGTGCATAACCATTTACGTGTACATGTAAATATATGGATAAAGGATTTGGGTCGGTTGTTTGCTAACAAAAACAAAGGATTGGGCCGAGATTAACATATAAGAAAATATGATAACATACTAATATATTACTTAAATGTGAAAATGTGGTCCAAAAGGTGTACGGCCCAAAATGCTAATATATTACTTAACAAGTTATCGCACAAATAAATTTAACGCAGTTATACGAACAGAGCGTTTAACACAAAGAAGAGAAATAACGAGGAGTTAAGATCAGAAGACAAAACATCACTAACCTTGAGAGTTCGGGTTGTCACAGGGGGAGAATGTGACAACCCTCATAATTCCTTGTATCCGTACAATTTATTAATGATAAATAAAGCGCTTGACGACTGTGCTGAATCACTTAACTGCTTTCTGATTACTGTATTATACTTACATGTGCTTGTTAACATACTAGTAGTGTACAGAAAAGTTACTAAATAGTCTTGGGTGCTTTTCTGAGTGTTGAAAATTAAAATCGTTACAAAAATATATATATATAGGACGCTTTACGGATTAATTAAGCACTTTAACGGAACAACATCGAACCGAACAACCGGACACTACCCGAAACACAAAAATATTGTTAAACACATTGTTTTTATTTTTCTAAGCTAGTTAGGGTCCCCGAACACCCTAACACACTATATATTGCATAACCCACTCATAACACTAACTACATACTTAGAACCTAACTAAAATCACAAACAACATAGTTGAAACCCAACTAAACTACCCCCCCATCTCACGGTTACAAGGGGTGTACCCACCCCCTTGATTTCTTTAAATTGTTTAGTGGATTGTGTTAGAACATTAAGAGACATAGTGACCACTAGATAATGAAGATGTTGGAAGATTCCTATTTAACCCACAAGTCCATCACCATCCATCATTCTCTAACTCAAACAACACCAACATACTCTCCTCCTTTCCTCTTGTTCTCGGCAACCCCCTCATCACCACACCACCACCATTTTCTTGCAAGCTCCATCCATTCCAAGTGTACTTCTAGGTGTTAGAAGGCATACAACGAAGCTTGGTGCTCTCGGAAGTTGAAAGACCTTCTCTATTCGCTATTAACCACCACATTTCTTCACTCGAACTTCCCTAGTCCTGAACTAGTGGTAAGAACTTAGATCTGTTCATTTTTCAGGTCATTAGAGTGGTTAATAGTTATTTGATGATGAGAATCCATGAACACTAAAGAACCATGAACAACGTCTTGCACATAAACTAACTTTGTGATAAAATATTGTTGAAATACAATGGAGTGATGTAAATATGATGTTGTTATTATTCTTGTTGATTTACTGATAATTTGCTGGTTAATATAGATGTTTGATGTTGTTGTGATCACTAAACATGTTAACGGAATCAATCGAACACAAGTTAGAAAGTTAAAAGCTAAAACAGCAGGCTGTTTGGTGATTACAACCAACTTCAGTTGGCTGTAACATGACCGTAACTTAACGAAAAATGTATTTTCTGAAGTCTAGATTTATGTATTATGAAATACGGTTCTAATGGCACTGGAATCAAAATTTTTGGACTCTGTTTACTATTTTAAAGGGTCATTTTGTAACAGCAGCTAGAGCTGCATTTTTTCTGCTGAAAATATGCATTCTGTTTTCTATCATAACTTGAGTTCTGTGTAGAGTTAGCTCATGAAATTTGTACTGTAGATGACCACCGATGTATTTGTAATTCTCTCACTAGAATTTCTTAAATCGGAATCTCGATGAATTTTAAATAAATTATTCTGTGGACTGCAGTCAGAAAAAGATAAATCTGAGTTCAGTCCGGAAAATGTTTTTTTACAAAATATTGGTAATGAACTGGACCCCGATATTTTTACACAATAATATTTGGATCGTTTAAGACCTTCTGTAAAAAGTTGGGAATTTTTGGAACAAGTTAACTATTTTATTAAAATCCCCGAAAACAGCCCAGTTTTGAATATTAAAGCTGAAATGACATAAGTAGTAATTTGCGTGTCTAAATGTCGGGTATGTTATCTGAGGATAATCTAACATGCTATATGTCAATGAAAATAATATGTGCAATATCGTATGCTTGTTCTTGAGTAGCTATAGGTGGAATGTTTATATGAGCGTGAACTATTAAAGTGAATGCATGTTATGTAGTAGATACGTGTAGGAATTTCGTGCTTTATTTGAATACCACTAAATGACTAACTGGTAATCATATTAGGACGTGATTGACCGACCTTGACTGTTAGCTATTTTTGAGAGTCAAACCGAGCAACCGAGGTGAGTTCACACACTTTCTAAGGCATGGGATTCCCGGTGGTTTGGGAATGGGTTAAAGAATTAAAACGGAATCTACATATCTTACTTAGGTAGGATATGTACGGCCATCCTCCTTGGATAGGATGCCAATATTAATCCTGCGTATTCTCTTTGGGAGAACTACGTACGTTCGTCCTCCTTGGGTAGGACAACAACCTTAAAACTTACTAGACAAAACTCTATCATAAGTCCCTCATTTTATATCGACTTAATCGCCGAGGCCGATGGCGAGCGGGTCATTAGTTAATAGCGCTATTAGGTTTAACAAACCTCACACCGTGTCGTCCGAACGGGCATGTACTAATGGACTATGGCAAAGGGTCAATGCTGATAGACATTGACTTAGGGCACAACTTACTTTCGTCAGTGGTCAATATCATACCGTCTAGTGGTTTACATGGGGAAAACCCCCACTAATTATGGGTATTATTTGAGTAATAAAAAGAATCTGGTTAAACATACTTTCAACTAAGGGGTAACCCCCACGGCATATAAGCCAACGAAAGTCAAACCACGTTTTTCAGAAACAACTTAAAACTAATCAACCAACCGTGAACTCACTCAACTTTGTTGTTGACTCGTTGTTACATGCCTTACAGGTCGCTAGATGGAGCTTGCATGAGGAGGAGGTTGTTGTGGAATACGGATTGTTAAGTCCCGTACTAAACTTCTAAACCTTATGAACTTATTAAACCTACGTTTTGGACTTTAAACTTATGAACTATGGAACTTATACTTCGAACTTACGTTTTATGCTTCCGCTGTTTAAATCTGAACTTTGTTAACCTAAAGTCGGTCTACTTCCTTTTGGTCACCAATCGTATCGTGTTTGGTTTTATTTACTTAATTGTGTTGTTCAATATGATTGGTGGCTCGATCCTGGTCATGTCACGCCTCCAAGCGGTGATACTCCGCATGATGGATTTTGGGGGTGTGACATATCACTTTTCAAATGACTTATGAAAGTAACCACTCAACAAGATTCATGGCTACTTTTATTAAACAGTTTCTTTAAACACAAGTCATGAATCCTATTTTCACAAAACCTATGTATCTCACAGGCATTTTTATGCTGACGTACCTATTTTCACATATGTTTCAGGGGCTGTTGCATAGGATGATCAAGTCAAACATAGGCGGACCCGTGCCTTAGCAACTTAAAATGAAGCTAGAACTAGTTTAATTATGTTATGTACTCTTTGTTTCCTGTTTTAAGACAATGTAACTCTCTTGTTTGATAAATAAAACGTAACTTTAATTTCCATGGTTGTGAAACAATTAATTCTGTTACAACACTCCCCGACGTTTCCGCCACGTTTTGTTGTTCTACGTGGTCGGGGTGTGACATGAAAGCATGGTGGATACGCCACTGGTACTTCCTATATATAAGTGTTTTCATCGTATTACATACCGTGGCGTTATTTAGTTCACTTGGGTAAACGATTTTGAAACGATGTCACACAAACGAGGTTTTCGAAATGATATAAACCATACGAGTTTTATTAACGAGATTTATTAACAAGTTTTATTAACGATTTAATACGAGATGTTTTACAAATTGGTTTTCTAAAACAAAATGTTTTCGAGTTAAGAATCATGGCTACGAGATTTTATAAATTATAACCAACTTGATTTGAGTTGGTTAATTATGTCGCAATACTACACTTTTCAAAACAAGGTTTTTAATTAAGTATTGCAACATGTAAACTAGCCATGAATCCGACACTCTCAAAAACCTATGTACTGCCAGCATTTCTTTACTGACTTTGTTTTCACATATGTTTTGGTGTTATTGAATGATGTTGATTGCTAGGATGCATGCTCACATAGGACTGGACGAGGTCTTAGTGACTTAATAACAATGATAGACTATGTTTAAATTGTTTATTTAGATTTCTAGACGATGTAAATATTCAAAGTTTAATAAAATGAAACTTCAATTTCCGTGTGTTTTGAAACAATGATTCTGTTACAACACTCCCTGATGATTCCGCCGTGATTTATTGTTTTACGCGGTCGGGGTGTGACAGAAAAGTTGGTATCAGAGCCCATGGTTATAGGGAATTAGGTTATTAGTAATGCTTTGACCTAGTCTATAACCTTCCTAGGACCCTAACACAAGATTCTTGTGTTTAGATCTTAAAACAATACCGTCACTTATCCTTAGGTGACAACCACAACAAGAACACAAATTCCGAATCCGCTTTGAAAACCAATCATCTGTTCTAGGATGATTTATTATAATGTGAACACGTGCAAACTGGAAGGGTGAATGCCTGTACCGTGAGTTTTCTGTCTAAGGCTAGAGTGTTCGTACAAATCCGCAGTATCGGACCAGTCACTCTTACCTGGGAACTCTTGGAGTGAGTGTTCACTTATAGGCGAGCATGTCTTCAGTGATACATTAATATGACCCGTTTACTTTGATTAATCACCGTCTCATTTGTTTATGTTAGGTAACAAACAAATGATCGCAATTTCTATGCGTTGTCGTTCTGTTTTAATTATCCGATAACATTTCATTTTGTGTTCTCCTATGTCTTTCATTTCCTCTAGAAGGTCTCTTCATCGCAATGACACTCAAATGTTCGAGCAAACTGCCAAATTTGCCCAGCGAATAGGCGAAGTAATCCTGAAGACTGTGGATTTAGGTATCGCCATGTCACGTCTCAATAATGAAGCCAACCAAGAAGCATCGAAAGAAGCAGAAGTCGAGCCATTGAAAAGGTCAAAGAAGCGTAAAGCTCCAAAGGATCCCATAGCCGTTACACCAAATCAAGCAAAACCTAGCCAGGTGGCAGCACCACCAGTCAAGAAGCCGTACTTAGGAACCGCTCATTTGTGCAATCAGTGTAACCTCCACCACTATGCCAGTGTCAAATGTTGGAAATGTTTCAACTGTGGACTCATTGGTCATTTGGCACGAGACTGTCGTTCAGTCATTGTGCTAAACCAAGCTTTTCAGAACCCCGTTCAATTTCAAGCAGATCCAGCACAGACTCATTTTCCTCCTGGTATTTGCTACACCTATGACGAGATGAGTTATGTCAGGGACAGATACCCAAAGATTTTCAATGCAAATCCAACCCACGGATGAGCATTTGGCCGATTAGAAGAAGCTGCTGCTTTGAATAATTCGAATCTTATGTTTATGTTTCTAGTGTTTTCCTTTGAACTCGGAAACAATCGATTTTGTTTATAAATAAATCTTTATTTGCAATTCTAATGTACAAATATAGTTGCATGTGTGTATGGCATACCCCTACGATACCTACACCAAAGAACCGTATTTGTAGTTCTCTCGTTCATATGATCGCTCATAAATTCCTCAAAAATTCTAAGTGCTCACTTCATTCTAAGAACCGAAGTGACAATTTGAGTAATCACTTTAATTCCTTGGTTAGATAACTAAGGAAACCCTTATCTGTCAAAGTTGCTCTTGGTAAACCTCTTGCACTCAATTCTGTTATTTGCGACTGTCAATTTAACTTTGATAATCACTTTTTTTCCTATTGACCTGACGCTGATGCAACTTGGGAGTTTCGACATTATCATAGGGATGGATTGGTTAGCTAAACATCATGCTGAGGTGATTTGTTTCGATAAGATAGTTCGCATTCCTCTTTCGTCTGGCGATGTTCTGGAAGTTCGTGGCAAGAAATCTTCTGGTGGATTGAAGCTCATGTCGCGTGCGAAGGCCCAAAGTTATTTACAAAAAGGATATGTTGCTTTTCTGGAGCATGTAACCGAGTTTCTGGCACATGTAACCGAGGAGAAAGGCAAGAGCAAGAGTATTCAGGATATTCCGATTGTTCGGGATTATCCAGAGGTGTTTCCTGATGAACTGCCTGGTTTGCCTCCAGTTCATCAAGTTGAGTTTCATATTGACTTTGTACCCAATGCCAACCCAATTGCGAAAGCACCTTATCGTCTTGCACCGTCTGAGATGCAAGAATTATCAAAACAGCTTCAAGAGTTATCTGATAAAGGATTCATCCGATCAAATTATTCACCTTAGGGGAGCTCCTGTCCTCTTTGTGAAGAAGAAAGATGGATCTTTTCGAATGTGTATCGATTATCGTAAGCTTAATAAGCTTACCATCAAGAATCAATATACCCTACCACGAATCGATTATCTCTTTGATCAGCTGCAAGGTGCTACCTATTTTTCCAAGATCGATCTGCGTTCTGGGTATCACCAACTTCGTGTTCTCGAAGGAGATATTCCCAAAACTGCCTTCCGCACAAGATATGGGCATTACGAGTTCACTGTCATGCCTTTTGGTTTGACGAATGGCCCAGCTATTTTCATGGACTTAATGAATAGGGTCTGTAAACCTTATTTAGACAAGTTCATCATTGTGTTCATCGACGATATTCTCATTTATTCAAAGTCTCGAGCCGATCACAAGCAACACCTTCGTTTGACATTGGAACTCCTAAAGAAGGAACAAACTTTTCGCTAAATTCTCCAAGTGTGAATTTTGGCTTAAAGAAGTTCAGTTTTTGGGTCATGTAGTCAACAAGTAGGGTGTTCATGTGGATCCATCCAAATTGCTGCAATTAAGGATTGGAATACACCAACGACACCTACAGAAATTCGTTATTTTCTTGGTCTCGCTGGTTAATATCGTCATTTTATTTCAAACTTATCGAAGATCGCGGTGCCACTCACTGCTTTGACTCAAAAGAATAAGCCTTTGGAGTGGGGATATAAGCAAGAAGAAGCGTTCCAAACGCTGAAACGGAAGCTATGTGATGATCCTGTTTTGTCCTTGCCCAATGGAAACGATGATTTCATTGTCTTTTATGACGCATCGAATCTAGGCCTTGGTTATGTTCTTACGCAATGAGGTAAAGTCATAGCATATACGCCAAGATAGTTGAAAGTTCACGAAAAGAACTACACAACTCATGATCTTGAGTTAGGTGTTGTGGCATTTGCTCTCAAAATCTGGAGACACTACCTCTATGGAATGAAGTGTGTGGTTTTCACAAGACCACAAAAGTCTCCAGCTCATTCTTAATCAAAAGGAGCTGAACATGTGGCAATGACAATGGGTTGAACTCTTGAACGATTGCGATTGCGCGATTCACTACCTTCCTGGTAAGGCGAATATCGTAGCCGATGCGCTTAGTCGAAAGGAACGAGTCAAGCTTCATTATGTTCAAACTCTATCTGATATTCAAATCTTTTGTCCTTCAAGCACAACGATCTTGTGTAAACGAAGGCTTATTGAAATATGAGCTACCACTTCAACTCGAGCTTAAACTCGAAACGAAAGGGGCGATGGGTTGCTCTATTTTAAGAATCCTTGTGGATGATTATCGCCCAAATCGGAGCCCTGATTGGATTCCTTGTACACCTTAATATGTACATTACAACTCAATAAGGACAAACCGAATTCCTATTAAGATCTTCCTATCTTCATAGTTAGATTCTTGAAAATATTTAAAGTGCCAAATGAAATCCACGGATTGGATTCCTGGTATGCTTTAAATACCCGTGTCCAAAGATAACAAATTAAAGGTCAAATTAAACAATTATGTGATTATGTGTTTATGTGTTCTCCTCTATGTTTTTGTGTGATCCGATTTTCGTTATCCAAATCCTCATAGAATCTTCCATATCTTCATATGAGGGATTCATAGTAGGATATTCAAAAGGTACTACCTTAAATCCTTAATGGGCTTCTACGTGGTAGTTAAGACCCTTGGGTTATATAGTACCATTCCATGATTCGAAAAGAGACCCTTGAGTGGTCTAGTTAAAGATTGATTCAGAATCTGGTTAAGAGTGGCATGTGATGATACAGTTGAAAGGACCCTATGGTGGTCCAGTCACACTCATCACAGGTTCATTCATTTGGTTTTCCCTTACACATTATCAAATGCACTGTGTGGACTATGCAAGGAATTACGTAATTATGGACGCGTACATAATTATAAAAATTCAGTGCACGGAAACCACAGTAAGATTTATCATGTGTAAGAACCAATAGTGACAATAATAACGAAACGTGAACAATGTAATGGAGGTATGGTGGACGCACCAATGGCGCTTCATATACTTGTATATAAGTGTCCCTCTTACATTACAAGCATAATGTTATTTAAAGTTACTAGAAGTTCAGAACCCTAACCAGTGTTGTTTTATCTTTTCGACTTCATGTTTTGAGCTCTCAAAAGTTTCCTCTAATTAAATTTCGGGATGAAATTTCCTGAAGTAGGGGAGACTGTGACATCTGTGCCTCCACGGCCATCGAACAAATACCAAATCAATGAAATTTTGTGTTTCATACTTGGGATTTGTATAAATATGTGTATCATTTGCACATATCAACTCTTGTTCGATTTCGGGCTCTAAATCGCTTTCTGGAAGGTTATACATGCACTGATGCGTAAATATAACCAGCTTAATGCAAAAAACACTCCAGGACAGTGACATAGGCTTAACATACCTTAAATAACCTTTACATAACTTATAAATAAGTTTTGGAGGGTTTGGTGTGGCGAAATCAAGTTTATTCGCTTACAGGGACTAATTTCGACAAACTGCGAAAGTATGCCGATTTGTACTTTAACGAACATTCCGGAACATGACCATAAGTTAAACATACCCTAAATATCCTTTACATATCTTAGAAATAGGCTTTGAGGGGTTCGGTGTGCTAAAATAAACTTTTTGGTCATTCAGGGACTAAAAGCGTCAAAAGTGCATAAGTTTGCATTTTCGCGCATATCTTACGTTCTGAATACATCCGGACATCCAAAACTTTATGTAATCATTACAATATTTTATTTTAGTGATTGGCATGATAAAATTCCATTCGTCGCGTAATTTGGATCGTTTTGCGTTCGTTACGACGGACTTCCGTCGTAATTAACCGAACAACGCAACCGTACGACCAAACGAACCGACATCCGAGATATTTTTGAGCATGTTTTGAGTTCCCTATACTTTAACTTCATTTTAGAGGCTTGAAATGAGGTTAATGGGGCTTAAACGTGTCAAAAATGAGCCGAAATGCAAGATTCTGAAGTTCAGGGACCAAAATTGTCATTCTGCCATAGTTATCTTAGGAAGGGACCAAAATAAAAAATCTAAATTCCAGCTTGTTTCAGCTGTTCCCCTCATTTGCACATGGTTTTAATGAAACTATGGGCTCCCATGGTTTCACAAAACCATGGGCACATGTGTACGGATGAGATCGAAGCTCGTTTTACGATGAACGATCCTAACGGTTCTAGTTTTCCTATAAATAGCTATCCCATTGTTGGACCGTGTCGTGACCCTAAATGATCAGTTGAGCAAGTTCATCATCACGTATAAAGGCGGAATCAGTATACGCAACGTTACAACAGCTTTCCTATTCAATTCCTTCACTTTATTAGCTTTCTGATTCAATTTTGACAGAGTTCGGTTACAATGCTAATGATCTGGTCTCGCTCTAATGTCCACACACATGAGGTATTTATAGATAGGCTGATTTCGCTTATGTGTCAGTGACACTGAAGCGAAATCACCTTATGTACATTGAAGCGAAATCACTCAATGACCTTTGAAGCGAAATCAACTAACAACATGTACATTAAAGCGAAATTAACCCTAAAAACCCTAATCTTGACTTTTAAAATCCAATCTTGACTTTCTTGATTTAAGACTTGATGAAGATGCAGTCAACAGACATTCTGTGCATCAACAGACTCCCCCTTGGATGTTGACGTAGTCTTCAGATCCTGAGTCTTCAGTCTTAGTCTTTTCTCTAACTCTCTGTCGTCTCATCATAAACACTCTATCTTCACAAGTTTCAGGATCTTGTCCTCCTGACTCTAACTTCTTTCTTCCCTTTGAATGTTGATCCAGACTCCCCCTTTCACAGACTCCCCCTCTCGATATGCTAGAATCTGAGATATCTGGTTCAATCTTTGACAAATAGCTTCCATTGGGAATAATGAAGTCCAAAACCTGTTTCTCAACCAATAAACATAACCATTCTATCTTTTCAACTATAAAACACAAATTCAATCAGTTTTAACAATCCACTCAAGTATTCAGGTCCAAGTTAATGACCCTGATCACTTGATTAATCTACCAAGTCCAAATTAATGACCTTGGTTGATCTTTTGACGAATCAATACTGATTTTAAAACAACAATTTCAAACATTTACTGAAAATAACAAGTATCAAGTTAATGAACTTGTTTTTGACTTTTCAAACAATTCAAACTTCTTCAAAGATAAGCTCTCCTCATTCTTCAGTCCAGAATCTCCTGCATCTGCTTCAAACATCTTAAGAATCCAACAATCAACTCTCCACTTTGGTTTGTCAGAAAATAAAGCAGAAATAAAATCTTTTTGGATTTTATTAAAGTGTTCTAAACTAAGAAATGAAATACAGAAAACTTAAATTGCAGAAAGTAAACAAAGTAAACTATTTACAAACATATTTTTGCGAGCGTGTCAGGGAATCATATCAGCTTTTCAGACAAATCACAAGTACCGTTAAGCTACATTACATACTCAGATTTAAACAATTCACCTTGATTGTCGATATACTGATCCATCTTAAATTCTCACACAAATTTCAATTTACTCAGGATATGATTTAGATGAATTAAGAACTTAGATCATTCATGTGTCCCACCTCTTGAATATACTCCCGTATCCAGAATCCCAATAATCAGTCTTACAGGTGAGAATACTACAATGATATCTGTATATAATTTAGGTATGCGAGGGCCAAGGGATCTCAGGTCGATACTTCCGTATACGCAGAGAGATATCAGCTTCGACTTTTCGGTGTGTCCCCTTTTGAGGATCATTTTGCTTACAACAGCAGCATTTATCAATTTTATTGTTTCAGCATGCTGAGGGTTTAATGATGTGTTTCAAGCATTGCAGCAAGTATTAGCCAAGGACTAGGTCAAAACCACCGTTCAGCAGAAGTCCCGGAATAATACCCCAGACATCATTGAGTATAAAGACCTAGTATATCAGATTACGAGACCTTTCAAACGAGATTTCAGGGGTTACCTATATATCCAAGTAGTGTTCCCCACGAATTCACAAGTTTGAATTTTAGGTTTATATCCCAAATAAATCTACTAAATGTGCGAAAACCTATCGACACATCATCAGTGAGATAGTTTAACTCATTTAAACTTTTCAAATCTTTAGCATACTGTAATTGTCTAGCTGATGTACTATCATTTTCCCTATATACACAAGCTCTTTTTCAGATTTTATCATGTTTTTGTATTTTTGCATTTTTTACTGTTTTTGTATTTTCTGAAAATATAACTATGTACAAACATCTACTCCCCCTAAATACCAAAACAAGTAAAAATTCGACAAACCATTGCAGATTGTTTCTCGTCTTCATCCGCAACAGTACTCTCATCAACGCCAATTATGCCATCCGACACCGACAGAAGCTTCATACCATTCAGTTTTAACAAATATTTAAACCGATTTTTATCAAAAGCTTTGGTATGTAAATCAGCTTTCTGTTCGTCAGTGTGGATTTTCTCAATTCGTATCAACTTTTTCTCAAAGCAATCACGAATAAAGTGATGACGAATTTCTATGTGTTTAGTTTTAGCGTGATGTACTGGATTCTTTGTTATATTTATAGCGGCCTCATTATCAACAAAAAGAGGTGTGTTAAGAAACTGCAAACCGTAGTCGCGCATCTGTTGCTGTATCCACACGATCTGAGAGCAGCAACTGCTAGCAGAAACATACTCCGCTTCACATGTAGATAACGCCACAGACGTTTGTTTCTTACACTGCCAGGTAACCAATCTAGGACCAAAGAACTGGCATCCTGCAGTTGTTGATTTTGAATTGACTTTGCAGCATCCGAAATCCAAATCGGAATACCCTTCGAGCGTAAAGTCACCTTTCCTAGGATACCACAACCCCAATGAAGGAGTTCCTTTCAGGTAGCGCAATATCCTCTTCACAATGATCATATGCGATGCTCTCGGGTTAGACTGAAATCTTGCTGCGAGGCACGTTGGGTACATGATATCAGGACGTGAAGCAGTTAGGTACATTAAAGAACCTATCATGGATCGGTAAAACGTTTCATCAGCCCTGTCTCCGGTGAGATCTGGGTGAATCCCATGATTTGTTGCAAGTGGGGTAGCAGCTGGAGTAGAACTTGACATTCCAAATTTCTCTAGAATATCATGAACATACTTTGACTGATGAATGAAAATTCCCTCAGGAAGTTGTTCAACTTGTAAACCCAGAAAGAATTTCATCTTCCCCATTGATGACATTTCAAACTTCTGCTTCATCACTGATTCAAAATCTTTGCATAGATTGTCATTTTTCGACCCAAAGATTATATCGTCCACATAAATCTGAACTATCAGAAGATGACCATCGACCTCTTTAGTGAAGAGAGTGGCATCCACTTTTCCACGAATGAACTTGTTGGCTAGTAGGTGTTGAGACAAAGTCTCGTACCAAGCTCTCGGGGCCTGGTGTAAACCATACAGCGCTTTGTCCAATAAGTAGACCTTGTTTTTGTGGATTGGATCGGTGAAGCCCGGTGGCTGACCGACATAAACCTCCTCTTTGACCTTCCCATAAAGAAACGCTGATTTAACATCTAACTGGTAAACTTTGAAGTTCTTCCAAGACGCAAATGCTAGGAAAATTCTGATTGCCTCTAGTCGTGCTACAGGAGCATAGACTTGGGTAAAATCAATTCCCTCCTGTTGACTAAAACCCTGAACAACGAGTCGAGCTTTGTTCCTTACAACAACTCCTCTATCGTCCCTCTTACACTTAAATACCCACTTAGTGTTAATTTTCCTATGACCATCCGGCAAATCAACTAACTTCCACACTCCCAATTTCTCAAATTGACTAAGTTCCTCCTGCATAGCATTGACCCAAGAGTCTTCAGTAAGCGCCTCTTTGTAAGTTCTTGGCTCAACCTGCGAGATAAAACAACTCAATGAGAATTCAGTTTGCAAAGGAGCAACTTTTGTATAAAAACATGTAAGCCCTTTATCAATCTGATTTCGAGTGTGAACGCCTGTCTGCAATTCTCCCATGATCAACTCCTCTGGATGATATGAAAAAGTTCGCGGCATCACTTCACTTGGAACATCTACATTTCCCTCCAGATTAGTAACATTCTGCTCTGCATCTTGTTCACCAACTTGGTTTGTTTGACTTGAAATCTGAATTTGCTCCCCCTCAGAATCTGAATTTGAATCACCATGATCAAATACTGGCATGTATTCAGCTTCTAGATTATCATTCTGAACCGACTGATTATCCTGAGCAACTTCATTCTGTTGGACATCATCATGTTCACCAGCATTACTTGGACCTGCTTCATCGTCATTTGAAGTTTCCCGTGGTCTCCTCGAATACTCAGCTGGGAACCTTAACTGCGACTCATATTCACGCAAAATATCTAACTCATCAAAGAAATCTTCTTCATCCTCTGATTCTTCACTCATGTCAAACGAATCCCAAAGTTTGTCGTAATGATAACGCCATGAATCACCAGGATTCTGCGGCGGCATAGTATAACCTTGACATTCAACATTTACAGCTTCAATAATTCGCTTCTCACTTGGAATGAAGACACGTCGCAACGGATTTGCATAACCAACAAATATACCCTCAATGCTCTTCGGACCAAACTTTCCATGAGGCTCTATAACCGTACAGGGTGACCCGAATGGTTCTAGATACTTCAAATTCGGTTTGCGGTTATTGATTAGCTCAAAGCATGTTTTGTTGAACTTCTTGACAGTGAGAACCCTGTTGAGCGTATAGCAAGCGGCGGAAACAGCTTCAGCCCAAAAATTAATTGGTAACTTTGAATCTGCGAGCATAGTTCTAGCCGTCTCGATTAGTGTCCGGTTTTTGCGTTCTGCGACTCCATTCTGCTGCGGAGTGTACGGAGCACTAAACTCATGCAAAATACCTCTTTCATCACAAAATTCTTCCATCTTGCTGTTCTTGAATTCAGTACCATTATCACTTCGAATTCTCTTGATACGTCTTTGGTACAAATTCTCAATCTTTCTGAACAGCCCCATCAAACTGTCAAATGTTTCATCTTTCGTCTTCAAGAAAGAAACCCACGAGAATCTGGAATAATCATCAGTAACGACCAAACAATAGTAATCTCCTGTAATACTTTTGACATTCACAGGACCAAACAAATCCATGTGAAGTCTTTCCAGCGGTCTCGAAACTGAATTGACTTGCTTTGTAGGGTGTGACTTTTTCTTCTGCTTGCCTTTGATGCAGCTAATGCACTCCCCTTCCAGATGAAAACCTTTGATATTAACTCCCAATACCAAATCATTGTGCACCAAGTGATTCATCTTCCTTAGGTGAATATGCCCCATCTTGCGGTGCCACAATCTTGATTCTTTCTCAGTTGCTCTAGACAAAAAAAATGTGCTTGACCAGTAGTTGTAGTTGCTACAGACATATCTAACACATATAAATCATTCACTCTAGGTGCCCGCATTAGAATCCATTCTTCAGGGATAACAAAACCAGGTTTCAAAATCAAACATTCTTTATCAGTGAAGTGAGTAGTATACTGATTGTCACAAATCTGCGAGATACTAAGCAAATTGTTCTCCAGCTCAGTGATGTAGTTAACTCTCTCAAACGTCACAATTCCATTGGATAACGTTCCTTCACCAACAATTCTACCACCTTCATGACCTGCAAATCCTACGTAACCACCATTGATATTCTTCACATCATACAGTAATGCAGTTTTTCCTGTCATATGTCGAGATGCGCCACTATCCATGATCCATCTTGAAATGGCTCTTGGAAGATCCTGCACATACCACAAGTTGATTTTAAAACACTTCAATAAAGATGCCGATTCATGCTTCGCAAACCAGGAAGCTCCGGCTATTCAAACTGCTTATTCAAACATGGTGTCCACCCAGGCCTCATCAGCCTTAGGTGTAACCTTGACTCTAGCAATTTGAATTTTGAAATTTTCAGCCTTCAAAGGTGGAAAATTTGCATCATAATCAACCGAAATTGATTCTTCAGCCTTTTTCACTTCAGAAGTTGAAATTTTCATTTCAGTTTTTGGTTTCCAAACTTGTTGAGATAATGCAACCCTCTTGTAAAATTTGTCATTTTTAGTTACCACTTTCTTTACGGGTTCATTTTTCATTTTGATGTTGTCATTTTTCACATTCTTTTTCTCAACAACGATTGGTGTTTTACCCTTCACATCAACTTTCTTTTGTTGAATCTTCACATTTTCAGTCTTAGACTTGAAGTTGATGCAATTTCTTGCAATGTGACCAACTTTGTTACATCTAAAACATGTACGAGTATCAACAACTCGACTTGTGCCTTCATACTGATAATGTGAAGCTCTTTTCTCAAAGAACTCTTCATTTGATTTTGAAAAAAATTCATTTTCCTCATCCGAAAGTGAACTTGAACTGTTCACAAACACCTTCTTTTCAGTAAACCTTTTGTTTTGAAACCTTCTTTGATGATAACTCTTACCATCCCTATAACCACCCGACCAATTGTTTCGATTGTTATTATAAAACCGTAGTGGAACAACAGGCTTTTTGTAGTAAGCTTTATCTTTCTCAAAATTCATTTGCCTTTTTGTTTGTTTCAAACTGTTGACTTTTGACAACTCAACTTCAACCAACTTGAAAACATTTGTCAACTTTTTCACATTAACATTCTCAATGGGAAACTCAGAATCCGAATACAACTTATCAGATCCAGCCATCTTGTACATCACAAGACCCGGTTCATCACTTAAGTTGTTTTTGGACTTTGGTTTCTGAATGTACTTGTCCAAGAAACATCCATCTTCTTCAGTAGTGTCACTATCCATTTTTAGCACATTTTCAACAACACCTTTTACAATATCATTTTGGACACTATCGTCATTAGAAGATGTGAACGTGACATCAATGTTCTCCGGAAGTTTAACTTCACTTTCTTCTCCAATTTCAACCAAACCAGATTGCTTTTTCGTGTAATTATCAAGAACAGGTGGTGGAACTTGATGAAACCCCACCCCAGTTCCATCACAATACACATCTTCGCCCGCTTTGTCTTTCCCGATGGGTTTGGGAATGATATGTTGCAAAACAAAACTTGCGGAGCTGTAACTGTTAAGCTTCAACTGGATTCGCTCATTTTCGATTACAGCCTCTTGAACTTTAAGTTTCAATTTAGCGATTTCATCCAGTTGTTGATTGATTGATTCTTCTTTGAGTCTAAGCACTGCTCTTAGGTGTTCATTTTCTTTAAAAGTTTTACCATTTCGATCATCACAATCTTTCAATGTACTTTTTAATTTTTCAAATTTTTCAGAAATCTGACGGTTTTCAAGAATCAACTTTTCATTTTCATTTTTAACTTTATCATGATCAATTTTATCATTTTCCAATTGTTTAGTTAATTCTTTTATCCGTTCAGTTGAAGCTTTAACCATTTTGTCACGATCAAGAATCTGATTCTCAACGCTTCTGACCTTAGATGTCAGATCATCAACTTTCTTCCCGTTGAGATACGTGACTGTGCTACAAAATTTGCACTCTTTGTTGCAATTTTTGCAATCAGCATTTCCATCGATTTTCTTACCTGACACATTTGTTGACACATCTGGACTGACCTGGCTTTTTGACTCAGACACGGAGTTAGAGTCTACCTCAAGTGCCTTAGCAGCTAGCACTTTGTCAGCCATTCTTCCAAGATTTTCAGCAGTTAACTCCTGCGTTGTGTCAATAACTCCAGTATCAATCTTCTTTGCTTTCTCGATCTCTTCTTTCTCTTTTCTCTCTTTCTCTTTCTCTTTCTCTTCTTCAATCATTTTCGAAGTTGGAGTTCCCCACCATTTGTGTTGCCAGTACTCATCATCTTCTTTGTATTGCTGAATTATGGCTTCAATATCAAGTGTACTATCATCAATTGCAATATTTCCATACTCATCAAGATAGCACTCTCTATCTGGATCCCATCTATTAGCTCTCCTTGCTTCCAGAAAGATACGAGATATTCTAATGATTTTGTTTTCAGCAATCATTTTTTTGTATTGATATTTTTGCTCTTCAGTTCGATCGTCTTTCCACGGAATAGGATCGTCATTTTTTGCCATGAATGCGTAACCAACCGCATCTTCTTCCAGTAGAACCTCTTGACTCCAATCATAACCCTCATCATCGTAAATCACTGCAAGAGCTCTAGATTTCTCTCTGTTGTCTTCAACCTGCTTCAATCTAGGCGGCTCAGATTTATTCTGATGATAGATCGCCTTCTTGTAGTAATCATCTCTGAAAGGGTTCTCCGACTCATCAGCATAAGCATTTCTGCATTCTCGTTTGAAATGACCCTTCTGCTTACACTTGAAGCAAGTCACCTTCGATTTATCGAACCCCAGCTTAGTAGAAGCTCCTCCAATTGTTTTCCTTCCGGTAATTTCCATGAAACGTTGTGCTCGACGAACAGCACTTGCCATAGCCCAACGAATATCGATCAGTTCCATTTCCTCCGGATCAATCTGATCGTAATCTTCTTTCGTCAGATTTGTGTTGCCTATCTTTCCAGCTACCAGCCCTTCATACGATTCCAACACCGATGCTAGAAAGATCATCTGCTGCTTGGCCGACTCTTCATCAAAATTCTGAGCATTCTTCAAATCTATCGCGATGTTGCATTGAAAACAATTCTTTGCATCAGAATGACTTCCAGAAGATGAAGATCCACTGTGATAACCACTGTGACTTCCACTGCTTTGACCACTTTAACTTTCTTTGCCAGCTGTCGAAACATTTTCAGCAGAAAACGCAGTTTTTGGAGAAGTTGCTTTTGGCATCATGCTCTTTGGATAATACAAATCCAAATTCTGCTGGTGAGATGAGTGATTGACTTTGTACGTCTTCTTCAACTCCAACTCATGACTTTCGAGTTTCTCAATCAGCAAATCTAATGTCAACTTTTCTGGTTCTTTGATGGTATTCTTCAGCATGAGTGCATAATATCTCCAATCCATCTCGTCAGGAAACGAATCGAACAATTTGTCGATAAGATCTTCTTCAGGAATGTCGATATCATGTCTTACTAATTCCAGCTTCAGATGACCGAACCTTTCTATCATTTTACACACTGACTCATTCTTAAGACAACCAAACAAATCAAACTCTTTCCTAAGAAGTTTCTTTTTGTTTTTCTTAATTTCTTGACTACCTATACATTTCTTTTCTAACTTTTCCCAAAGATCTTTTGCATTTGAATAATCGATCAATGAAATTATGTCTTCTCGGACGGATTGAAATAACAACGCCACACACTTTTGCTCAGCTACAAACGAATCAATCTCCTCAGCTGTTCTTAACGTCTCACCATTTTTATTTCCATTGGCATAACCGTTTTTCAAACTCTTCCAGCTAGGAAATGCGAATGCCATCAACCAGTCTTCAAATTTTCTGGACCAACGACTGTACTCCTCGATAGCCGTAAGCTTTGGGGGTTTATTGAACGTTCCGAATGCGCTTTCAGATTCCCAAGCTTCCTTTTTCTTTTCCTTCGGAGGATTTTCATTCTCATTATTTGACGAAGTATCAATGTTTCCGGGATCTCCAGCGAACGCGTACATGTCGCTAAACGGGTTCATGAAAAGATCATCCATCATGAATGTACCTGCAAGATTATCAAACACTTAGAAAATTTTTTCGAAGTTTTGTCAAATACTGACACTGAAGCGAAATCAGTCAGATTGACTGATGAGCGAAATCACTTAAAGTGACACAAAAGCTAAATCTGATTTGACTGTTGAAGCGAAATCAGATCTTGTCTCTTGGAGCGAAATCACTTATGACACATAAGCGAAATTAGACTTTGTCCTTATGAGCGAAATAACAAAGTTCGTATGAGCGAAATCACCACTCGTCCGTATGAGCGAAATAGTAGATTGTCCTTAGGAGCGAAATCAGCAGTTAATGTTCGTTAAAGCGAAATCAGATGATTAATTGTGACATAGAAGCGAAATCAATCTGATTGACGTAAAAGCGGAATCAACTGTTAACCAATTTTCACCATGCTTTAATCCGAATTACAATCTGATATTTTCAAGGATTGTACTACTCTTAATTCTGATCACAATGATATGATTATTGTTCAAACTTGACCACAAAATCTTTCCAGATCTGAAGATGAAGTTCCGGTTCGAAAACAAATCGAGATTTTGATAAAATTGATTGAGTTTTAGTATGTTTTAAGATCTGATATTGTTAAGGATTGATTAACAACTAGTTTCGCTCAATATACTTGACTTTCAGCTCATTTTGTCCGTAGGAACTTGTTTAAACCGAAAATATAAAAAAGAAATTGAGTAGAAAGATGATAAAAGTGTCGAATCAGCTGATGTAGTATGAACTTCTCGTCCTGAAGCTCTGATACCACTTGTTGGACCGTGTCGTGACCCTAAACGATCAGTTGAGCAAGTTCATCATCACGTATAAAGGCGGAATCAGTATACGCAACGTTACAACAGCTTTCCTATTCAATTCCTTCACTTTATTAGCTTTCTGATTCAATTTTGACAGAGTTCGGTTACAATGCTAATGATCAGGTCTCGCTCTAATGTCCACACACATGAGGTATTTATAGATAGGCTGATTTCGCTTATGTGTCAGTGACACTGAAGCGAAATCACCTTATGTACATTGAAGCGAAATCACTCAATGACCTTTGAAGCGAAATCAACTAACAACATGTACATTAAAGCGAAATTAACCCTAAAAACCCTAATCTTGACTTTTAAAATCCAATCTTGACTTTCTTGATTTAAGACTTGATGAAGATGCAGTCAACAGACATTCTGTGCATCAACACCCATTTCACTTGAAAACCCCACATTGATCTGATTTTGGCTCTCTAAGTTGAATTTTATTCTTCATACCTGAGAGTAAATCGGATCAAAGCTTGCGGGGACCTTTTGTAAGTATTCTTTCGTTCTTTTATCGCTTTTCGAGTCTGAAAGTCAAACTGCATTTGACTTTCTGCCTTGATGTGACACCTGGGTCACTGCGACCATCAAAACAATACCAAACCAATTAAATATTGTATTTCATACTTTGGATTTGTACAAATATGTGTATCATTTGCACATATCAATTCTTGTTCGATTTCGGGCTCTAAATCGCTTTCTGGAAGGTTATACGCGCACTGATGCGTAAATATAACCAGTTTAATGCAACGAACACTTAGGAATAGTGAAATAGGCTTCACGTACCTTAAATAACCTTTACATAACTTAGAAATAAGTTTTGAAGGCTTTGGTATAGCAAAATCATGTTAAGTCGCTTACAAGGACTAAATTCGACAAACTGCGAAAGTATGCCGATTTTAACTGTAACAGACATTCCGGAACATGACCATGAGTTAAAAATACCATAAATATCCTTTACATAGCTTAGAAATAGGCTTTGAGGGGTTCGGTGTGCTAAAATAAACTTTTGGGTCACTCAGGGACTAAAAGCGTCAAATAGTGCACAAGTTTGCATTTTCGCGCATAACTTACGTTCTGAATACATCCGGACATCCAAAAAAAATATGTAAGCACTAAAATATTATGCTTTAGTGTTTGGCTTGACAAAATTCCATTCGTCGCGCATTTTGGACCGTTTTTGCGTTCGTTACGACTTCCGTTGTAATTAACCGAACAACGCAACCGTACGGCCAAACGAACCAACATCCAAGATATTTTTGAGCACATTTTAAGTTCCCTATACTTTAACTTCATTTTAGAGCTTTGAAATGAGGTTAACGGGGCTTAAACGTGTCAAAAATGCATCGAAAACCAAGTTTGGAGCTGCAGGGACCAAATCTGTCATTTCAGCAAAGATGATGGCTTACAGACCGTAAGCCATCACCCTTACTGTCCGTAAGGACCTCCCAGTTGCTCAGAAACTTCTAAATAGCCTGTTTCCAGCTGTCACACCCTCCAAACCCAATTGCACTTGCCTCTTCATGTTAATGAGGGGCCATTTTGGTGTTCCATGGGAATTCCAACAAGTATAGGGGTGAGATTAAAGCCCGGATTACGAGAAACGATCCTAACGGTTGTCCATTTACTAGAAATACTGTGACAACTCGAGTTTCCAAGATTTCCATCTTCACATTAATTGCACGTTAATTGTTTAAGTTGATTGTTTGCACGACTTGTTTGTTTCACAACTGTATACGTTGGTAATATGATAAATCGTATTGTGATTGATATGTTACATATGGTATGTATTAAGAGTGTATGTGATATATGTTCTGTGTTATTAAATAAAGTTGATGAATGATTTATTTTGGTTGAGACTTATTTGATTACACTTCCTGTGCCACGAAAACCCCCACCCGAAAACACCCTCATTCACGAAAACATTTCCTGATGAAAACACATATGTGTTTTCGCACACATGTGGCCAACGAAAACATGGAATGGGCTTTGGCCCAGTATCGATTTAATATGGATTTCGGCCCACTTGTTTCCTTGACATATTAGTATTAGATGTTATACAAATACCACCGGCCCACTTTAGTCTATTAATATTATATTAGGTATTACGTGAACTTATAATATCAACACAAACAACCCCTACCCCCTTCTCTGTTTGCGACGGCAGGCCCCCCATCACCAAGGTCTCAAATATTGTGCAACTTCCATTACGGTTAGTATGGTTTTTTTTTGTATATTATGTGTGCTATGACTCTTTATGCAAGTCATTCATTAGGATAGAATTTATGATGATCTGATAAGTTTCTGATGCTGGTTAATAATGTTAAAACTTGATAATTACATGATCTTGTCTATGTGTGAATATACTGACAATACATGTGAAAGATTAAGAACTTCAAAGTCAATAGCCTGTTAGTGTAAATTGTCGGCCATTTTAATATTCTATATGTGCATGTGATTTATCAATTTGCGGTCCAATTAAATCAAGATTTCATATGAATTCAGTCAGATTTGCATGTGGTCTTATATTGCGGTCCAATAGAATTATAACAGGTTGGTGTTTGGTCAAATAGCAACATGAAATCAATATGCAGTTGTCGGCCATGATTGAGGATTTGAATGAATAGATCTGATTGAATACATGATTGTTGCAGCCAATATAATTATTAGACAACCATTAGGGTTGTTGTGTTTTGTAACTGCTGTTGACGATGATATGGTTAGGGGTTACCAGATGATTGTACTTAACTGCTGCGTCTCCCAACGAAAATACATGATTCAGACGAAAACACTTTTGTGTTTTCGTCACACTCAAGACCCGACGAAAACCCTTGGATTTCGACGCCTGGGGTTTTAGTCCAAAAGTGATTTCATCCTTTGGATTTCGTCATCTGTTAGGGGTTTTCGCCGTACTCGTGATTTCGTTAAATGCTTGACACATTAAACCTGTAAAGTTGTTAACTCTGTTATGTATGTATGACACTCTGTTAAGTGGGTAACTTTTTTTAACCCTGTTAGTTAATTCTGTTAGTTAATTAACAGTGGTAGTGTATTAATCCTGTTATGTAAATCCTGTTAAATTGCTAACTTCGTTAAGACTGTTAACCCTCTCGGGTATGTTAATGAATAACCATGTTAGTACAAACTGTGATGGACATTTATGTGAAACAAAAATTGCATGAGAACTTACTAACTGCTTACATGGTGCATGATGTTAATTGCCAAACACACTTTGTGACATAGATTACATGTGAAACATTGCGAACTCGAAACTGATTGTACATACGTGCATACTATAGGTCGTGATTGATTAATTGTGAGCGTGTATTCCTTTAGCATACCGAGCAAACCAAGGTGAGTTCACACTCTATCCAAGGCATGGGATTCCCCGGTGGGTTGGGAATGGGATTGAATGATTACTTGTACTTACATCACTGCTAGACTACTTACCACGGTCCTCGGATTGGGAAGGATGCCTGTGCCAAACTCTACGTAAAGCCTACGTACTGTCCTCGGTTTAGGAAGGACACTAGTGTTAAAACCTACATAAATCCTACGTACCGTTGTCCTCGGATGGGGAAGGACACCAGCGCTAAACCTACGTACTCGCTACGTACTGTCCTCGGTTGGGAAGGGCACTTACGTAAAACCTACGTAAACTTATGCTTACTACTATCCTCGGATTGGGAAGGATACTTATGGATACAACTAGTCTAGTAACTTACAACATGGGAAGCCCCCACTAATTGAACTTACAACATGGGAAGCCCCCACTAGATGAACATACAAATGGGAGTGGAAAGGAGTCGCTCAACTTTGTTGTTACTGAACAACCAACTGTGAACTCGCTCAACTTTGTTGTTGACTCTCTGTTACATGCCTTGCAGGTCGTTAGGTATCTATGGAGCTTGCATGGGAGTGGAAAGGAGTCGTTGTGGGACATGGACAGCTGTGTGCCATGCTAAACATTTGAAACATTTAAACTTATGTTGGGTTTACATATTTATGCTTCCGCTAAACGCTTAACTATGTTATGGTTTTGAACACCTTTCGTATTGATGAATGACTTTTATTTATTACTTACAATGTTCAATATGATTGGTGGCTTGATCCTGGTCAGTCACGCCTCCAAGCGGTGGTACTCCGCATGTGGGTTTTGGGGGTGTGACAGATTGGTATCAGAGCCATTGGTTTTAGTGAACTTGGTTTTAATAAAGGAAAAAGTTTTGTTAAAACCAGACTATAACCTGAACAGTGCTCAACGATCCACAACGACGCTTCGCTCCACGTGCAAGACTCAACATTCTAGGTGATATGATTTATGTTTACATTGCCTACTTGCTAGATTACATAGAACTTTGCTCATGGTATGCTTAGATAAACGTAACAACTATTGATTGAAAACACATGTGTGCTTACTCTCTTCTGTCATCACACTTTCGCGAACCTTTCTCACTCATATTCCCTTCGATGTGAAGATCATGAGTGTACGTGTGAACCTAACTCAAGCCCAGCTGACGGCTCTTATCAACGAACCAGTTACGGCAGCATTCGCAGCCGCTGTAACAACTGTGTTTGTAATCACTATGAACAGTTCTATTATCAATAAAACAATGTTATTTGATCCCAATGTTTGTTTGGTTGTTTTTTTTCATGGTTTGACTTTTATGTAATTTCAAACTCTACATCGCTTTCTGGAGAATTATACGCAAACTGATGCGTAAACGTACTCAGTTTAACGCGAAAAATAATCCGGAACATCAAAATATGCTTAACATACCTTAAATAACCTTTAAATAACCATTAAATAACTTAGAAATAAGTTTTGAAGGCTTTGGTATGGCAAAAACAAGTTAATTCGCTTACAGGGACTAAACTTGACAAACTGCGAAAGTATGTCAATTTGAACTGTAACGAACATTCCGGAACATGACCATAAGTTAAACACACCTTAAATATCCTTTACATAGCTTAGAAATAGGCTTTGAGGGGTTCGGTATGCTAAAATAAACTTTTGGGTCATTCAGGGACTAAAAGTGTCAAAAAGTGCACAAGTTTGCACTTTCGCGCATAACTTACGTTCTGAATACATCCGGACATCCAAAAATTTATGTAAGCATGACTATATTATACTTTAGTGTTCGCCATAAGAAAAATCCATTCGTCACGCCATTTGGATCGTTTTTCGCGCTTATGCGCATTCCATCGTAATTAACCGAACAACGCAATCGTACGGCCAAACGAACCGACATCCGAGATATTTTCAAGCATATTTCATGTTCCCTATATCTTAACATCATTGTGGAGCATGAAATTGGGATTTACGGGTGTTAGAAGTGCCGTTACGCAACGAAACAATGTGCAGGGACCATTTCTGCAAATTCTGCCAAAACAGGGGCTCGGCGTGACGCGAGGGGCCTTAGCGTTACGCGAGCCCCCTTCTGGACCAGATTAACTGCATTTAACCACAGATTGCAGCTGTTTAATCCTCCTCCACACATTCCCAAGTGTCTAGTCAGCTGATAAGGATCATCTTTTAGTCACCATAAGGTTCCAACACTTGTACGGTTACGATTAAAGCACGGATTCCATGAAACGATCTCAACGGTGGACCGAAAACTATAAATACCCCCACCCCCCATTGCTTAAACCACTAGAATTTTGATCTTAGAAACTCTAAGTTGAAACCATTGTTTCATACCTGAGATTCTCGGATCGAAATTAGCATTCGGGGACCCTTCGTAAGTATTCTTTCGTTCTTTTCCTTATTTTATTGCTTTTCGAGTCAGAAAGTCAAACTTTGTTTGACTTTCAGCGTTGACCAGCTTATGGTCAATGCGAAGTTCGTTTGAACTTCGCAACGTGATTGTAATCACGATGGTTATAGTCCCTTGGGACTATGCCTACTGATTACCACGTTGTCTAGGGTCGTAGGGTAAGCGATCTAATAAATCGCTTATACCTTCGAACCCGACCCAGTTTGGTCGATCATTAGGATCCGACCAAATACATTAGGTGACCATAGTGTAGGGAATAACCTTCCGAGGTTATACCTTATGGTCACATCGTTTGAGTAGTTGTATGATAGGTAGTTTATATGCCTTAGGTAAATTACCAGAATACCCTTTTCATGTATAATTGGTAATTTAGCATATGTAACCTAAACTTTTGTCACATAACTGATTATGTAACATGTATAGGCATATAACACTTGTCATAGGGCTAGTTAGGCGGTCCGAACGCGTTTCACGCGCACGACGAGTTAAAGTAGCATAAGCTTCCTAAACGGGTCGTAATGGGTCGTAAACAATTATGTTAGGTTTCATTTAGTATGTAGGCTTTGTTAAACCAAATGACACGAGTCTCTACACTCGTTTGGTTTACGAACCCTCATGCTACCCGATCTTCTGATTTAGGTCCGGTTTATTAACATAGTTACCTATATTAGGTGCCGTTTGATTCCGAGATCTATAGCATTACTTGGTGGTTATCTTTAGACATCTGAGCAATCTCAAGTGAGTACATAGACCCCTCTTTTACTGTTTTCCAAACTGTTTTGGGGTGGAACACATGTGCCTACTTGTTACTTTCATGCTTTCCTGTTTTCACATCATATACATGTTATGTTCGTTAGTACATTATAGTACATGATTTCATTACATCTTATGCTAAGTGTGCCCATTGTGTGCATTACTTAGTACATTGTTTTACATTACATTTCATGCTAGGTGTGCCCATTGTGTGCATTACTTAGTACATCGTTTTACATTACATTTCATGCTAGGTGTGCCCATTGTGTGCATTACTTAGTACATCGTTTTTCATTACATTTCACGCTACGTATGTTCATTTGATTACATACTTAGTGCATCGTTTTCACATGCTTACATTTTGGGTATGACATTTGGTTTGTTTAACATGGAACAATACATTCATTAACATTGATCATGCCATTCGTTAGTAGGTAGTGGTACCATAGGAATTGACAACTCCCGTTCCGGACATCCTGGGTATGGGGATGAAAGGAATGACCGAATTCGATATACATAACTCAAATGAACCTTTAATTTTTTTAAGGGTTTATCGCCACAGTCTCAAGGCTTGGATGTATGCATTATAACAATACCGCATAGATGTTTGTATCAGTATAGCATGCATTTGTTACACAAAACATAACTTTGATTTAAACTATGCTGTACTTCAATACCTTGTTTTTGTGCATTTTACATATGGTTTAGTTGATACATTTCACTTACCATACATGACATTTTGGTTACACATCACATGATTTACATTGAACATAAACATTTTGACATTGATATACACATTTGGTGGATTACATTGGACATAGACATTTTGATATTGTTTACACAATAACACTTGACAATTGATTTATACATGAACAAGTTACATTGGTGGTTGTTTGGGTAAGTGATCTGAGTAACGATGCGTGTGTAATATGATACAAACATGGTGGATACGCCGCTGGTACTTCCTATATATAAGTGTTTGTATAATATTACATAGCGTAACGTTATTTAAATCATTTCAGTATAGACATATTACATTTAATACAAATAACATACTTTTCTCAAGACATTGTTTTACAAAACAGTTTATTTTATACAACTCATTTTAAATGGTTATTCATTTAACCTTACATTATTTATACATATCAACTGATCTTATCGTTTTTCAAATGATTTACAAGACAAAGCAAATTACAAGGTTCATGACTAAACATTTTCTCAAATACAAGTCATGAATCCTATTTTCACAAACCTATGTATCTCACAGGCATTTTTATGCTGACGTACCTATTTTCACATGTGTTTTCATGAGCTTTTCCGTAGGATGTTGATCATGACACTAGGGCGGACCTATGCCTTAGAGACTAAAAACGAAGATAGACTTGTTTAATTATGTTATAAACTCTTTTATTTACTGTTCAAGACAATGTAACATCCTTGTTTAATAAATAAAATACAACTTTGAATACCATGGTTATGAAACAATTAATTCTGTTACAACACTCCCCGACGTTTCCGCCACGTTTTGTATGTTACACGTGGTCGGGGTGTGACAGCCGCTCAGGCAGGAGGTATAACCTGCTATTCCGAACCTATCCTAGGATGTTAGATCCTACTCTCATGACCCAACTCTCGTGCTTAACCCAGTCTTTTCTTCCTCGCGCAACAAGGTCAGAACGCTCAGCCGCCTGTATGCACATTCAAGACTTTTATGGACTGTCGTCCTACTACTTTCAGTGGAACTGAAGGGGCCGTTGGACTCCACCACTGGTTCGAGAAGCTCGAATCGATCTTCGAAATGTGTGAATGCCCCGAGGCTCGTAGGGTGAAATATGCCACTGGTACTCTAGAAGGCACTGCGCTAACTTGGTGGAACGCGCAAGTTCAGATGCTGGGGCTGGCGGCTGCTAATGCCACCCCATGGAATGATTTTAAGGAACTGATCAAACGTGAATACTGTAGCCGTGATGACATCCACAAGCTGGAAGTGGAATTCTTTAACCTGAAGATGACGGGGTCAGAGATAGAAGCGTACACGAAACGATCCAATGAACTGGCAGTGTTATGTCTAACTATGGTGGATCCTCCCATCAAGCGTGTCGAACTGTATCTCAAAGGCTTAGTACCTGAGATTCAAAGCCATGTGACATCTGCCAACCTTGCTATTATCCAGGATGTTACTCGTCTTGCTCATCGTCTCACATACCAGGCAGTGGAACAGAACAAGCTGCCTAAGCGTATCGGTGCTACTACCACTACTACTACTTCTGCTACTGCCAGTGACAACAAACGAAAATGGGATGGAACCTCGAGCAAGGGTTCCACTCCGGTTCAGTCTCGGTCGTAGCAGTGAAAAACGGATGAGTACAGGAGCCCCAGTCAGCAGTCATTTGGTAATCGAAGTCAGGGTGGATACAGGGGAAACCACCCTAAGTGCAATCGATGTATTTTGCGCCACAGCGGGTAGTGCAACAAAGATCGTTGTCAGAGATGCAACAAGCTTGGTCATGGAGCCAAAGATTGTAGAAGCTCACGTCCTGCAAACCAGAACCGACAACAGCAGCCACAAGCTCCACAGAATCAGCAGCAACAGCAGGGTAACAAGGGATGTTATCAGTGTGGTGCTGAAGGTCACTTCAAGAAACACTGCCCACAGTTGAACCAGAACCAGGATCAGAACCACAATCAAGGAAACGGGAACAATAATGGAGGCAACAATGGGGGTAATAACAACGGCAATGGTGCCAGGGGTCGAGTGTTCGTGATTGGTCAGGGTGATGCTAGGAATGACCCCAATGTTGTGATGGTTTCGACATCGTTATTGGTATGGATTGGTTATCCCAACAGCAAGCAGATATCCTATGCAAAGAGAAGATTGTTCGTATTCCCCGTTCTGGCAAAGAACCTCTCGAAACTCAAGGCGACAAGAGTGGTGCTGTGGTGGGCATCATCTCCTTTCTCAAGGTCCAGAAGTGTTTGCGAAAGGGCCACACTGCTATCTTAGCACTTGTTACTGACGCATCAACGAAAGAGAAGAAGTTAGAGGATATTCCAGTAGTACGCGACTTTCCTCAAGTGTTTCCTGAAGATTTACCTGGGCTACCGCCTAATCACCAGGTCGAATTTCAAATCGAGCTAGCTCCTGGAGCAGCACCCATAGCTCGAGCACCTTATCGCTTAGCTCCAACCGAACTGGAAGAACTGTCTAAGCAATTGCAAGAACTCTTGGATAAGGGTTTCATTCATCCTAGCTCTTCGCCCTGGGGAGCTCCAGTATTATTTGTGAAGAAGAAAGACGGTACCTTCCGCATGTGCATAGATTACCGTGAACTCAACAAGGTGACCGTGAAGAATCGCTATCCTCTTCCGCGCATTGACGATTTGTTCGACCAGCTGCAAGGGTCGAGCTACTATTCAAAGATTGATCTGAGGTCAGGCTACCATCAATTGAGAGTTCGGGACGAGGACGTCTCCAAAACAGCATTCAGAACACGCTATGGCCATTACGAGTTTTTGGTCATGCCATTCAGGTTAACAAACACGCCTGCAGTCTTCATGGACCTTATGAACAGAGTGTGCAAACCTTATCTTGACAAGTTCGTTATTATTTTCATCGACGACATCCTGATCTATTCGAAGAGTCAGGAGGAACACGAGCAGCATTTACGACTCATTTTGGAACTCCTTCGAGCAGAACAGCTGTACGCCAAGTTTTCAAAATGCGACTTCTGACTTCGTGAAGTTCACTTTCTAGGCCACGTGGTAAACAAGGATGGGATTCATGTTGATCCATCCAAGGTTGATTCGATCAGGAACTGGCCTGCACCTCGTACACCAACAGAAATCCGCCAGTTCTTGGGTTTGGCGGACTATTATAGAAGGTTCATCAAAGACTTCTCCAAGATTGCACAACCCCTCACCTCACTAACTCAGAAAGGCGTTATCTACCGTTGGGGTAATACACAGGAATCAGCATTCCAGCACTTAAAGGATAGACTTTGTAGCGCACCTATTCTTTCATTGCCAGAGGGCACAGACGATTTTGTGGTCTATTGCGACGCATCCATTCAGGGTCTTGGATGTGTGTTGATGCAATGGGATAAAGTCATTGCTTATGCTTCGCGCCAACTTAAGATTCACGAACGGAATTACACTACACACGATTTAGAGCTGGGAGCTGTTGTTTTTGCGCTCAAGATATGGAGACATTACCTGTACGGTACCAAGTGCACCATCTACACCGATCACAGGAGTCTTGAGCATATCTTCAAGCAGAAAGAGTTGAACATGCATCAGCGTCGATGGGTCGAGCTTTTAAACGATTACGAATGTGCTATAAAGTACCATCCGGGCAAAGCCAATGTGGTGGCTGACGCCCTCAGTCGAAAGGATACTACACCTAGGCGTGTACGAGCGTTGCAACTCACTATTCAGTCTAGTCTTCCTTCTCAGATACGAGATGCTCAGGTAGAAGCATTGAAACCAGAAAATGTCAGGGCTGAAGCCCTACGCGGTTCAAGGCAACGGTTGGAACAAAAGGCAGACGGCGCCTACTATGTAACGAGATGCATCTGGGTCCCACTCTATGGTAACTTACGCGGGCTTGTAATGGATGAAGCTCATAAGTCTCGCTACTCAGTACATCCTGGTTCGGATAAGATGTACCACGACTTGAAAACTACATATTGGTGGCCTAGCATGAAAGCTCATATAGCAACTTACGTTAGCAAGTGTTTGACTTGTGCGGAGTCAAAACAGAATATCAGAAACCATCGGGCCTACTCCAACAACCAGAGATACCACAATGGAAATGGGAGCAAATTTCCATGGATTTTGTTACTGGCTTGCCTAGATCTCAACGTGGAAATGATACTATTTTGGTGATCGTGGATCGACTCACTAAGTCTGCACACTTTTTGGCTATTAAGGAAACGGATAAGTTCTCCACTCTAGCAGACGTCTACGTTAAGGAAGTTGTCTCGAGGCACGGGGTGCCAACCTCTATTATCTCAGATCGTGATGCCCGTTTCACTTCAGAACTGTGGCAAGCAATGCACAAATCTTTTGGCTCTCATTTAGACATGAGCACAGCTTATCACCCTCAGACGGATGGGCAGTCTGAGCGCACTATTCAAACTTTAGAAGACATGCTTCGGGCATGTGTAATTGATTTTGGCAATGGCTGGGAGAAACACCTCCCATTGGTGGAGTTTTCGTATAACAACAGTTACCACACCAGCATTCAAGCCGCTCCATTTGAGGCATTGTATGGGCGTAAATGCCGATCACCTCTTTGTTGAGCAGAGGTGGGTGATAGTCAGATCACAGGTCCAGAACTGGTAGTGGACGCAACAGAAAGGATTGCTCAGATACGACAACACATGGCGGCAGCTCGCGACCGTCAGAAAGCCTACGCAAACAAGCGTCGGAAACCTCTAGAATTCCAGTTCGGGGACCGGGTTCTACTCAAAGTCTCACCCTGGAAGGGTGTGGTTCGTTTTGGTAAAAGGGGCAAACTCAATCCACGATACGTCGGACCATTTGAAATCATAAAGAAAATAGGCAAAGTGGCCTACAAACTAAACCTACCAGCGGAACTCAGTGCAGTTCACAACGTTTTTCACGTGTCGAATCTGAAGAAGTGTCTGTCAGATGAGACCCTCATAGTTCCTTTGAAGGAACTCACTATCGATGATCAGTTACGATTCGTTGAGGAACCAGTTAAAATCACGGACCGGGATGTTAAGGTCCTCAAGCACACTAGAATACCTCTTGTTCGAGTTCGTTGGAACTCCCGTCGTGGCCCAGAGTTCACCTGGGAACGAGAAGATCAAATGGAACTCAAGTATCCTTAGTTGTTCAGAAACAGTGCAACCACTACTGAGGCTGAAGCTACTACAGAATTTCGGGACGAAATTCCAAATCAACGGGGGGATGATGTGACACCCCAGGAAAACCAGTAAACTACATTACACAACTAGCTTCCTCAGTAACCACGTGCTAAATTTCGGGACGAAATTTCTTTCAAGTTGGGGATAATGTGACAACTCGAGTTTCCAAGATTTCCATCTTCGCATTAATTGCATGTTACTTGTTTAAGTTGATTGTTTGCACGACTTGTTTGTTTCACAACTGTATACGTTGGTAATATGATAAATCGTATTGTGATTGATATGTTACATATGGTATGTATTAAGAGTGTATGTGATATATGTTCTGTGTTATTAAATAAAGTTGATGAATGATTTATTTTGGTTGAGACCTATTTGATTACACTTCCTGTGCCACGAAAACCCCCACCCGAAAACACCCTCATTCACGAAAACATTTCCTGATGAAAACACATATGTGTTTTCGCCCATATGTGGCCAACGAAAACATGGAATGGGCTTTGGCCCAGTATCGATTTAATATGGATTCCGGCCCACTTGGTTCCTTGACATATTAGTATTAGATGTTATACAAATACCACCGGCCCACTTTAGTCTATTAATATTATATTAGGTATTACGTGAACTTATCATATCAACACAAACAAACCCTACCCCCTTCTCTGTTTGCGACGGCAGGCCCCCCATCACCAAGGTCTCAAATATTGTGCAACTTCCATTACGGTTAGTATGGTTTTTTTTGTATATTATGTGTGCTATGACAATTTATGCAAGTCATTCATTAGGATAGAATTTATGATGATCTGATAAGTTTCTGATGCTGGTTAATAATGTTAAAACTTGATAATTACATGATCGTGTCTATGTGTGAATATACTGACAATACATGTGAAAGATTAAGAACTTCAAAGTCAATAGCCTGTTAGTGTAAATTGTCGGCCATTTTAATATTCTATATGTGCATGTGATTTATCAATTTGCGGTCCAATTAAATCAAGATTTCATATGAATTCAGTCAGATTTGCATGTGGTCTTATATTGCGGTCCAATAGAATTATAACAGGTTGGTGTTTGGTCAAATAGCAACATGAAATCAATATGCAGTTGTCGGCCATGATTGAGGATTTGAATGAATAGATCTGATTGAATACATGATTGTTGCAGCCAATATAATTATTAGACAACTATTAGGGTTGTTGTGTTTTGTAACTGCTGTTGACGATGATATGGTTAGGGGTTACCAGATGATTGTACTTAACTGCTGCATCTCCCAACGAAAATACATGATTCAGACGAAAACACTTTTGTGTTTTCGTCACACTCAAGACCCGACGAAAACCCTTGGATTTCGTCGCCTGGGGTTTTCGTCCAAAAGTGATTTCATCCTTTGGATTTCGTCGTCTGTTAGGGGTTTTCACCGTACTCGTGATTTTGTTAAATGCTTGACACATTAAACCTGTAAAGTTGTTAACTCTGTTATGTATGTATGACACTCTGTTAAGTGGGTAACTTTTGTTAACCCTGTTAGTTAATTCTGTTAGTTAATTAACAGTGGTAGTGTATTAATCCTGTTATGTAAATCCTGTTAAATTGCTAACTTCGTTAAGACTCTTAACCCTCTCGGGTATGTTAATGAATAACCATGTTAGTACAAACTGTGATGGACATTTATGTGAAACAAAAATTGTATGAGAACTTACTAATTGCTTACGTGGTGCATGATGTTAATTGCCAAACACACTTTGTGACATAGATTACATGTGAAACATTGCGAACTCGAAACTGATTGTATATACGTGCGTACTATAGGTCGTGATTGATTAATTGTGAGCGCGTATTCCTTTAGCATACCGAGCAAACCAAGGTGAGTTCACACTCTATCCAAGGCATGGGATTCCCCGGTGGGTTGGGAATGGGATTGAATGATTACTTGTACTTACATCACTGCTAGACTACTTACCACGGTCCTCGGATTGGGAAGGATGCCTGTGCCAAACTCTACGTAAAGCCTACGTACTGTCCTCGGTTTGGGAAGGACACTAGTGTTAAAACCTACGTAAATCCTACGTACTGTTGTCCTCGGATGGGGAAGGACACCAGCGCTAAACCTACGTACTCGCTACGTACTGTCCTCGGTTGGGAAGGGCACTTACGTAAAACCTACGTAAACTTATGCTTACTACTATCCTCGGATTGGGAAGGATACTTATGGATACAACTAGTCGAGTAACTTACAACATGGGAAGCCCCCACTAATTGAACTTACAACATGGGAAGCCCCCACTAGATGAACATACAAATGGCCTAGTAATACGCGGCATGGTTATAAACGAACTTACGATTTATTAAACGAAGTTATTACTGAACAACCAACTGTGAACTCGCTCAACTTTGTTGTTGACTCTCTGTTACATGCCTTGCAGGTCGTTAGGTATCTATGGAGCTTGCATGGGAGTGGAGAGGAGTCGTTGTGGGACATGGACAGCTGTGTGGCATGCTAAACATTTCAAACATTTAAACTTATGTTGGGTTTACATATTTATGCTTCCGCTAAAAGCTTAACTATGTTATGGTTTTGAACACCTTTCGTATTGATGAATGACTTTTATTTATTACTTACAATGTTAAATATGATTGGTGGCTTGATCCTGGTCAGTCACGCCTCCAAGCGGTGGTACTCCGCATGTGGGTTTTGGGGGTGTGGGAAATACCCAACCCCATTCATTTGCTAAACCCACAAGATCTGATCTAAAAGCTCTAAGTTGAAGCCATTGGATCAAGATTAGCTTTCGGGGACCCTTTGTAAGTGTTCCTTCGTTCTTTTTATACTTTTAGCATTAAAAGTCAAACTTTGTTTGACTTTCTGCGTTGACCAGTTTATGGTCAATGCGAAGTTCGTTTGAACTTCATAACCTGAGCGTAATCACGATGGTTATAGACCCTAGTGACTATACCTACTGATTACCACGTTATCCAGGCTCAGTGACGAGTCGTAGTTTCGGCCAAAATGCGTGTTATTGCGTATTTTGTAACCAAACTACTCTTAGGTATCAAAACCGTTTGTTTTGATACCAAACCTGTTTTCTAAACTTAGTTAAGCATGTTTTAACATGCTTAGCTCATCACTCTTAGTTTAGTGCTTATATAGGGTCGTAAGGTAAGCGATCTAAACAATCGCTTATACTTTCGAACCCGACCCGTTTGGTCGATCATTAGGATCCGACCAAACACATTAGGTGACCATAGTTGTATAGGGAATAACCTTCCGAGGTTATACCTTATGGTCACATCGTTTGAGTAGTTGTATGATAAGTAGTATATATGCCTTAGGTAAATTACCAAAATACCCTTTTTACGCAAAAATTCATTTTAAGCATATATAACATAACTTTTGGTATCTAAACTGATTTTGTAACAATATTAGACATGTTAAGGCATATTTTACTTATCATAGGACTAGTTAGGCATTCCGAATGCGCTTTACGCAAACGACGCGTTAAAGTAGCATAAGCTACCTAAACGGACCGTAATGGGTCGTAAGCACTTAGGTTAGGTTTCATTTAGTATGTAGGATTTGTTGAACCATACTACATGAGTTTCCATACTCATTTGGTTTACGAACCCTCATTCTATCCGATCCTCCGATATAGGTCCGGTTTATTAACATAGTTACCTATATTAGGTGCCGTTTGATTCCGTGATCTCTAGCATTGCTTGGTGGTTATCTTAGGACTTCTGAGCAATCTCAAGTGAGTACATAGACCCCTCTTTTACTGTTTTCCAAACATTTTGGGGTGAAACACATGTGCCTACTTGTTACTTTCGTGCCTTTCATGTTTTCATATCATATGATTGTTATGTTCATTAGTACATTTATAGTACATGATTTCATTACATTTTATGCTATGTATGTCCATTGTGTGCATACTTAGTACATTGTTTTACATTACATTTTAAGCTATGTATGTCCATTGTGTGCATACTTAGTACATTGTTTTACATTACATTTTATGCTATGTATGTCCATTGTGTGCATACTTAGTACATTTGTTATTCATCACATGCTTACATTTTGGTATGACATTCGGTTTGTTTAAATGGGACAATATACATTCATTAACATTGATTGCGCCATTCGTTAGTAGGTAGTGTTACCATAGGAATTGACAACTCCCGTTCCTGACATCCTAGGTATGTTTGGATGGAAGGAATGACCGAATTCGATAAACATAACACAGACAGGCCTTTAATTTGTTTAAAGGTCTATCACTATAGTCACAAGGCTTGAATGTATGCATTTTCACAATACCGCATAGATGTTTATATCAGTATAGCATGCATTTGTTCCACAAAACATAACTTTGATTTAAACCATGTTTTACTTCAATACCTTGTTTTGTGCATTTTACATATGGTTTAGTTGATATATTTCACTTACCATACATGATATTTTGGATACACATTACATGATTTGCATTATACATAAACATTTTGACATTGACATACACAATTCATGATTTACATTAGACATAAACATTTTGACATTGATATACAAAATTCATGATTTACATTAGACATAAACATTTTGACATTGATATACACAATTCATGATTTACATTAGACACAGACATTAGACATGGTTTTCACACAAACATTTTGACATTTGATTATACATAAACATTTTACTTTGGTGGTTTGGTTTGAGTAAGTGATTTAAGTAACGAGGCGTGTGAAATATGATACAAGCATGGTGGATACGCCGCTGGTACTTCCTATATATAAGTGCTTGTATGGTATTACATATCGT
This sequence comes from Helianthus tuberosus, assembly GCA_030545235.1. NCBI lineage: Eukaryota > Viridiplantae > Streptophyta > Magnoliopsida > Asterales > Asteraceae > Helianthus > Helianthus tuberosus. The sequence goes on along the minus strand of JARYGA010059753.1, from coordinate 25,693,146 downwards.
AGCGTTATTTAAACCATTTCAATTTAGACATATAACATTTTATACAAATAACATACTTTTCACAATACATTGTTTTACAAACAACTTATCTGATATAAACTCATTTTACTTGGTTATTTACTTAACCATGTATTATTCTTTTATACATATATATCATTTGGTTTATTTATCACTTTTCAAATGATTTACAAGACAAAGCAAATTACAAGGTTCATGACTAAACATTTTCTTAAACATAAGTCATGAATTCTATTTTCACAAAACCTATGTATCTCACAGGCATTTTTATGCTGACGTACCTATTTTCACATGTGTTTCAGGATATGATGCTTAGGATTTATCAAGATACACTTAGGCGGACTTGGGCCTTAGCGACAATAAAAGATGCAAGACTAGTTATTTATGCTATGTTTCTTTGATTGTCATGACATTGTAACTCTTTTAATCAATAAAACAATATTTTAAATTTCCATGTGTTATGAAACAATGATTCTGTTACAACACTCCCCGACGTTTCCGCCACGTTTTGTTGTTTTATGTGGTCGGAGTGTGACAGAAAAGTTGGTATCAGAGCTCATGGTTATAGGGAATTAGGTTATTAGTAATGCTTTGACCTAGTCTATAACCTTCCTAGGACCCTAACGCAAGTTTACTTGCGCTTAGTCATAAAACAATACCGTCACCTATCCTTAGGCGACAACCTTAACAAGAACACAATCTTCAAAACCGCTTTGAAAAGCAATCATCTGTTCTAGGATGATTAATTACTAGGTTTTGAACCCTCTAAGTTTTCAAATCTCGTCAAAGTTTGGGTCTTATAATGTGAACACGTGCAAACTGGAAGGGTGAATGTCTGTACTCTGAGTTTTCTGTCTAAGGCTAAAGTGTTCGTACAAATCCGCAGTATCAGACCAGTCACTCTTACCTGGGAACTCTTGGGGTGATTGTTCACTTATAGGAAAGCATGTCTTCAGCGATACATTATTATGACCTGCTTGCTTTGGTTTGTCACCGTCTCATTTGTTTGCCTTAGGTAACAAACAAATGATTGCAATTTCTATGCGTTGTCATTTTGTTTTAATTATCCGATAAACATTTCATTTGTTTCCTCCTATATCTTTCATTTCCTCCAGAATGCCTCTTCATCGCAACGATGCGCAGATATCCGAGCAGACTGCCAAATTTGCCCAGCGAATAGGCGAAGTAGTCCTGAAGACTGTTGAATTAGCTACCGCCATGTATCGTCTCCAGGATGAAGCCTCTCAAGAGTCACCAAAGGAGACAGAGGCCAAGCCTTCACCTAAACCAAAGAAACGTAAAGCTTCAAAGAATCCCGTAGCGGTTGCACCAAAACATGCAAGACCAAGCCAAGTGACAGCACCACCAACCAAGAAACCAATCGAGGAATCAAAGACCATGGATGAACGATCCCCTAAGAAATCAAAGAAGCAAAAGGCTTCTCAGAACTTCACCGTGGTCGCTCACAATGGTCAAGCCATCCCCAACCAACCAGCGCACCCCCCTGCTAGGAAGCCATACAACGGAACTGCACCCTTGTGCAACCAATGTAGCCTTCATCATCACGCTAGTGTGAAGTGCCGCAAATGCCAAATTTGTGGACTTAAAGGTCATACAGCAAGAGTTTTCCGAGCTGCAGTTGCTCCAAAGCAAGCTGGCGACAATCCTGCTCAAGCTCGTTTCTCACCAGGGTCCTGCTACAACTGTGGCGAGATGGGCCATTTCCTAAGGGATTACCCAAATCTTGCTAATGCAAATCCAACCCACGGATGAGCAGCTGGCTGACTAGAAGATGTTGCTGTCTTATGCTTTTATTCTTCTGTTTTCTTGTAATGTGAAACAATCTGTTTTGTTTATAAATAAATTATTGTTCACAATTCTGATATACGAGTGTAGTTACATGTGTGTATGACTTTTCCTATGATACCTACATCAAGGAACTATATTCCTTACAAACTACTCTTGCGAATTTTCCCATTCTGGCGTTTGCTCATGATTCCCATAGAAAATTCTAAGTACTCGTTTCATTCTAAGATACGAAGTACAGAAAATAAAGTGACATTATGAGTAATCATGCTTCTGCACATCTGTGCCTTTGAAATCCTTGGTTAGATAACTAAGGATATTTTCAAATCTCATACCCATTACGTTCTGATTTTTCAACATGCATAACATAAGTTTTCAAAACAACCTTCATGATTTCAAAATGTTATTAATACCGTATAATTACTTATATCAAGTGCGTAACTTCCAAAGCATCATTCATGTTTTCCAAAAACCTTATACATACTTTCAAAATTCAACTCATGATTTTAAAACATTTTATAAATATACCTACCTAGTACACCTACTTTATGATTTCAAAAGTATTATACATAAGGTTTCAGAAACATTGAACACATTTTTTTAAGAACCCCATGCATAGTTTTCAAAACTATTTTTCCTCATACATTGATTTAACTTTCAAATTCCGCTTCATATGTCGCCTTGGCATATCTAGCATCTCAACCTCATAAGCATTTTTACTTCATGTTTTGACTTAAGCACATCCAGTGCAAGGTTTCAAAACATCTTCAACTTCTAAAATCAATATGGGATCTTTTTATCTTCACAATTAGACCCTTGGGGATGATTATCATTCAAATCAGAGTCCTTAATTGGATTCCTTGTGTACCTTAATTCGAACATTTCGGTTCCTTATAATCGAAATCGAATTTTCCCTTTAAAAGATCTTTCTATATTTATAGTTAGATTCTTAGAAATATTTAAAGCACCAATCAAAATCCACTGATTGGATACCTGGTGTGCTTTGAATACATGTGCACAGTTAGCAGAACAAATTAACAAAATGATAACAAATCTAAAATCAAGTTAAACAATTATGTGATTATGTGTTTATGCATTTTGTGTTTTCTTTTATGCATTTTTGTGTTTTGTATACTCTGGATATTCGTTATCCAAATCCTCGTAGAACCTTTCGTATCTTCATATGAGGGATTCGTAGAAGGATATTCAAAAAGGTACTACCCTAAATCCTTATTGGGCTTCTACGTGTTAAGTTAAGACCCTTGGATTATATAGTACCACTCCATGATTCATAAGAGACCCTCCTAGTGGTCTAGTCAAAAAGATTGAATCAGAATCTAGTTAAAAATGACATGTGCTGATGTAGCTAAACAGACTCCTTGGTAGTCTATTTAAATCATTTATAGATTTAATTAAAAGGACCCTATGGTGGTCTAGTCACAATCAACACAAGCTCGTTCATTGCTTTCTTCCCCTACACATTATAAGATGCACTACGTGACTATGCAAGGAATTGCGTAGTTATGGATGCATACATAATTGCGAAGTTCAGTGCACGGAAACCTCGGTAAGACTTATTATGTGTAAGAACCGATAGTGACAACCATAACGAAATGTGAACAATGTAATAGAGGTACGGTGGACGCACCAATGACGCTTCATATACTTGTATATAAGTGTCCCTCTCACATTGCAAGCATGATGTTATTGTAAAGTTACTAGAAGTTCAGGACTCTAACTAGTGTTGTTTGATCTTTTCAACTTCATGTTTCAAGCTCTCACAAGTTTCCTCTGAATAAATTTCGGGACGGAATTTCCTAAAGTAGGGGAGACTGTGACACCTGGGTCACTGCGACCATCAAACAAATACCAAACCAATGAAATATTGTATTTCATACTTGGGATTTGTACAAATATGTGTATCATTTGCACATATCAATTCTTGTTCGATTTCGGGCTCTAAATCGCTTTTTGGAAGGTTATACGCGCACTGATGCGTAAATATAACCAGTTTAATGCAACGAACACTCCGGAATAGTGAAATAGGCTTCACGTACCTTAAATAACCTTTACATAACTTAGAAATAAGTTTTGAAGGCTTTGGTATGGCAAAATCAAGTTAAGTCGCTTACTGGGACTAAATTCGACAAACTGCGAAAGTATGCCGATTTGAACTGTAACAGACATTCCGAAACATGACCATGAGTTAAACATACCATAAATATCCTTTACATAGCTTAGAAATAGGCTTTGAGGGGTTCGGTGTGCTAAAATAAACTTTTGGGTCATTCTGGGACTAAAAGCGTCAAAAAGTGCACAAGTTTGCATTTTCACGCATAACTTACGTTCTGAATACATCCGGACATCCAAAAAAATTATGTAAGCACTAAAATATTATGCTTTAGTGTTTGGCTTGTCAAAATTCCATTCGTCACGCATTTTGGACCGTTTTTGCGTTCGTTGCGACTTCCGTCCTAATTAACCGAACAACGCAACCGTACGGCCAAACGAACCGACATCCGAGATATTTTTTAGCACATTTTAAGTTCCCTATACTTTAACTTCATTTTAGAGCTTTGAAATGAGGTTAACGGGGCTTAAACGTGTCAAAAATGCATCGAAAACCAAGTTTGGAGCTGTAGGGACCAAATCTGTCATTTCAGCAAAGATGATGGCTTACGGACCGTAAGCCATTACCCTTACGGTCCGTAAGGACCTCCCAGTTGCTTAGAAACTTCTAAATAGCCTGTTTCCAGCTGTCACACCCTCCAAACCCAATTGCACTTGCCTCTTCATGTTAATGAGGGGCCATTTTGGTGTTCCGTGGGAATTCCAACAAGTGTAGGGGTGAGATTAAAGCCCGAATTATGAGAAACGATCCTAACGGTTGTCCATTTACTATAAATACCCAACCCATTCATTTTCTAAACCCACAAAATCTGATCTAAAAGCTCTAAGTTGAAGCCATTGCTTCATACCTGAGCTACTTGGATCAAGATTAGCTTTCGGGGACCCTTTGTAAGTGTTCCTTCGTTCTTTTTATACTTTTAGCATTAAAAGTCAAACTTTGTTTGACTTTCTGCGTTGACCAGTTTATGGTCAATGCGAAGTTCGTTTGAACTTCATAACGTGAGCGTAATCACGATGGTTATAGTCCCTAGTGACTATACCTACTGATTACCACGTTATCTAGGCCCAGTGATGAGTCGTAGTTTCGGCCAAAATGCGTGTTATTGCGTATTTTGTAACCAAACTACTCTTAGGTATCAAAACCGTTTGTTTTGATACCAAACCTGTTTTCTAAACTTAGTTAAGCATGTTTTAACTGATGGGTTTTAGTGGTGATCAATTTTACTTTTATCAAAAACTGGTTTGATATATATATTAATTAAATAGGTAATTAATAAACGCAGCGGAATAAATATATTAATCAACACCAAAAACGAACCAAACAGGATCATGGTTACAAGCATGCTAACACGGTATTTATTATTAATCTACCGATGAGAAAAATATACCTTGGTGGTTAAAGACTAACCGGTTGAGACACCGAGGTACAATGAACGAGTGCTAGAACACGAACTAAAACGGGGTGCGTCGGGTAACCGGTGGTGTTCAACTGAACAGCAGCGATTGAACAATACTTTAACAATATTATCTCTGGGTAGAGTATAAAGACTTCCCCTGAAAACTCAGTTGTTCTTTTTGATATCTCGTACAGCAATATTGTGATGATCCTCATCTAAATACAACTAGGATTTTATAATATACTATTTTGCTTTTCTCAAGTGGAAGATTAGGTAATGAGGAGCAGTTGGAGAATTAGGTAATAATGCATGTGCCAATTGGAACTATTATTTCTTGTGATTCTTCGGGAAAGAATGTGACCACAAGAAGAACCAAAAAAATAATAATAATAATTAAATAAATTATTTATAACCAGTATAAATAATTATATGTGTCGTGTCACACCCCGACCACGTAGAACATACAAAACGTGGCGGAAACGTCGGGGAGTGTTGTAACAGAATTAATGTTTCAAATCCATGGCAATTAAAGTTTCGTTTTATTCATTAAACAAGCGAATTACATTGTCTTTAAACAAGAAATAAAGAGTACATAACATAAATTAACTAGTTCTTGTCTCGTTTTAAGTCACTAAGGCACAGGTCCGCCTAAGTATGTCTTGATAAGTCCTATGCATCATCTCCTGAAAACACATGTGAAAATAGGTACGTCAGCATAAAAATGCCTGTGAGATACATAGGTTTTGTGAAAATAGGATTCATGACTTATGTTTGAGAAAATGTTTAGTCATGAACCTTGTAATTTGCTTTGTCTTGTAAATCATCTGAAAAAACGATAAGATCAGATGATATGTATAAATAAATGTAAGGTTAAATGAATAACCATGTAAAATGAGTTTGTATAAGATAAGTTGTTTGTAAAACAATGTCTTGTGAAAAGTATGTTATTTGTATAAAATGTTATATGTCTCAAACTGAAATGATTCAAATAACGCTACGACATGTAATACCATACAAACACTTATATATAGGAAGTACCAGCGGCGTATCCACCATGCTTGTATCATATTACACACGCCTCGTTACTTAATCACTTACTCAAACCAAACTATCAAAGTAAAATGTTCATGTCTAATGTAAATCATGTAATATGTATCCAAAATGTAAGCATGTGATGAATAACAAATGTACTAAGCATGCGACAATAGACATACGTAGCATGTGACCTGTACTAAGTATGCAACAATGGACATACATAGCATGTGACATGTACTAAGTATGCAACAATAGACATACGTAGCATGTGACCTGTACTAAGTATGCAACAATAGACATACATAGCATGTGACCTGTACTAAGTATGCAACAATAGACATACGTAGCATGTGACCTGTACTAAGTATGCAACAATAGACATACGTAGCATGTGACCTGTACTAAGTATGCAACAATAGACATACGTAGCATGTGACCTGTACTAAGTATGCAACAATAGACATACGTAGCATGTAACCTGTACTAAGTATGCAACAATATACATACGTAGCATGTAACATGTACTATAATTGTACTAATGAACATAGCAAGTATATGATGTGAAAACAGGAAAGCACGAAAGTAACAAGTAGGCACATGTGTTCAACCCCAAAACAGTTTGGAAAACAATAAAAGAGGGGTCTATGTACTCACTTGAGATTGCTCAGAAGTCCTAAGATAACCACCAAGCAAGCTAGAGATCGCGGATATCAAACGGCACCTAATATAGGTAACTATGTTAATAAACCGGACCTAAATCGGAGGATTTAGATAGAATGAGGGTTTCTAAACCAAACGAGTATAGAGACTCGTGTCATATGGTTTAACAAAGCCTTCATGCTAAATGAAACCTAACCTAAGTGCTTACGACCCGTTTAGGTAGCTTATGCTACTTTAACGCGTCGTTCGCGTGAAACACGTTCGGAACGTCTAACTAGTCCTATGACAAGTGTTATATGCCTAAACATGTTACATAATCAGTTATGTGACAAAAGTTTAGGTTACATATGCTAAATTACCAATTATACATGAAAAGGGTATTCTGGTAATTTACCTAAGGCATATAAACTACCTATCATACAACTACTTAAACGATGTGACCATAAGGTATAACCTCGGAAGGTTATTCCCTATACACTATGGTCACCTAATGTATTTGGTCGGATCCTAATGATCGACCAAACTGGGTCGGGTTCGAAGGTATAAGCGATTTATTAGATCGCTTACCCTACGACCCTAGACAACGTGGTAATCAGTAGGCATAGTCCCAAGGGACTATAACCAACGTGATTACACTCACGTTGCGAAGTTCAAACGAACTTCGCATTGACCATAACTGGTCAACGCAGAAAGTCAAACAAAGTTTGACTTTCAGACTCGAAAAGACTCGAAAAGCAATAAAAGAATGAAAGAATACTTACAAAGGGTCCCCGAATGCACGTGTTTAAGGCCATTCCCGACACTTCTAAGGCCCGTAAAGCCAACTTTAAGGCCCTAAAATGATGCTTAAACATTGTGGACATGAAACATGCTCAAAAATATGTCGGATGTCAGTTCGTTTGGTCGTACGAACGCGATGTTCGCTTAATTACGACGGAATGCGCATAAGCGCGAAAAACGATCCAAATGACGAAACGAATATATTTTTCTTATGCCAAACACTAAAATAAAATATTTTAGTGCTTACATAAATTTTTGGATGTCCGGATGTATTCAGAACGTAAGTTATGCGCGAAAATGCAAACTTGTGCACTTTTTGACGCTTTTAGTCCCTGAATGACACAAAAGTTTATTTTAGCACACCGAACCCCTAAAAGCCTATTTCTAAGCTATGTAAAGGATATTTAAGGTGTGTCTAACTTATGGTCATGTTCTGGAATGTCTGTTACAGTTCAAATTGGCATACTTTCGTAGTTTGTCAACTTTAGTCCCTGCAAGCGATTTAACTTGATTTTGCCATACCAAAGCCTTCAAAACTTATTTCTAAGTTAAGGTATGTTAAGCCTATTTCACTATTCCGGAGTGTTCGTTACATTAAACTGGTTATATTTACGCATCAGTGCGTGTATAACCTTCCAGAAAGTGATATAGAGTTTGAAATCGAACAAAAATTGATATGTGCAAACGATACACATATTTTTACAAATCCCAAGTATGAAATACAATATTTCATTGGTTTGGCATTTGTTTGATGGTTGAGGTGACACAGGTGTCACAGTCTCCCCTACTTTAGGAAATTTCGTCCCGAAATTAATACGTAGGAGTCTATTTGTGACTTTGTGTCAAATAACCACCCGAGATATGTAAGGCATAATCCTGACATTTCCTTAACGGACATTTTTTCAGAAATGAAAATGAACGAAATGAGTCATTTTCCACAACTTCTTCAGAAACGAAAATGAACGAAATGAGTCATTTTCCACAACTTCTTCAGACCCGAAAATGAACGAAATGAGTCATTTTCCACAACTTCTTCAGAACCGAAAATGAACGAAATGAGTCATTTTCCACAACTTCTTCAGAACCGAAAATGAAAGAAATGAGTCATTTTCCACAACTTCTTCAGAACCGAAAATGAACGAAATGAGTCATTTTCCACTACTTCTTCAGAACCGAAAATGAACGAAATGAGTCATTTTCCACAACTTCTTCAGAACCGAAAATGAACGAAATGAGTCATTTTCCACAACTTCTTCAGAATCGAAAATGAACGAAATGAGTCATTTTCCAGACACACGACCAAACTAGCTGTGGTTTCCGTGCACTGAATTCCATAATTATGTATGCATCCATAATTACACAATTCCTTGCATAGTCCGCACAATTTGTTTGTAATGTGAAGGGGAGGAAAATCAAACCTGTGATGAGTGTGACTAGACTACCATAGGGTCCTTTTAATTAGATCGACAAATGATCCTTTTAATTAGGCCACCAAGGAGTCCTTTCAGCTATATCATCACATGATATTCCTAACCAGATTTTTGGATCAATCTGTTTACCTAGACCACTCAGGGGTCTAATTATGGAATGGTACAATATAATCCAAGGGTCTTTACTATTACGTACAAGCCCATTGAGGATTTAATATAGCACCTTTGGATATCCTACTATGAATCCCTTATACGAAGATATGGAAGATTCTACGAGGATTTGGATAACAAAAACTTGGATTACACCAAAAACATAAAAGGAAACACATAAGCACATAATCACATAGTTGTTTAACTTGGTTATTGATTTGTTTTCTTTGGACGCGGATACTTAAAGCACACCAGGAATCCAATTCGTGGATTTCATTTGGCACTTTAATCATTTCAAGAATCCATCCATGAAGATAGGATGATCTACCAAAAATTCGATTTTCGTTTTCAGGAAAACGCAATATGCGAATTAAGGTACACAATAATTTAGGACATACGGAAATACCCTTGGGTACCCTATTAAGAATTTATAGTGGTTCTTGGGGTATTCGTACAGAATTATAACTTGCACCTTGTACTTCGTCTCTTTACAAGAGACGGGTACTTAGGATCTTTGTGTAAAACGCAAGAGATTGTAAAATGGAAGAATTTTGGGGGTAGTTTGCTTTTCAAGGAATACGATTCCTTGATTGTCGGTATTGTAGGGGATATGTTGTTTACACATACAATCACATAAATACATTGCAATGTAAATAAAAAGATTTATTTATTAACAATGATAACAACGGTTTCATGGACCTTGCCAACAAAAGAAAATAATACATAAGACATGATTATTTCTAAACGGTGTTGTCTTCTAGTCGGTCAGATGCTCATCTCTGTGCTGGATTAGCATTAGCAAGCTTTGGGCAATTTCTTCGGAAATGTCCCATCTCGCCACACTTGTAGCAAGAACCTGGTGGAAAGCGAGCTCGAGCAGGTTTGTTGTCAGCTTGATTTAGTGCAACTGCTGCTACGCAAACTTTTGCTGTATGACCTTTACGTCCACAAATTTGGCATTCGCGGCACTTCACATTAATATGATGATAAAGGTTACATCGGTTGCACAAAGGTGAAGTTCCATTGTATGGCTTCATAGCACGGGGTTGAGCTGGTTGTTTGGGGACGGCTTGACCATTGTGAGCGACCATGGCGAAGTTCTGAGAAGCCTTTTGCTTCTTTGACCGCTCAAGGGATCCATTCTGTTCATCCATGGTCTTTGATTCCTCGATTGGTTTCGATTCCTCGACCGGTTTCTTGTCACCCTTTCGGAAAAGCTTACGTTTCCTGATCTGAGATTCAGTCAAAGTTGCAGATAGCTCAATGGCCTGCCTAACCGTAGTGGGGTTACTACCGGTAACAATGTCTTGAACTGAGTCAGGGAGACCATCAATGTATTTTTCGATCACCTTATCCAAAGGCGTAACCATGGTAGGGCACAACAGGCTAAGCTCCTCATATCGATCAGTGTATGCTCGATGTTCACCGCTGTCTTGTTTAAGATCATCGAATTCCCTTTCCAATGCCATGATCTCGTGACGAGGACAGAATTCCTTCATCATCAGTGCTCGAAGTTCTTCCCAAGTTTGGGCCAGTGCCACTTCGGCACCCCTATCTCTCACCACACCGTTCCACCACGTCAAAGCTCGTTTCTCAAAGACACTAGATGCGAAATCTACCTTTCGCTCGTTTGGACATTGAACATGCCTGAAGGTGCTCTCTAGACTCTCGAACCATTGCAGAAGTGCAGTCGCTCCTTGAGACCCAGAAAACTTTGATGGCTTGGCCGAGTTGAACGTCTTGAAGCTGCAGAGGGCATTATTGTTGTTGATAGCTTGGTAACATTGAGCAACGACGTTCGGGATTGCAGCAGTCATTTGCTGTGTAATGACAGCTGCCAGATCGTCAATAGATACCGGATTTTCGCGCCGTGGAGACATTCTAAAAGAGGAAACAAGAGAGAAAACAAATGAAATGGCAGTGGGTAAGAATAGGATGTTACAATTACCGACCAAAATCACGGGTGATGGTCATTTGTTTAAACCATGAAGCAAACAAACGACACACAAAGGCTGAATCAAAGCAAATAGGTCCTCATAATGTATCGCGAAGACATGCTCGCCTATAAGTGAACACTCATCCCAAGAATTCCCAGGTAAGCACAACTGGTCTCGCATCTGATGAGATATATACGAAGTGCTTGCCTAGACAGAAAACCCAGAATACAGGCATTCACCCTTCCAGTTTGCACGTGTTCACATTATTAAAAACCCAAAACCTTGACGAGAATTTGAAAATTCAAAGGGGTTCAAAACCATATAACAGAGGGTTCAAAACCTAGTAATCAATCATTCTAGAACAGATGATTAGTTTTCAAAGCGGTTTTGAAATTTATGTTCTTGTTGTGGTCGTCGCCTAAGGATAGGTGACGGTATTGTTTTATGACTAAACGCAAGTAAACTCGCGTTAGGGTCCTAAGAAGGTTATAGACTAGGTCAAAGCGTTACTAATAACCTAATTCCCTATAACCATTGGCTCATATACCATCTTTTCTGTCACACCCCGACCACGTAGAACATACAAAACGTGGCGGAAACGTCGGGGAGTGTTGTAACAGAATTAATGTTTCAAATCCATGGCAATTAAAGTTTCGTTTTATTCATTAAACAAGCGAATTACATTGTCTTTAAACAAGAAATAAAGAGTACATAACATAAATTAACTAGTTCTTGTCTCGTTTTAAGTCACTAAGGCATGGTCCGCCTAAGTATGTCTTGATAAGTCCTATGCATCATCTCCTGAAAACACATGTGAAAATAGGTACGTCAGCATAAAAATGCCTGTGAGATACATAGGTTTTGTGAAAATAGGATTCATGACTTATGTTTGAGAAAATGTTTAGTCATGAACCTTGTAATTTGCTTTGTCTTGTAAATCATTTGAAAAACGATAAGATCAGATGATATGTATAAATAAATGTAAGGTTAAATGAATAACCATGTAAAATGAGTTTGTATAAGATAAGTTGTTTGTAAAACAATGTCTTGTGAAAAGTATGTTATTTGTATAAAATGTTATATGTCTCAAACTGAAATGATTCAAATAACGCTACGACATGTAATACCATACAAACACTTATATATAGGAAGTACCAGCGGCGTATCCACCATGCTTGTATCATATTACACACGCCTCGTTACTTAATCACTTACTCAAACCAAACTATCAAAGTAAAATGTTCATGTCTAATGTAAATCATGTAATATGTATCCAAAATGTAAGCATGTGATGAATAACAAATGTACTAAGCATGCGACAATAGACATACGTAGCATGTGACCTGTACTAAGTATGCAACAATGGACATACATAGCATGTGACCTGTACTAAGTATGCAACAATAGACATACGTAGCATGTGACCTGTACTAAGTATGCAACAATAGACATACGTAGCATGTGACCTGTACTAAGTATGCAACAATAGACATACGTAGCATGTGACCTGTACTAAGTATGCAACAATAGACATACGTAGCATGTGACCTGTACTAAGTATGCAACAATAGACATACGTAGCATGTGACCTGTACTAAGTATGCAACAATAGACATACGTAGCATGTGACCTGTACTAAGTATGCAACAATAGACATACGTAGCACGTGACCTATACTAAGTATGCAACAATAGACATACGTAGCATTAAATGTAATGTAAAACATGTACTATAATTGTACTAATGAACATAGCAAGTATATGATGTGAAAACAGGAAAGCACGAAAGTAACAAGTAGGCACATGTGTTCCACCCCAAAACAGTTTGGAAAACAGTAAAAGAGGGGTCTATGTACTCACTTGAGATTGCTCAGAAGTCCTAAGATAACCACCAAGCAAGCTAGAGATCGCGGATATCAAACGGCACCTAATATAGGTAACTATGTTAATAAACTGGACCTAAATCGGAGGATTTAGATAGAATGAGGGTTTGTAAACCAAACGAGTATAGAGACTCGTGTCATATGGTTTAACAAAGCCTTCATGCTAAATGAAACCTAACCTAAGTGCTTACGACCCGTTTAGGTAGCTTATGCTACTTTAACGCGTCGTACGCGTGAAACACGTTCGGAACGTCTAAATAGTCCTATGACAAGTGTTATATGCCTAAACATGTTACATAATCAGTTATGTGACAAAAGTTTAGGTTACATATGCTAAATTACCAATTATACATGAAAAGGGTATTCTGGTAATTTACCTAAGGCATATAAACTACCTACCATACAACTACTTAAACGATGTGACCATAAGGTATAACCTCGGAAGGTTATTCCCTATACACTATGGTCACCTAATGTATTTGGTCGGATCCTAATGATCGACCAAACTGGGTCGGGTTCGAAGGTATAAGCGATTTATTAGATCGCTTACCCTACGACCCTAGACAACGTGGTAATCAGTAGGCATAGTCCCAAGGGACTATAACCAACGTGATTACACTCACGTTGCGAAGTTCAAACGAACTTCGCATTGACCATAACTGGTCAACGCAGAAAGTCAAACAAAGTTTGACTTTCAGACTCGAAAAGCAATAAAAGAACGAAAGAATACTTACGAAGGGTCCCCGAATGCTAATCCCGATCCAAGTAGCTCAGGTATGAAACAATGGTTTCAACTTAGAGCTCCTCAAATCAGAATTCTTGTAAGTTTTGCAATGGGGTGGATGGGTATTTATAGGAATACCCGAACCGTTAGGATCGTTTCATGGAAACCGTGCTCGAATCCTACCCGTACATGTGTTGCAAAGTTGTGGTGGCTAAAAATGGTCCTTATCAGCTGAATAGGCAAGTTGTGAGCTTGTGGTTGTGGTTAAAACAGCTGGAATATGCTGACTGTTCATTCTGATCTGTTCTGGGAGGCTGAGGCGGCCCGCTTCAGGATCAGACAAATCTAATGCGGGCCGCATGGCCCTTCTGATCAGCATATAACTTTCAAAAATGACAGTTTCAGCCCCTGCACGTGTTTAAGGCCATTCCCGACACTTCTAAGGCCCGTAAAGCCAAATTTAAGGCCCTAAAATGATGCCTAAAAATTTTGGACATGAAACATGCTCAAAAATATGTCGGATGTCAGTTCGTTTGGTCGTACGAACGCGATGTTCGCTTAATTACGACGGAATGCGCATAAGCGCGAAAAACGATCCAAATGACGAAACGAATGGATTTTTCTTATGCCAAACACTAAAATAAAATATTTTAGTGCTTACATAAATTTTTGGATGTCCGGATGTATTCAGAACGTAAGTTATGCGCGAAAATGCAAACTTGTGCACTTTTTGACGCTTTTAGTCCCTGAATGACACAAAAGTTTATTTTAGCACACCGAACCCCTAAAAGCCTATTTCTAAGATATGTAAAGGATATTTAAGGTGTGTCTAACTTATGTTCATGTTCCGGAATGTCTGTTACAGTTCAAATTGGCATACTTTCGTAGTTTGTCAACTTTAGTCCTTGTAAGCGATTTAACTTGATTTTGCCATACCAAAGCCTTCAAAACTTATTTCTAAGTTAAGTAAAGGTTATTTAAGGTATGTTAAGCCTATTTCACTATTCCGGAGTGTTCGTTACATTAAACTGGTTATATTTACGCATCAGTGCGTGTATAACGTTCCAGAAAGTGATATAGAGTTTGAAATCGAACAAAAATTGATATGTGCAAACGATACACATATTTTTACAAATCCCAAGTATGAAATACAATATTTCATTGGTTTGGAATTTGTTTGATGGTTGAGGTGACACAGGTGTCACATGTCGCCCCGTAAATTGTTCGTGATTACCAGTTAATCGAGTCAAGTGGATTTTAGTGTTCATTGCCCAAGGTGTAACTCTCACGGGTCATAGCTCGGTTAGTAGCGTTGATTTATCGAGTCCGTACATATAAATCCAACAATCTCCCACTTGGACGGGTTTCGATAAAATCCTCAACGCAGACAGTCAGCGGCGCTCTAGCTGCACATGGCTGCCCCCAACAAGGTATGACACTTTAAAGTCATTAAGCAAAACACATTGCCATTAGTAACAACTTACTATTGTAAGACAATAGACTTATGGTAATTGTTGTCATTCATCCTTTCTGTAAAAGACATAAATTGAATTAATGAGACATGGATTAAGTTCATTCTCATATGGTGTTCAATTATTATTGTTCTCGATCAAGAGTCAAAGTGGTCCGAACAAACACACAGTAAGTTTGGGTAAGGCCTTACACTTCACCAGTTTGAATCAACGAGGGCGCCACAATGTCTAACTGTTACATATCATGTAAGAGTACAGAATCCCTTATCGACTACATACAACTCCCACTGAACTTCAGAACTATTCCCAATTAAAGACTTTATGACTGGCAGTTACGCGACAGCGGTTGACAGTAATCAAAGAATAATCCTTGGTAAACGGAAGTTCTAATATGTATCTCAGGTCAAAGGATACTAAATGAGTATACCAATATCAAAACATCTTATGATTAAGATCCATGAAGATGATTTGATGCGAGTTACATCTAACGTCATTCTTAATGAGGTCTGTGAATTTAGAAGTCAACTCTTTGAGTCCAAAGTCAGAATAGTCTTAATTCAGAGTCGTTCCCACGAGTCTGACCGACTACGGATAATTTAGAATACAAGATTCATGGATTAAACGTATTAAAATCGAACACAGTTGTAAGATTCAAAGTTTGCATTTAACCAGTAAATCAAAAGTGAATTCAAAAGGTACAACTGTTTGAATGTTCGTACATCCAAATACTAAATCAAAACATATTGCCAGCTAATCTAAGACCGATAGCATCCCTATGTTGGTCATGCTTGTCCTGAGTCATCGGTTTAGTGAACGGGTCTGCTAGGTTTTGATCTGTGTCTACTTTGCTTATTATGATGTCTCCTCGTTCCAGTATTTCCCGTATATAGTGGAACTTTCTTAGAATGTGCTTGGCCCTGTGATGAGATCTGGGCTCTTTGGCTTGAGCAATGGCTCCTGTGTTATCACAGAACACCTCGATTGGTTTCTGAATACTTGGAACCACATCGAGATCGGTGATGAATTTCTTCATCCAAGCAGCTTCTTTTGCAGCATCTGATGCAGCAATATATTCAGATTCCGTGGTTGAATCCGCCACTACACTCTGCTTGGAGCTTTTCCATGAGATAGCTCCTCTATTTAGAGTGAATACGAAACCTGATTGTGAGCGAGAATCATCTCGGTCAGTTTGAAAACTAGCATCAGTGTAACATCTTACAGTGAGCTCTTCTTCTACTCCTCCAAATACTAAGAACATATCTTTAGTTCTTCTCAGATACTTCAGAATGTTCTTGACAGCAGTCCAATGGGTGATGCCAGGAGTTTGCTGATAACGACTAGTCATGCTTAAAGCATACGAGACGTCAGGTCTAGTACATAACATAGCATACATGATAGAACCAATCGCTGAAGCATATGGAACTGCTTCCATTCGCTTAATTTCAATGTCCGTTGAAGGAGATTGCGATTTGTCCAACACAGTCCCTTTAGTCATAGGAACACCTCCTTTCTTGGAGTTTTTCATCTTAAAGCGTGTCATCATTTTGTCTATGTATGTACTTTGACTTAGCCCAAGAAGTCGCTTAGATCTATCCCTATAGATCTTGATTCCTAGAATATAAGCTGCTTCTCCAAGATCTTTCATTGCAAAACAAGTTCCCAAATAGTGTTTAACTTCGTTAAGCATAGGGACCTTGTTTCCAATAATCAGTATATCATCCATATACAAGATGAGGAATGATATAGTGCTCCCACTAGCCTTTCTGTAAACACAAGGCTCATCTTCATTCTTGACAAAACCAAACTCTTTGATCTTCTGGTCAAAACGAATATTCCAGCTACGAGATGCTTGTTTGAGTCCATAAATGGACTTATTCAGCTTACACACCCTACTTGGATATTTAGGATCGACAAAACCTTCAGGCTGAACCATATAGACATCTTCAGAGAGATGCCCATTAAGAAAAGCGGTTTTGACATCCATTTGCCATATCTCGTAGTCATAGTACGCGGCTATGGCAAGTAATATCCTGATCGATTTGATCATAGCAACGGGCGAGAAGGTTTCATCATAGTCAATACCCTGAGTTTGAGTGAAACCTTTCGCAACTAGCCGTGCTTTATAGGTGTGTACAATTCCATGCATATCAGTTTTTCTTTTGAAAATCCATTTGCTCCCTACTGCCCGAGATACAGGGGGTAGCTCAACCAAGTCCCAGACTTGATTATCACGCATAGATTGCATCTCAGCGTTCATGGCTTCCAGCCATTTCACAGATTCATGATCTAAGATAGCAGATTTGTAGTTAGCAGGTTCGTCATTAGACTCATCTACTACCAAGACTTCAGCACCTTCGAGATACCAAAGGTATTTGTCAGGTTCTTTACGAGTCCTGCTACTTCTGCGAACGCCTGTGTTCATGTCTGATTCATCAGCAACAATTTCTTGTTGTTCAGACGTTCCGACTTCATCAGCGGTTGTTGTTGGTTCTCGAATTTCTTCAAGATCAACCACATTATTTCCAGTTCCTCGATTAAGAAGTTCTTCTTCGAGAAAGTGCCCCTTCCTTTTGATGGAAATAACATTTGTATCAGGATGGTAGAAATAATATCTGCTTCTTTTATAGTACCCGACGAAAACAACCTTTTCGCCTCGAGGATCGAGCTTATCATCAGAATCACTTGTGATGTATGCATCACATCCCCATACTCTAAGGTATTCCAAATTGGGTTTACACCCATGCCATATCTCATATGGAGTTTTGTTTACCTTTTTAGTCGGAGCTAGATTGACAATGCGGGCGGCAGTCATAAGAGCATAACCCCAAAAGGAGTGAGGCAAGTTAGTTCTACACATCATCGATCGAACCATATTAAGTAGGGTTCGATTTCTCCTTTCGCTCATGCCATTAAGTTGGGGTGTGCTAGGTGGAGTAGGTTCTGAAATTATTCCACACTCTTTGAGATGATTGAGGAACTCTAAGCTGAGGTATTCGCCACCTCGATCTGACCGAAGTACTTTTATCTTGCTAGTAAGTTGGTTCTCTACTTCATTTTGAAACTCTTTGAACTTTTCAAAAGTTTCATGCTTGTGCTTCATAAGATAGACATAAGCATATCGACTATAATCGTCAATGAAAGTAACGAAATATTTTTCATGGTTTCTTGTCATGGTTCTGAAAGGGCCACATACATCAGTATGAATGAGTCCTAGCAGACCATTGGCCCGTTCACCAACACCGGTGAAGGGGCACTTTGTGAGTTTGCCAGCTAAGCAAGATTCGCAATCATTAAAGGAGTCCTGTCCAGTGGATTCAAGAATCCCCTCGGATTGGAGCCATTTTATGCGTGTCTTACTTATGTGGCCAAGTCTACAATGCCATAGAAATGTTTCATTAATACCAGCTTTGTTACGCTTAGAAAGATGATATATGTTATTACATGTTTGAACATCAATCTCATAAATACCATTTCGAGGTTTAGCCTCAAAATAAAAGATATCATTCAAGTAGGCAGAAATAGCAATACCATTAAAAGCGTACTTAAAACCTTGTTCAAACAACAACGAAACTGAAATGATGTTCCTGGTCAAACCAGGTGCAAAAAGACAATTGTTCAAAACAACAATAAGACCAGAAGGACATGTAAGATTAAATGTGCCAGTTGCTAGAACTGGGACTTTCTTCCCATCGCCAACAATGAGCTCCATGCTTCCTGGTTTCAGTTTCCTCCACTTCTCAGGCTCCTGCAAGACATTAACGATGTGATAAGCACATCCAGTATCAAATACCCATGTGTTGCTAGAAACAGTGAAAAGTTCAATAACATATATTAGAATACCTGAAGAAGTGCCTTCTCCATTAGCCTTCTTCACCTTGAGCTTGGCAAGATACTCGGGGCAGTTACGTTTCCAGTGCCCCATCTTGTTACACTCATAGCATTGCCGCTCTTCTGGAAGAGGGGCTTTCACAGCTTGCTTGCTCTTGTTGGTGGCAGGTTTGGTAGCAACAGGAGCATTTCCTTTGTTTTTGCTGTTATAACTTTTCTTCTTTGTTTTGGGCTTTTTAACACCACCAGACATGACCATCAGAACTTGGTTGGTTTTATGTGGAATGTTCATCTCGGCCGTTTTGAGCATACCATGTAGCTCAGGCACAGTCTTCACCCAAGCATTCATATTATAGTTCATAATGAACTGGTCATACGAGCTAGGAAGAGAGTTCAAGATGAAGTCCGCTGCCATTTCATCTTGCAGGGGATAACCAAGTTTGTTCTGGTCAATGTACCCTTTCATCTTAAGC
Organism: Helianthus tuberosus; assembly: GCA_030545235.1. Classification (NCBI taxonomy): domain Eukaryota; kingdom Viridiplantae; phylum Streptophyta; class Magnoliopsida; order Asterales; family Asteraceae; genus Helianthus; species Helianthus tuberosus. Next base: position 25,673,424 of record JARYGA010059753.1, on the reverse strand, counting down.
ACATGAGTACTGACACATGATCCTTCTTGCATTTTACAGCTTATGAGCTGCTTCATGGTGTCATATCGCTCCTGTCGGGCTTGTTTCTGAAACATGCCTTTCAGTTGCTGGATCATGTCATAAGCATCTTTATCTTCCATGTTTTTCTGAAGTTTAGGAGACATGGTGGCTTGCATAAGGCAGGCTACCTCAATGGCATCCTCGTTATGTTTTTCCAGTGCCTTACGAGCAGTAGTAGTGTTACTTTCAAGCTCGGTAGGTACTGGGCCATTTAAGATATATAGCTTTTTCGCCATCTTGAGAACTATTCTCAGATTGCGGTGCCATTCGAGAAAGTTGGTGTTATTCAGTTTTTCCTTTTCAAGTATAGACTTGAGAACGAAGGAGTTGTTTTCATTAGTCATCTGTTACATAAGCAAAGAGATTTTAATTAGTATTTTTGATGTATTTTTTCCTTATTTAATTAATGACCCATTATAGTAATTAGAACAAGGAATGAGAATCTGGCTAGGTCAGTATTAAAGGTAGCTGTGGCATACACTTTAGTAAGTGACTAGGCAGACTGACAACGAGTGTCAATTGTGAGAATTGCACAACTCTCGGATATGAGGCCGCTAAGACAACTCTTGTCTATGCATTGATACGTTTAGCCTCATCTATGCCGACTTTTTTAATTTCGAGACAGCTGGAGCATGTGATGAGAAAAGAAAAAGTAATAGTCGTCCTAAAAGAAGGTACTTGTGGAAGGGCCGGATGTGTCAACGAAACCCTTGCACCTTGGAAGGATAAGCTAAACATCAAGTGCGGTGTTGTGGCTCCAAACACTGATGGTTCGCATTACGTTCCAAGTGTAGCTTGTGATAGGATGGCATAGACTATTGATTTTAATTATGGGTTAATTTAATATTTACCAAATAGGGTCGTAAGAGCCCATTTTAGTACATATTTAGTCGTGACATCTTGATGAACCCTTTCATCTCTCAGGACACTTAATTTTAAATAACCTATTAAAACTAAGTTTGTCGCGACTTGGAATAACCAATTTTAAGTTAATAGAAGACTACTAAGTTAATAATTTTGAAAATAAAAACTAGTTTAATTTGCTAAACTTAATTGGTTATTATTGTTTCAAAAACAACCTTTGTTTTATAACAAAAACTTTAACAAGTTGTAAAAACAATTTAGAACTTGTTTTAATGTGATTGTTTTTAATATTTTTAAAACTCCTTTTAAAATCATGTTGGTATTTAGGTTGGTTACGTTATAACAAATTATAAGATAAAAGCAACCACAATAGCAAGATAAATATGTAAATCCATATGGCCAAAATTGTCCGATCTTGCTAGAGCCTTATAGCAAGATCAAACGGGTCATGGGGTCACAACACACAAACAACCACAAGGATGGACTTGAGTACATCTTGTTGTCTTGAGCAACTCCCACTAACTCCAAGACTCCTCTTGGCATTCGGTTTTCTTCGGGTCTTCGTATCAATAATATTTAACAAGTAAATATAACAAAGACAAAAAAAAACTATCTATTACAACTTTGAACCACACGACGAGCCAAATCAATAAACTAATTATTACAACTTTGAACCATCTCAGTGGCAAAAAAAAATAATAATTACAAAACCGAATAAAAAATATACAACCATAAAAATAAGGTCGGGCCAGATTTACATATTCCACAACAATCACAAAATATACCGGGCAATCTTTTGGTCAAGCAAAACAAATAAAATATTGACCAAAATTAAAGTTGCCCTTAAAAATATTTAGATCAGAAACTTTAAAAAAAATTAAAGTTTGTGTTCTAATTCCGGTTAAAAGACCGGTACCGATTTGCATGTTGTAAGCGTGGCTCTGATACCACTGATGGGTTTCAGTGGTGATCAATTTTACTTTTATCAAAAACTGGTTTGATATATATATTAATTAAATAGGTAATTAATAAACGCAACGGAATAAATATATTAATCAACACCAAAAACGAACCAAACAGGATCATGGTTACAAACATGCTAACACGGTATTTATTATTAATCTACCGATGAGAAAAATATACCTTGGTGGTTAAAGACTAACCGGTTGAGACACCGAGGTACAATGAACGAGTGCTAGAACACGAACTAAAACGGGGTGCGTCGGGTAACCGGTGGTGTTCAACTGAACAGCAGCGATTGAACAATACTTGAACAATATTATCTCTGGGTAGAGTATAAAGACTTCCCCTGAAAACTCAGTTGTTCTTTTTGATATCTCGTACAGCAATATTGTGATGATCCTCATCTAAATACAACTAGGATTTTATAATATACTATTTTGCTTTTCTCAAGTGGAAGATTAGGTAATGAGGAGCAGTTGGAGAATTAGGTAATAATGCATGTGCCAATTGGAACTATTATTTCTTGTGATTCTTCGGGAAAGAATGTGACCACAAGAGGAACCAAAAAATAATAATAATAATTAAATAAATTATTTATAACCAGTATAAATAATTATATGTGTCGCCCCGTAAATTGTTCGTGATTACCAGTTAATCGAGTCAAGTGGATTTTAGTGTTCATTGCCCAAGGTGTAACTCTCACGGGTCATAGCTCGGTTAGTAGCGTTGATTTAGCGAGTCCGTACATATAAATCCAACATTAACATGCTTAGCTCGTCACACTTAGTTTAGTGCTTATATAGGGTCGTAAGGTAAGCGATCTAAACAATCGCTTATACTTTCGAACCCGACCCGTTTGGTCGATCATTAGGATCCGACCAAACACATTAGGTGACCATAGTTGTATAGGGAATAACCTTCCAAGGTTATACCTTATGGTCACATCGTTTGAGTAGTTGTATGATAAGTAGTATATATGCCTTAGGTAAATTACCAAAATACCCTTTTTACGCAAAAATTCATTTTAAGCATATATAACATAACTTTTGGTATCTAAACTGATTTGGTAACAATATTAGACATGTTAAGGCATATTTTACTTATCATAGGACTAGTTAGGCATTCCGAACGCGCTTTACGCAAACGACGCGTTAAAGTAGCATAAGCTACCTAAACAGGCCGTAATGGGTCGTAAGCACTTAGGTTAGGTTTCATTTAGTATGTAGGCTTAGTTAAACCATACTACATGAGTTTCCATACTCGTTTGGTTTATGAACCCTCATTCTATCCGATTCTCCGATATAGGTCCGGTTTATTAACATAGTTACCTATATTAGGTGCCGTTTGATTCCGTGATCTCTAGCATTGCTTGGTGGTTATCTTAGGACTTCTGAGCAATCTCAAGTGAGTACATAGACCCCTCTTTTACTGTTTTCCAAACATTTTGGGGTGAAACACATGTGCCTACTTGTTACTTTCATGCCTTTCATGTTTTCATATCATATGCTTGTTATGTTCATTAGTACATTTATAGTACATGATTTCATTACATTTTATGCTATGTATGTCCATTGTGTGCATACTTAGTACATTGTTTTACATTACATTTTATGCTATGTATGTCTATTGTGTGCATACTTAGTACATTTGTTATTCATCACATGCTTACATTTTGGTATGACATTCGGTTTGTTTAAATGGGACAATATACATTCATTAACATTGATCGCGCCATTCGTTAGTAGGTAGTGGTACCATAGGAATTGACAACTCCCGTTCCTGACATCCTAGGTATGTTTGGATGGAAGGAATGACAACTCCCGTTCCTGGAAGGAATAACACATATAGGCCTTTAATTTGTTTAAAGGTCTATCACCACAGTCACAAGGCTTGAAAGTATGCATTTTCACAATACCGCATAGATGTTTATATCAGTATAGCATGCATTTGTTCCACAAAACTTAACTTTGATTTAAACCATGTTTTACTTCAATACATTGTTTTGTGCATTTTACATATGGTTTAGTTGATATATTTCACTTACCATACATGATATTTTGGATACACATTACATGATTTGCATTATACATAAACATTTTGACATTGACATACACAATTCATGATTTACATTAGACATAAAAAGTTTGACATTGATATACACAATTCATGATTTACATTAGACATAAACATTTTGACATTGATATACACAATTCATGATTTACATTAGACATAGACATTAGACATGGTTTTCACACAAACATTTTGACATTTGATTATACATAAACATTTTACTTTGGTGGTTTGGTTTGAGTAAGTGATTTAAGCAACGAGGCGTGTGAAATATGATACAAGCATGGTGGATACGCCGCTGGTACTTCCTATATATAAGTGCTTGTATGGTATTACATATCGTAGCGTTATTTAAACCGTTTCAATTTAGACATATAACATTTTATACAAATAACATACTTTTCACAATACATTCTTTTACAAACAACTTATCTGATACAAACTCATTTTACTTGGTTATTTACTTAACCATGTATTATTCTTTTATACATATATATCATTTGGTTTATTTATCACTTTTCAAATGATTTACAAGACAAAGCAAATTACAAGGTTCATGACTAAAAATTTTCTTAAACATAAGTCATGAATTCTATTTTCACAAAACCTATGTATCTCACAGGCATTTTTATGCTGACGTACCTATTTTCACATGTGTTTCAGGATATGATGCTTAGGATTTATCAAGATACACTTAGGCGGACTTTGGCCTTAGCGACAATAAAAGATGCAAGACTAGTTATTTATGCTATGTTTCTTTGATTGTCATGACATTGTAACTCTTTTAATCAATAAAACAATATTTCAAATTTCCATGTGTTATGTGTCACACCCCCAAAATCCACCATGCGGAGTTCCACCGCTTGGAGGCGTGACGTGACCAGGATCGAGCCACCAATCATACTGAACAACGTACTTAAGTAAATGAAACAACCACAATACGATTGGTGACCAAAAACTAGTTAACCAAGTTTTTTTTTATTTAGACAGCGGAAGCATAGACGTAAGGTTCAAAACATAAGTTCGCAGTTCATAAGTTTAAAGTCCAACACATAGGTTTAATAAGTTCATTATGTTTTAAACATTAAACACTGGACATAACCGTCCGCACACCACAACGACTCCTTCCTCGTGCAAGCTCCAAATGTTTAGCGACCTGTAAGGCATGTAACAACGAGTCAACAACAAAGTTGAGTGAGTTCACGTTTGGTTGTTTTGTTATAGCATTCGTTTCGTAAATCATATGTTCGTTTTGTAAACCATGTATCATATAAGTTTGCATCGCGGTCTTTCTGACATGTTTGCGAAGATTAGTGGGGGTTTCCCATGTGTTACTAGACCACGCGTATCGACTGCTACGAAAATATAAGAGGTGCCCTAAGTCAACGTCTATCAGCATTGACCCTTTGCCCATAGTCCATTAGTACACGCCCGTCCGACTGGCACGGTGTGAGGTTTGTTAAACCTAATAGCGCTATTAACTAATGACCCGCTCGCCATAGGCCTCGGCGATTAAGTCGATAATTGAGGGACTTAAAGTGATAGAGTTGATGGTCTTATGATCGTGTACGTAGGTTTTACGTACGTGCCCTTCAATCCGAGGACAGTAGTAAGTATGAGTGTACGTAGGTTTTACGTACGTGCCCTTCATTCCGAGGACAGTAAAAAGTATAGTTAACAGTCAAGGTCGGTCAATCACGTCCTAATAAGGTACGGATAACAATCAGTTTCTCATGCATAACACGTATCCTACGTATGGTTTTTTTTTTGCACATTACTCCGTCCACATAACAGGTACACACTTTAACGACTTATGCCCCTATAACTTCCCATTCATTCCCCACTCATAAACAAACATACGATATTGCACGTAACACATAATACATGTTAGATAATTCACCGATAGCATACTCGACATTTAGACACGCAAGTCACAACTTATGTCAATTCAGCATTAATATTCGAAACCGGCTGTTTTCGGACATTTAAATAAAATAGTTAAATTATTCCAAAAATTCCCAAATTTTTACAGGATGTCTTAAACGTTCCATATTTTATTGTGTAAAAATTTCGGGGTCCGGTTCATTACCAATATTTTATAAAAATTCATATACCGAACTGTGATCCGATTTGTCACATTCTGATCACAGTTTCCGGAATAATTCGTCTAAAATTCCTCGTAAGTCCGTTTGTCGAAATTCCAGTTGGAGGGTCACAAATACATCAGTGACCATTTTTGATAAAAGTTTCAGGGGCTGGTTCGGTTCAGGTTTTAAGTTGTGATCGAAAACGTACAGCCCAATTTTCTGCAATAAAAATCAGCCTTAGCTGCTGTCACGAAAACAGATTTTTAAAATAGTAAACGACTTCAAAAAAATACGATTCCAGCGCCATTTTCTTCGTTTTTCGAAATGACACGATTTAGGCTTTTGAAATTCCGTTTTTCGAGTTTTTAAAGTCCGTTTACAGCCTGTTGAAGGCGGCTGGAAAAGTAACTCAGCATGTTATTTTTAAGTTTAAACATTACTAAATCGCATCAACGAGTGTCCGAACAATGGATTTAACAAGAAACCAACAATCAAACATCAAGTATGATTTAACCAACCCTCAAACCCACAAGATTCCACTTCATAAATCATACACAAGTAAACTTTTATGTAGATTTTATGTTCATAACTTATGTTTCATATTTTTCTAATATTCTTGTAATTTAGTGATTTAAACAACAATACTTCATGCGATATGTCAATATTTCGAACAAGATGAGATCAAGTATGAAGAAACTTACTACTAGCCTCTAGCTAGGGAAGAATCTTGTGTAAAATAATGATGAGAAAAAGATGTAGAACCAAGCAAGAACAATGCTCCCTTGAAATCCCTTCAAGTTGCACCTTCCATTGATGATTTCTAGGCTTTGAATGGACAATGTAATGAAGAAGATGGTGATGTTTAAGGTGGTGATGGTGTGCTCGGTTGTGGGCAGCCGATCAAGAGAGAGGAGAGAAGTGAATGGAGTGTGATGTGAATCTTGTTGAAAGATATGAGATGACATGAATGATCTACATGCCATACTCTTATAAGATTACTTCAACCTTATGGCAACTCCTACAAGCAAGGATCTCTTATTATATTAGGATATAATCTAATCAAATATTTTGATGATTTGTGTGGGTCCATCATGGAACCGAAAATCGGTTTTTAGGGGGGGGGGGGGGGGCTTTGTGTAACATTGTGACTAAATGGGTAATTGATAGTTATATATCAAGTATGGACTTATATGTGTAGTGAATTGATTTTTAATAGTTGTTATGATAAACGGGGATCATGACTAGCCAAAAATAATAACACAATGTATTTGGTAAATATTTGGTGTCCCGGGTAATGTCCGGTTGTTCGGTCGAATACTGTTCCGTTAAACTGCTTAATTAATCCGTAAAGCGTCCTACATATATATTTTTTTGCAACGTTTTTAATTTTTAACACTCAGGAAGGCATACCGGACTATTTAGTAACTTTTCTGTATCCTGCTAGTATGTTAACAAATACATGTAAGTATAACACAGATATCATAAAGCAGTTAAGAAATTCCACACAGTCGTCAAGCACTTTAATTATCATTAATGAATTGTACGGAATACATGGGATTTTGAGGGTTGTCACATTCTCCCCCTGTTAAGAGAATTTCGTCCCGAAATTTAGCGCGTGGTTACTGAGGAAGCTAGTTAAGTTGCGTTGTTTTCCTGATTTTCCTGGGGTGTCACGTCATCCCCCCGTTGATTTGGAATTTCGTCCCGAAATTCTGCAGTAGCTTCAGCCTCAGTAATGGTTGCGTTTTTCTTAAACAGTTGGGGATACTTGAGTTTCATTTGGTCTTCTCGTTCCCAGGTAACTCTGGGCCACGACGAGCATTCCAACGAACTCGGACCAGAGGTATCCTGGTATGCTTGAGGATCTTAACATCTCGATCAGTAATCTCTACAGGTTCTTCGACGAATCGCAGCTGGTCGTCGATAGTGAGTTCCTTCAGAGGAACTATGAGGGTCTCATCTGACAGACACTTCTTCAGATTCGACACATGGAAAACATTGTGAACTCCGCTGAGTTCTTCAGGTAGATTCAACCTGTAGGCGACTTTGCCAATTTTCTCAATGACTTCGAATGGTCCGACATATCGCGGATTGAGTTTGCCTCGTTTGCCAAAGCGGACTACACCTTTCCAATGTGAGACTTTAAGTAGCACTCGATCCCCAACCTGGAGCTCGAGTGGTTTTCTTCCCTTATCACCATAGCTTTTCTGACGGTCACGAGCTGCCGCCATTCGCTGTCGTATCTGAGCAATTTTCTCGGTGGTATCTACCACAAGTTCTGGGCCAGTGATTTGACTGTCACCAACTTCTGCCCAACAGAGAGGTGATCGGCATTTGCGTCCGTACAATGCCTCGAACGGAGCGGCTTGAATGCTGGTGTGGTAGCTGTTGTTGTACGAAAACTCCACTAGCGGGAGGTGCCTTTCCCAGCCATTACCAAAATCGATTACACATGCCCTAAGCATGTCTTCAAGGGTTTGGATGGTGCGTTCAGATTGCCCATCCGTCTGCGGGTGATAAGCGGTGCTCATATCTAAACGTGAGCCAAAGGACTTGTGCATTGCTTGCCACAGTTCAGAACTAAAACGTGTGTCACGATCAGAAATAATAGAGGTTGGCACTCCGTGCCTTGATACCACTTCCTTTAGGTAAATGTCTGCAAGAGTAGAAAACTTATCCGTTTCTTTGATAGCCAGAAAATGTGCAGACTTGGTCAGTCGATCTACAATCACCCAAATGGTATCGTTTCCGCGTTGAGATCTGGGCAGACCAGTAACGAAATCCATGGAAATTTTCTCCCATTTCCATTTCGGGATCTCCGGTTGTTGAAGTAGGCCTGATGGTTTCTGATATTCAGACTTGACTCTCGCACAAGTCAAGCACTTGCTGACGTAGGTTGCTATGTGGGCTCTCATGCCAGGCCACCAGTATGTGGTCTTTAAGTCGTGGTACATCTTATCCGAACCAGGATGTACTGAATAACGAGACTTATGTGCTTCATCCATCACAAGCTCGCGTAAGTTGCCATAGAGTGGAACCCAAATACGCCCTGTTACATAGTAGGCGCCGTCTTCCTTTTGTTCTAGCCGTTGTCTCGATCCTCGTAAGGATTCAGCCCTGATGTTCTCTGCTTTCAATGCTTCGACCTGGGCATCTCGAATTTGAGCGGGAAGGTTGGATTGGATGGTAAGCTGTAAAGCACGTACACGCCTAGGTATGGTATCCTTTCGACTGAGGGCGTCTGCCACCACATTGGCTTTGCCCGGATGGTACTTGATCGCGCATTCGTAATCGTTCAAGAGCTCAACCCATCGGCGTTGACGCATGTTTAACTCCTTTTGCTTGAAGATATGCTCGAGACTCCTGTGATCGGTGTAAATGGTGCACTTGGTACCGTACAGGTAATGTCTCCATATCTTAAGCGCGAATACAACTGCTCCCAGCTCCAGATCGTGAGTAGTGTAATTTCTTTCGTGAACCTTGAGTTGGCGTGATGCGTAGGCAATGACCTTGTCACGTTGCATCAACACGCAACCAAGTCCTTGGATGGAAGCATCGCAGTAAACCACAAAATCATCTGTGCCCTCCGGCAATGAGAGGATAGGCGCGCTACAAAGTCTATCCTTTAGATGTTGAAATGCGGACTCTTGTGCATCACCCCAACGATAGATGACACCCTTCTGAGTTAGTGAAGTGAGAGGTTGCGCAATCTTGGAGAAGTCTTTGATAAACCTTCTGTAATATCCTGCCAAACCCAAGAATTGGTGGATTTCTTTTGGTGTACGGGGTGCAGGCCAGTTCTTGATTGAGTCAACCTTGGATGGATCCACATGAATTCCATCCTTGTTTACCACATGACCTAGAAAGTGGACTTCGCGAAGCCAGAAGTCACATTTTGAAAACTTGGCATACAATTGCTCTTTTCGAAGAAGTTCCAACATAAGTCGTAGATGCTGCTCGTGTTCCTCCTGACTCTTAGAATAGATCAGGATATCGTCGATGAACACAATAACGAACTTATCCAGGTAAGGCTTGCACACTCGGTTCATGAGATCCATGAAGAGCGCTGGTGCATTCGTCAGCCCGAATGGCATAACCAGAAACTCGTAATGGCCGTAACGAGTTCTGAATGCTGTTTTGGAGACGTCCTCATCTCGGACCCTCAGCTGATGGTATCCCGATCTCAAGTCAATCTTGGAGTAATAGCTCGACCCTTGCAACTGGTCGAACAAGTCGTCAATACGTGGAAGAGGATAACGATTCTTCACAGTCACCCTGTTAAGTTCGCGGTAGTCAATACACATTCTGAAGGTACCATCTTTCTTCTTTACGAACAAGACTAGAGCTCCCCAGGGCGAAGAGCTAGGACGTATGAAACCCTTTCTCAAGAGTTCTTGCAATTGCTTAGATAGTTCTTCCAGTTCGGTTGGAGCTAATAGATAAGGTGCTTGAGCTATGGGTGCTGCTCCTGGAGCTAGCTCGATCTGAAATTTGACCTGACGATGAGGAGGAAGACCAGGTAATTCCTCAGGAAATACCTCGGGAAAATCGCGCACAATAGGAATGTCTTCAATTCTCTTCTCTTCCGTGGATGTGTCAGTGACGAGCACTAGAATGGCAGTGTGGCCCTTTCGTAGACATTTCTGGGCCTTAAGGAAAGAGATGATGCCTTCGACAGCACCACTCTTGTCGCCACGAATCATGAGGGGTTCTTCACCAGAACGAGGAATGCGGATAATTTTCTCCTTGCAAACAATCTCCGCTTGATGATGAGATAGCCAATCCATACCAATAACAACGTCGAAACTACCAAGTGTGATAGGAATAAGATCGATATAGAAAGTCTGACCGGCTAAGACGAGATTACATCCTTTAACTACGTGTGTGGCTTCAAGACCTTTACCGTTAGCTAGTTCTACCGCGTGCTTGGTGTTCAAAAGTGTTGGGGTACGTTTAAGCATTTGACTAACTTTTACAGACACATAACTGGTATCGGCACCCGAATCAAATAAGACAGTGACAAAGAAATCATCCAGAAGAAACTTACCCATCACAACGTTGGGATCGTTCCTTGCATCACCCTGACCAATCACGAAAGCACGACCCCTTGCTCCATTACCATTATTGTTACCCCTGTTGTTGCCTCCATTGTTGTTCTTGTTTCCCTGGTTGTTGTTGTTGTTTTGATTCTGGTTAAGCTGGGGACAGTTCTTCTTAAAGTGGCCTTCAGCGCCACACTGAAAGCATCCTTTATTTCCCTGCTGATGTTGCTGCTGGTGGTTCTGTGGGGCTTGTTGTTGTTGGCGATTCTGATTCGCAGGACGCGGGCTCCTGCAATCCCTAGCTTCATGACCTAACTTATGACATCTCTGACAACGACCTTTGTTACACTGACCACTATGGTGTCTGTTACATTTGTTGCACTTTGGGTGGTTTCCTCGATACCCACCCTGTCCTTGATTACCGGAGGATTGCTGACCCGGACTCTGGTAGTCGTCAGTCCTTCGCTGCTGAGACTGACCCGAAGCAGAACCCTTACTGGAGTTTCCATCCCATTTTCGCTTGTTGTCGGTAAGTACATCAGAAGTAGCTGGGGCACTGATACGTTTGGGTAGCCTGTTTTACTCCACCGCCTGGTCGGTGAGACGATGAGCCAACTTGATAATTTGCTTAATGGTACCCAGGTTGGCTGAAGTTACGTGACTTTGAATTGCTGGTGCAAGGCCCTTGAGATACAGCTCAATTCGTTTGGTGGGAGGTGCTACCATAGTGGGACAAAATGTGGCTAATTCATTTGATCTCTTCGTATAAGCCTCAATTTCAGACCCCACCATCTGTAAGTTGAGGAACTCCACCTCTAGTTCGTGGATGTCTTCCCGACTGCAAAACTCTTCCTTAATTAGGTCCTTGAACTCGTTCCAGGGGGTTGCATTAGCAGCTGCCAGTCCTAACATTTGAACCTGTGCTTCCCACCAGGTCAATGCAGTACCTTCGAGTGTTCCAGTAGCAAACTTTACTCTACGAGACTCAGGGCAATCACGCACCTCAAAGTCAGTTTCGAGCCTTTCGAACCAATGGAGGAGGCCTACAACTCCCTCAGTACCACTGAAGGTACTAGGTCGGCAATCCTTGAGATTTTTGAAGGTGCAAACAGGTGGCTGAGCGTGTTGACCTATTGCGCGAGAATAAAAGACAAAGTTAAGCACGAGCGTTGGTTTGCGGAGGTAGGATCTAAACATCCTAAGGTGAGTTGATATGGCAGGCTATACCTCCTGCAGGAACAGCTGCGAGTGCCTCAGCAACTCGTTCGTTGATCAAAGCCGTCAGCTGGGCTTGAGTTAGGTTCAAACGTCCACCCATGATCTTCACAACGAAATAACATAGGTGAGAAAAGTGTCGTGAAAGTGCGTAAGAGTGGGACGATAGTAGAGAGTAATCACACATGGTTCAAATAGCAATTATCACGTTATCTAATGCACAGTGAGAACTATCTAACCGACAATATAACATAAATCATACCACTTATGGTGTCGAGTCTTGCACGTGGAGCGAAGCGTCGTTGTGGATCGTTGAGCACTGTACAGGTTATAGTCTGGTTTTATCAAAAAGCTTTTCCCTTTTTAAAACCAAGTTCACTATAACCAATGGCTCTGATACCAATCTGTCACACCCCCAAAATCCACCATGCGGAGTTCCACCGCTTGGAGGCGTGACGTGACCAGGATCGAGCCACCAATCATACTGAACAACGTACTTAAGTAAATGAAAAAAACCACAATACGATTGGTGACCAAAAACTAGTTAACCAAGTTTTTTTTTTTTTATTTAGACAACGGAAGCATAGACGTAAGGTTCAAAACATAAGTTCGCAGTTCATAAGTTTAAAGTCCAACACATAGTTTTAATAAGTTCATTATGTTTTAAACATTAAACACTGGACATAACCGTCCGCACACCACAACGACTCCTTCCTCGTGCATGCTCCAAATGTTTAGCGACCTGTAAGGCATGTAACAACGAGTCAACAACAAAGTTGAGTGAGTTCACGTTTGGTTGTTTTGTTATAGCATTCGTTTCGTAAATCATGTGTTCGTTTTGTAAACCATGTATCATATAAGTTTGCATCGCGGTCTTTCTGACATGTTTGCGAAGATTAGTGGGGGTTTCCCATGTGTTACTAGACCACGCGTATCGACTGCTACGAAAATATAAGAGGTGCCCTAAGTCAATGTCTATCAGCATTGACCCTTTGCCCATAGTCCATTAGTACACGCCCGTCCGACTGGCACGGTGTGAGGTTTGTTAAACCTAATAGCGCTATTAACTAATGACCCGCTCGCCATAGGCCTCGGCGATTAAGTCGATAATTGAGGGACTTAAAGTGATAGAGTTGATGGTCTTATGATCGTGTACGTAGGTTTTACGTACGTGCCCTTCAATCCGAGGACAGTAGTAAGTATGAGTGTACGTAGGTTTTACGTACGTGCCCTTCATTCCGAGGACAGTAAAAAGTAGTTTAATAGTAATGACAGTATAAGTAGTTATTCAATCCCATTCCCAAACCCCTGGGAATCCCATGCCTTAGAAAAAGTGTGAACTCACCTCGGTTTGCTCGGTTAGGTTCTCAAATATAGTTAACAGTCAAGGTCGGTCAATCACGTCCTAATAAGGTACGGATAACAATCAGTTTCTCATGCATAACACGTATCCTACGTATGGTTTTTTTTTTGCACATTACTCCGTCCACATAACAGGTACACACTTTAACGATTTATGCCCCTATAACTTCCCATTCATTCCCCACTCATAAACAAACATACGATATTGCACGTAACACATAATACATGTTAGATAATTCACCGATAGCATACTCGACATTTAGACACGCAAGTCACAACTTATGTCAATTCAGCATTAATATTCGAAACCGGCTGTTTTCGGACATTTAAATAAAATAGTTAAATTATTCCAAAAATTCCCAAATTTTTACAGGATGTCTTAAACGTTCCATATTTTATTGTGTAAAAATTTCGGGGTCCGGTTCATTACCAATATTTTATAAAAATTCATATACCGAACTGTGATCAGATTTGTCACATTCTGATCACAGTTTCCGGAATAATTCGTCTAAAATTCCTCGTAAGTCCGTTTGTCGAAATTCCAGTTGGAGGGTCACAAATACATCAGTGACCATTTTTGATAAAAGTTTCAGGGGCTGGTTCGGTTCAGGTTTTAAGTTGTGATCGAAAACGTACAGCCCAATTTTCTGCAATAAAAATCAGCCTTAGCTGCTGTCACGAAAACAGATTTTTAAAATAGTAAACGACTTCAAAAAAATACGATTCCAGCGCCATTTTCTTCGTTTTTCGAAATGACACGATTTAGGCTTTTGAAATTCCGTTTTTCGAGTTTTTAAAGTCCGTTTACAGCCTGTTGAAGGCAGCTGGAAAAGTAACTCAGCATGTTATTTTTAAGTTTAAACATTACTAAATCGCATCAACGAGTGTCCGAACAATGGATTTAACAAGAAACCAACAATCAAACATCAAGTATGATTTAACCAACCCTCAAACCCACAAGATTCCACTTCATAAATCATACACAAGTAAACTTTTATGTAGATTTTATGTTCATAACTTATGTTTCATATTTTTCTAATATTCTTGTAATTTAGTGATTTAAACAACAATACTTCATGCGATATGTCAATATTTCGAACAAGATGAGATCAAGTATGAAGAAACTTACTACTAGCCTCTAGCTAGGGAAGAATCTTGTGTAAAAAATGATGAGAAAAAGATGTAGAACCAAGCAAGAACAATGCTCCCTTGAAATCCCTTCAAGTTGCACCTTCCATGGATGATTTCTAGGCTTTGAATGGACAATGTAATGAAGAAGATGGTGATGTTTAAGGTGGTGATGGTGTGCTCGGTTGTGGGCAGCCGATCAAGAGAGAGGAGAGAAGTGAATGGAGTGTGATGTGAATCTTGTTGAAAGATATGAGATGACATGAATGATCTACATGCCATACTCTTATAAGATTACTTCAACCTTATGGCAACTCCTACAAGCAAGGATCTATTATTATATTAGGATATAATCTAATCAAATATTTTGATGATTTGTGTGGGTCCATCATGGAACCGAAAATCGGTTTTTAGGGGGGGGGGGGCTTTGTGTAACATTGTGACTAAATGGGTAATTGATAGTTATATATCAAGTATGGACTTATATGTGTAGTGAATTGATTTTTAATAGGTGTTATGATAAACGGGGATCATGACTAGCCAAAAATAATAACACAATGTATTTGGTAAATATTTGGTGTCCCGGGTAATGTCCGGTTGTTCGGTCGGATACTGTTCCGTTAAACTGCTTAATTAATCCGTAAAGCGTCCTACATATATATTTTTTTGCAACGTTTTTAATTTTTAACACTCAGGAAGGCATACCGGACTATTTAGTAACTTTTCTGTATCCTGCTAGTATGTTAACAAATACATGTAAGTATAACACAGATATCAGAAAGCAGTTAAGTAATTCCACACAGCCGTCAAGCACTTTAATTATCATTAATGAATTGTACGGAATACATGGGATTTTGAGGGTTGTCACATTATGAAACAATGATTTTGTTACAACACTCCCCGACGTTTCCGCCACGTTTTGTTGTTTTACGTGGTCGGGGTATGACACTTGACCAGTTTATGGTCAATGTGAAGTTCGTTTGAACTTCATAACGTGAGCGTAATCATGATGGTTATAGTCCCTAGTGACTATACCTACTGATTACCACGTTATCTAGGTGTAGTGACGAGTCGTAGTTTCGGCCAAAATGCGTATTCTTGCGTATTTTGTAACCAAACTACTTTTGGGTATCAAAACCGTTTGTTTTGATACCAAACCTGTTTTCTAACTTAACTAAACATGTTTTAGCATGTTTAGCTCATCACTTTTAGTTTAGTGCTTGTGTAGAGTCATAAGTCAAAGCGCACTAAACACCCGCTTAGACTTTCGAACTAGACCCGTTTGGTCGATCATTAGGATCCGACCAAGCATGTTTAGTGACCATAGTTGCATAGGGAATAACCTTCCGAGGTTATACCTTATGGTCACTTAGGTTTAATTAGTTGTATGATAGGTAGTTTATATGCCTTAGGTAAATGACCAAAATGCCCTTTTCATGCATAATTGGTAATTAAGCATATGTAACATAAACTTTTGTTACTTAATCGATTATGCAACATGTTTAGGCATATAATACTTGTCATAGGACTAGTTAGACGTCTCGAACGCGCTTTGCGCGCACGACGCGTTAAAGTAGCGTAAGCTACCTTAATGGGTCGCAATGGGTCGAAAGCACTTAGGTTAGGTTTCAATTTAGAATGTAGACTTTGTTAAACCATGTCATATGAGTTCCAATACTCATTTGGTTTACAAAACCTCATCCTACCCGATCTTCCGACTTAGGTCCGATTTATTTATATAGTTATTAGATTACCGATTGATTCCGTGCTCCCTCTAGCTTTGCTTGGTTGTTGTCCAAGACCTCTAAGCATTCTCAGGTGAGTACATAGTTCCCCTATTTTACTATTTTCAATTGTTTTGGGGTGATTCATATGTACAAAATGATTTCAAGGTTTAAACGATGGTTTTTCAAAAATAATTAAGATGGTTTATACTAAACTAATAACGATTTCAATAAAGTGAACAAACTTGTTGGTTGTAGATACATAACAAATGACATTCATTAGTATTGATCAAGCAGACCAGTATTAGGTTATGGTACCATAGGATCTGACAAATCCCGTTATCAGACTACACCATGGTTATGTGTGGGTTAGGTGGGTAACGACTGAATCTGTGATTGTTAATTTACCCTTTGGTGGTTTATTAATGCGAGAAGCGATAGGCGAGTTACGAAGGTTTGGATGTTATTAGCGAGACAATCAAAAGTACTTTTCATGATTTAAAACGAGAATGATTTAAATGACTAAAGCGATTTTTAACGAATTAAACGATTTGGGTAAACGATTGGTTTTTGGTTAGTGTTTAGATAACGGGACGGGTGTAATGTGATGAAAGCATGGTGGATACACCGCTGGTACTTCCTATATATAAGTGTTTTCATCGTATTACATACCGTGGTGTTATTTAGTTCACTTGGGTAAACAATTTTGAAACGATGTCACACAAACGAGGTTTTCGAAATGATATAAACCATACGAGTTTTATTAACGAGATTTATTAACGAGTTTTATTAACGATTTAATATGAGATGTTTTACAAATTGGTTTTCTAAAACATAATGTTTTCGAGTTAAGAATCATGGCTACGAGATTTTATAAATTATAACCAACTTGATTTGAGTTGGTTAATTATGTCGCAATACTACACTTTTCAAAACAAGGTTTTTAATTAAGTATTGCAACATGTAAACTAGCCATGAATCCGACACTCTCAAAAACCTATGTACTCGCCAACATTTCTTTGCTGACTTTGTTTTCACATATGTTTCAGGTGTTATTGAATGATGTTGATTGCTAGGATGCATGCTCACATAGGACTGGACGAGGCCTTAGTGACTTAATAACAATGATAGACTATGTTTAAATTGTTTATTTAGATTTCCAGACGATGTAAATATTCAATGTTTAATAAAACGAAACTTCAATTTCCGTATGTTTTGAAACAATGATTCTGTTACAACACTCCCCGACGATTCCGCCGCGATTTGTTGTTTTACGCGGTCGGGGTGTGACACATAGTTCTACGATGATGTGTTTGAAGTTTTTATGGACTGTTAGGGTTTGGATATTGTGTTTTAGTGATCTTTACTCTATTATTTGTGGGTTTTAAATGTGTTTTATGGCTAAAATTGTGGTGTTTTATGACTTTGTACACATTGTAGCCTTTGTAGCCGAACCCCACCCTAATATGCCAACATAATAAAAAAATAATGACTTTTCGAGAAAATCTCAAAGTTATGTGAAAATTCTAAGATTTGGAGAAACTTAGGAATTTTGTGAAATATTGATTGATAAATCGTTCCTACGTATATTAGGACGTGTAGAATCAATTTGTGGGATTGTGCTATTATAATACGCACCCAAAGGTGAGTGTCACTAAACCCCCTCTTTTTTACTGTTTTGTATATGTTTCGGGGGAAGAACACGCCTTAAAAGGATTAAAGATGTTTTTGAATAAAACATACCTTTTGTTATATTAAATGTATATTTTCATGGAAACTATATAGTTTTGATGATATAAATATGTTTCGGATAGAAACGGTTGTGTTGAATAAATATGTTTCGGGGAGAAATGGGGATTATTACAGTGTTTGAGAGAAAACGACCGTGTAGATTTAAAAATGCTTAAATCTAAGTTGTGACGAATTTGCTCGATCTCAAGAGAGTAAGTATCGGTATGGGCTTACATTTCAGTGGGGACTTCGGGAAATTTGTATAACACAATATATTTAATTTATCAGTATTAGTGGGATATATATATATATATATATATATATATATATATTGTTCATAAGGCAGGCATTATAGATGGCCCGTTATGGGCGCATGCGCAAATATTGTCGTTTAATCATTTAAGTATTGCCAGCGTGGAATTGTTGGTAGATCTATCGGGTTGACCACCCCGTCGTGACCGGTAGCTCCGTGTCAAGTCAAGCGACGAATTGATATTCTGTTATAGTCTAGCTTTGATTATATAGTTCGTAATGTCTTGCAAACTTACGAATCTGAACATATGATGCTATCAATTTAATATGTAAACTTGGGAAGATGATTTTGGTCGAAGGTTTTTGGGAAACGCTTGCGACGGCTGACCCTTGGATTTTTATTAAGGAAATAAATTAACTTTCATTGAATTATATGGATGTTTTGATAATAAACACATAATTAGAAAGTTTTCCCTGGATCAAATTATTTAAAATTTGGATATGTGAACTCATCCTCCTTTGTGTTGACACTTGATTTTAACGTGTTCTTCAGGTACTTGAGTTCGGCTTCAGGAATTATGGAGTATCTTGTGGTTGTTGATGCATGTTTTATTTGATAATGTTTTGGACAACTTTTAAAACGGATTTGGTACCTATGTATTGAGATCCATAAGGATCAAGACAACTTAACTGTGATGTGGTTGTGATGTACCTTTTAAACTCTAAGTTTTAAAAATTATGTTTTAATTAAGTTGAATGTCCAACATTAACAATGCATCGTTCAGCAAGATATTTATTGGCACCAACTTCCGTCACCACTACGTTTTATATTCCGCTGTGACGTTTTTGAGGTGTGACAGAAGTTGGTATCAGAGCCAATGCTTGTTAGCGACCTAGATATTTTCTGGGAAAAACTCTAGACTTCAACCAAAGAATTTTTAGATTAAAGTCCAAAATTCGCGAAGCCAATACTTTTAAATAAACATGGATTTTGAATCATGTATGAAAACCATTGCGTGTTTATGTGCATACATGTTAATCTATTTATTTAGGCCTTATGTGTTATTTTTCATTTGAACACACACTTACTTTGTACGGTTATATATGTCACAGATGTTGCACGAGCACGAGGTCATCGAGATTCATGACTCAGGTAGCAAGCCTGTATTCGAGACTTCACCTAGATCAGTCCTGCCAAAGATACCCCTCACTACTCCATAGATTGCTGATATGCCAGGATTTGCTTCGTCTTTTTATGTCGGCCCCGATGCGTTCTCCAGCCAGGTTGACACATGTTATCCTTTTACAAGCAACGGTTGGATCGACGACGATGATACTGTTCCTCCCTCGATTTTCGAGATAGGACAATCATCAAGTACCGTGCCTGTTATTGATGATGTGGATAGAGATGTTCCATTGATCGGAGGATCTTTTGGTATCGCACCAGTGGTGGACGCTACCACTATTATGGCTCAACCATTAGAGCCATTGGTCGTCCCACCTACTGTAGCTGTCGAGCCCACTTCTGAGATCCCTCCACCCGTTATTACAGAGTCGTCTTTTCCGTCGATCGAGTCGCGCGTTTCTACTGCACCTCTATTGGTCTACTTTCGACGTAGGAAGAGGATTCGACCTGTTGGGGAGATTGCATCAACTTCAAGAGCTGAGATAGCATCTGCTTCAAAGAAGCAGAAGGGGATTTGGGTTGATCTATGTTGTCACTGCGACCGACAGTTCGCTACGTTACGCGGAGACTTGGAGTCAACGAAGGATCAAATGAAGAACTTATGTCACACCCTGACTTTTGCGGAAGCGTATGATGTGTGACTGGTTTAATATCATTGCATTCAATCATAATAAACAACTATATGATCAAAACGATGTTCATCCATTCATTTAGTAAAAGTATTACAAGTACCAGTTATTTAAGTTTCAAACAACACAACCTTCGACTAAGATACAATTCAACAAAAGTGGATGACATCTTAAACTTGGAATTTACTTCTAGAAACAACACCCGCGCTCACGATCCAACTTGTCACCTGAAATACATGTAATTTTGGAAAACATCAACAAAAGTTGAGCGAGTTCATGCGTTTTGTGTGAGTACTGGCAAACTTGTAAGCTTTTGAGAGACTCCTTTGAAAACATGTATGAAAAGTATGTACGAACATACCAAATAAATGTTTTACAAGGACATTAAAGCATGTGAGGACATAGGGAGCACTCAAAATGAGTAGGCTCATACCCTTTTCGATTTCCCTCGACTATGTCGAATTCCCCTTCAACTATGTCGATTCACCTTGACTATGTCGATTCACCTCGACTGGGACACCGAAGCACTCAAGTGGTCACAAATACCACAAGTGGGGTTCGGCCGTACCCGTTAGATCTAACCTTCATCCCTAATTATGAGTTAATGGCATTTCAAATTTAGTCTATGCTCACATGATCTAATAGTTCATTTCATAGTCAATTCATACCGTTTAAACATTCGTAACATGTATTCCACCCCCGAGAGTTATAAAACCAAAAACAATTAAGAGAAAAGGGGGACATGAACTCACTGTTTTGCGTCTTCGGTACTCGTAACTCAAATCTCTTCAGCAAACACGACTCCCTACAATGTACTAGGGTCTATTAGACGAACGGACCGTGCCTTGCCTTAGTATTCATGTTTTTGAGTTACGTTTCTTTTATGTCTTTAACATTATCCCAAGTTATAATTACTTGTTAAAATAATAATTATTTTAGATTTAAATTATATTTAATTTTGGAATAATTGTTAAACAATATTTTTGTGACAATACTTCTCAAGTATTTATTTTCGTATTTCCCTCCCAAGGATGGGGTATCTCATACATGTATTTCCATATGCTTGTATTTGTAGTTCCAAAATAATATATTTTCAAGTCTAACTTAGAAAATAAATATAAACTTATTTTGTCCAAAAATAATGTATTTCAAGAAAATATATATTTTTCCCAAAAATCATATATCTTCTAAATATTCCAAGGAAATATATTTTAACTTCCCATAAATAATATATTTTCTCCTTGTCGAAAATATGATATAACTTGGTAATATTTACAAAAATCATATTTTCATTTCTTTCGTATTCAAAATAATATTTACCAAAAACATGCTCATAAATGTATTTTCCGGAATACTTGTAAGTTACGTTCTATCATTCGGTTTCGCAATATTATGTGTGTAACTTATATATTTTATTTTGGATTGTAAATTTCTTGGTATTTGCTAAGGTACATTATTTCAAACCCTAAAATAATATAACTATTACACAAAGTATACAAATATTCACACACATGTCTTTTAAATATATACCTTTCAAATATATCTTTAGTTATTTTTATTTACAAAACCCAACCTCCAATATTTGTATTTTTGTAACAAAATCTATGGCAAAGTTTATATTGAAAACCATAGTTAAAACACACTTGTAAATATTTGTTTAGAAAAATATTTTTCTAAGTGTTTATATTTTTAGAAAATTTTGCCATAGTTTCCCCTAAAAATGGAGGTTCCATGCTATCAAAGCATATCATTTTCTTTTCAAAATCATCACAAACAATCAACAATCAACCTACACTTACCAAGTGCCAAAACAATGCTACTTACATAGTAATCATGAACTTGAACTTTCATAAAAACTTGTAGTAACTTGGTAGTGTGTTTAGTAGGTCTAGTTACCCTTTAAAGTGGGTTTACTTCTTTAAAAATCTCAATCTTGGAAGATTTAGGGTTTTAAACTTGTAAACATGTTTTACAAAAACATTTCTTCATGACATCTCCTTGTTTCACAAGTGTTTCTACACTTGTTTAACCCTTAAAAATAGTGTATGTTTATGTAAAACCAAGTCTATGTAAATCTTGTGATTTAACTTAGTTTCTTTGGAAACTATTTTTGAAATCATCCAAATTTATGTCTAGTAAACATGTTATATGCTTCATTATTCATAAAATCATTTTCATACTTCAAGTTCATGAAAGGCATAAAGTATGATGATCTTGGACTTTCACAAGATCATCACTTAACTTACTAGATCATGTGTTTAATCACAATCTAGTAGGTTTCTTATGATGTCTAACATTACTAACATAAATAATCAATCATCAAGAAGCAAATCAACTCTAATCATCATGTATCCATATGTTAATAAGCTTATGTTAAGGATTCATGATTATGTTCTTTAGTGTTCATCAATATTAACAATGTTCATCATCTTTTAACCATCAATATATGAAGTAACAAGAGATTATAAGGGCCTTACTACTAGCTCTATGGCTAGGGATGAACATAAGATGATGGAGATGACAAATGTGTTGGATAAAAGCAAGTAAGAAAGGTCCTTCAAGATCCAAGACCACCAAGCTTCATTAGATACCTTCTAACACCTTAGGATGTATATGGAATGAATGATCAATGGATGAATGATGATGATGATGTTGTTGTTGCTCACGGCCGAGAGGGGAAGAGATGGAGGAAGAAAGATGGTGGGTGATGAGTGTGTGAGATTATGAGAATGATAAGCTTCTTATAACCATGTTATCCTTTTACCCATTGTTTATTATGTTTCAATAGTACAAGACATGATCCCTAATCAATCTTAGTGAATCAAAGAAGATCATGGGGTGGGGGCCACATGGTGACCGTCCACTACCATGGGGGGGGTCTAGTTGGTTTCCAATGGTAAGTTAGGTTATTAGTTGAAATCTAAGTGTGGTATTTAGTGTTTAATGCATATTATGTGATGTATAGTGTGTTAGGGTGTTCGGGGATCATAACTAGCTCAGAAACATTAAAACAATGTTTCTAGTATAATTTTGGTGTTTCAGGTAGTGTCCGGTTGTTCGGTTAGATACTGGTTCGTTAAAGTGTCAAATTATTTCGTTTGGTGATCTTTATGTACCCTTTTGTGACACTTTTAATTCCCAACACTTAGGAAAGCATTCAGGACCATTTAGTCATATTTTTGCATGTTACTAGCTTGTTAAAAAGCCGATTTTTGCTGAATTATGCTGAATTCAGCACTTTATGTGGATCTTAGGCACTTTCCGGCACTTAAACTATCACTTAGGCATGCAGTTTTGTGGTCCTTACTTCCCTACACGCTATCCTAGTGTATCACTTGGTTCTGGGGCTCATTCTGTGTCTTAACATCATGTCTGTCTAAGTACTGAACTTCCGTCAGTGCTTTTAGTTTGTCTGATAATGGTGCCAATTTTGTTTTGTGCATTATTAGAACTATATCGTGTTGCATGTAGTAACGATAAAAGTCTTGCAACATGAAATGCCATTGTATGTATATAACAGTAATCAGAATTTCATTTGTCTTGTAAACTATACCATGCTCAGTTCTTAAACACAGATTACTGTCTAATTATTGTACGGAATGTACGGAAAAGTGACAATTGTCACAACTTAGAGGGACAAATGGACTGGTATAACGAGCTTAATCATTTGGACCACAATGCGATGGATCAGATGCACTGGAGGATAGTTGAGCTTGAAGAGCTGGTTAGGAAGCTGTTGGACTTCCTGGGTTTGAATTGATGGTTGTTTGTTTTGTATGTCTCTTTTGGTGAACCTTTTATTGCTTGCATGCCAAATTTTGAATATTTAGGAAGAAATTTCATATAGACTTGTTGTTGGTGTTTGATTTTGTCACACCAAAATTTTGATTAGTCGATGTACTATGAACAAGCTTTGTAATTTCTATGATAAATATCAAATGGGTTCTTGGATTTAAAATTATTCTCATTATTATGTGGATGTGATTACATGCGCAATGTTTGGTCCACTAGCATTTAATGATTGAATTATTTTGGATATTGTCTTATGTTGTTATTATTGTTATAATAATAGACACAACAAGATGCTGCCAAAAGCGAGACAAGGTCCTACCACTGATAGTACTGGATTACCTACCACCCCAGAGGAGTTGGCACAACTCATAGCCCAACACGTTAATACTACCATGGAACAGCGCGAAGCTAACCAGAATAATGGGCAAGAACGTGGACGTGGTGCTCATGGGCATGGTTTTGGTGGAGCACAAATTGGAAACCCTCAAGGTAATAAAATGATCAGAAAGTTTTAGTAGTTCTTGTGTTATGATATAATCAGAGAGTAATCTTGATTTTTCATTAACCTTGTGAACAGTGCATGGATGTACGTACAAAACATTCCAGGGTTGTAACCCACGATCATTTACCAGTGCTGAAGGACCTCTTGATATCACTAGATGGATCGAGAAGATGGAGTCTGTTATGGCAATCAGTGGTTGTGCTGCTGATTAAAGGGTTAGGTATGCTTCTTGTTCATTTCTTGATGAAGCTTTATCCTGGTAGAATGCACAAGTTCAGATATTGGGTGAAGACACTGCCTACGGTCTTACCTGGAATGAACTGAAAGAGATGCTTCTGAAGGAATACTACCCGCGTAGTGAGATACAGAAGATTAAGACTGACTTCTGGAATCTGACCATGGAAGGCCTGAATGTCAGAGCTTATACATCTCGATTCAATGATTTGGCTAGGTTGGTTCCTCGGATGGTCACTCCTGATTACGTTAAGATAGAGAGGTATATTTGGGGGCTAGCGCCACGAATTCGCAGTATGGTCACATCAGCGAAACTCACAACCTATCTGGAAGCTACTACTCTGGAGAAATCATTAGCGGATGATGCTGCTCACAAAAGTAGCCTTAACAAAAAGGAGGAGACTGGGAAGTCGTCGGGAAAAGCCAATGCAGACGAGAAATCTGAACGATCGGAGTGTTCTGAGCCTAGATCTGGAGATTCGCGGAAGCGAAAGTCTGAGAGCTCGAAAAAGGATTCCGATGAGAAGCATGAGAAGAAACGCGGTTCGGGGAAAGCATATGTGGCTAACTCTAGTGGTTCAGGAAAGGATAATGCCAGGGATGGCAAGAGTGGTTCAGTGAAGAAGACTCATGGTGATGAGCAAGGAAAGTGCACCAAGTGTGGTCGAACCGGGCATGTGACTCGCGAGTGCTATGCTAAGAGCACGTTGGAGGGAGTTAAGCTCGAGGGATGCTATAAATGCGAAGAGCATGGACATTTCAAGAGAAATTGGCCGAATGTGAAAGGTCAGAATGCCAGGGGCAGATTTTTTTAGCTGAATTCTGGGAAGGCACGTGATGATCCTGCAGTTGTTACCGGTACGTTCTTAATCAATAACCATCATGCGTTTGTGTAACGCTCCGCTTTTTCATAACCTTCCTAACTTAGAAAGCATGTCTTGTAAATCTTTTCTTGGAAACCTATTCCTCTCATAATCGTATTTTGTCGTATCATCATAAATCCAAGGCTTAAATCGAAGTAAACTCCATCGTTTTATCTCAAATTATACCCTATTAGTCATTCATGCTTATGTAATTTTGATTCATTATACTTTGATTCATTCTCCGAGATTCTTGTAAAATATACCGATACTTGTCTTACACATTCGATTCGTACATGTTTGATACTTAATTACATCATTCATACGCTTAAACATACTTCATGATACTTGTTTTATGTTAATTATACTT
Organism: Helianthus tuberosus; assembly: GCA_030545235.1. Lineage (NCBI taxonomy): Eukaryota > Viridiplantae > Streptophyta > Magnoliopsida > Asterales > Asteraceae > Helianthus > Helianthus tuberosus. Next base: position 25,647,353 of record JARYGA010059753.1, on the reverse strand, counting down.
GGTAAACCCTTAAACTATGCTTATATGTCATAAATAACCCTTAAAACACCTAAAACCCCTAAATAATAAACTTAAGGGGCCAAAATGTCAACATTTGAAACCTTATCTCACACCAGACCCAGGCCTGGCGAGCCGCGACTCGCCTGGCAGGAGGCTTCACGGGCCGCGAGCCAGTTGGATCCGAGAGCAGCCTTAACAGCTCGCTGATTGGGTCACTTTTTGGTGTGTTTTGGTTGGTTTAACTTGTGTTTTCTACATTAATTACCCACCAAACTTTACCCTAATCTTTCCCTATAAAAACTAAGCCTCTTCTAAGCAGTTGACACTTTACAACACTCACAAAACACCTCTCAATCAGCTGAAATTCGCAATGTTGGACAGATTCATCACAAGTTTCTAAAACAAGCATATCTTTTTTTGGGTAAAGGGATTACCCCAGGTAAATTTTATAAATGAAAAAATAAGAACAAGGGCATGCCCGAAAAGGACACGCCAACTAGGCTTGACATACCAACGCCTAGGACACAAGAAAACACAGCCCACAAACAAACCATCCAAGAAAACAACCTAGCACAAAACGACCACAACTAAACAAAAATCGACTAAACAAATAAATTCAGCTAGCCCGGATCGTTGGCCTCGTCATCAGAACCAATCTTCCACGTCCTCAGCAGGCTCTCAATACTCGATTGTCTTCTAAACTTGAACCCCATTAAACGTAAACGGACAACTTTCTTAATCCTCTGAATCACCGCATTCTGATCAGCAGATACGTTGGAAAATAGACAGTTATTTCTCTCTTGCCATATGTAGTAAGTCGAAGCCGCAATAACCAGCTTGCATATAATATGCTCTGTCTGCTTCGAGCTTGCATTTTGTTCCATCCAGGTCATAATCGATTGCCAAGTGCTATCAACGTTACCCATTTGAACCATACACTTAATTTCGTTCCACACTTTTGAAGCAAACGAACACTGAAAGAACAAATGATCTCTAGAGTCCCGATTGATTCTACAAAGCGGACAACACATGAGGTTTAAATTCGTTTCACTTCCCACCTCCCAAGCAGCAAGCCGGTCTTGGGTTTTAAGTTTATTCTTTATGACTAACCATAAGTGAAACGAATTTCTTGGAATACATTGAGAAAACCATACCCCATTAACCCACGAGACCGGATACACCGAATGGTGTGCCACACTTCTGATGACCGAAATGGGCATGAGTTCCCATCCAAATCTTTCCAAACCGTACGGTCCACCATATTTTGAGTCAACTGAGGAACATTTAACCCAATTAAAACCGGGTATAAATCATACCATGCTTGAGGCCACTTCCAGTTTCCGTTTTCATCAACTAGATCCGAAATAGACGACGAGATGTTGAACCCCGCATTAGTAATTCTTCGTGGCATAATGAATGAGCTTAGCGGACTTAATTGACACCAATTATCCCACCAGGAATTCGTTTGAGCTCCACTTCGAACAACCTTCCGTATAAAAGGCCTGACAACACTGCGAAGAGATAAGATCTTCCTCCATCCCCAGCTCATACTTCCTTGGCTGTTAATATCCCAAAAACTCCTACCCTTCAATTTGTGTGTGTATATCCATTGGACCCAAAGAGACTTCCTATTAACCAGAATGCTCCAGATATGATTAGTCATAAGGGCCTTATTCACATCCGAGATACACTTTATGCCTAACCCACCCTCGTTCTTCGGCAAGCAAACATCAGACCAAGGGACTTTCGCCTTAACTCTACTCGGGTTATTGCCATTCCACAAGAACCGCCGCATATGCTTCTCAAGATCATTGATGACCCGAGAAGGAATAATAAAAACGGATGTCCAATAGATATGCATGGCCGATAAGACGGAGTTAATGAGTTGTAATCTACCAGCAAAAGAAAGGGACTTATTCAACCAGCTATTAATCCTCTTTTCCATCCGATCAAGAAGAGGTTTGCAATCTTTAAAGACTAACTTAGTTGAAATTAACGGAACCCCCGGATACCTGACCGGCAACGAACCTTCCTGGAAAGGCATGACCCGAAGGATATCTTGTTTAACATTATGCGGCACATTACAAAAGTAAGCCGTGCTCTTTTCTGAACTCGGAACTAAACTAGAAAGATTAGTAAACTTCTCAAGCGCATCTCTAACCTTTTTAACCGAAACGATATCCCCATGCACAAAAATGAATAAATCATCAGCAAAGGAAACATTTATAATCTTCTGCTTAACACAGTGAGCATGAAACTTAAACAGAGTGCTAGAATGGGCAGCTTGTTGAAGAAGCAGTGAAAGAACCTCCGTAATCAATGTGAATAAGTATGGCGACATAAGATCGCCTTGCCTCAAGCCCCTCTTACCCATTTCTTAACCTTTTGCTTTGATTATTTTTCCTACTTGCTTGGATTGACCTTAGGAACATTTCCACAGGTTTTCCATGGAAAACCAAGGTCTTTAATGTCATTAAAATGGCTCTAAAGTAGACTAAACTTTCTATTTTTGATTCAAACTTTGTTAAACTTAGTTAAACTTGAGTTGGGCTTATGCTCATCTCATTCCTATGTCCTTATGCTCATAATCAATTGGATGGTTAGTTGGGCTTAAAAACAAGGTTGAGACATGTAAAATTAGAGGTGTAAACCTCATAAACTTTCTGTTTTGTTTAGGGTTTTACCCACAAGTAGTGTTCAAGCTTGAAGTTTGATGTTTGTGTGATTATAGGACAAGCTTGGGCTGTCCTACTAAAAATACACACATTACTTGATGATTTCTTAGATTTGTTGTAATTATTTCCTTTCTTATTGTATGTTCATGACCCTCATTGAATGTTCATAACATCCAGTGTAGTGGTGAACACTAAGAGGTACCTAAATGGAAGACTTGTTCTTCCTACCTCCTACATGACTTCTATGATAAACAAAGAGGTTCCTAAATGGGGGATTCATCCTCCTAACTCATGCTTGACCTATATGAAAATATGAAGATTCTTATATATTATACAAATAATCGAACCTTTGATGATGAATTTGTGTTCATTTGTCAAAGTACTAGATTTCATCATCTAAGACTTAATAACTTGTTATGATTCTAGTGGGTACTTTACCCATGAAAGCATTCTAACCCTTGGGGTTTCATAGTGTCAAACAAGTATTATATGACTAGATGATTACTTTTGCATATGTACTTTCCATATTCCTTTTTAAAATCCCGAATCTCGACTCTAATCATACCTTGAACTTTAACCCTTATACATTGATCCTCCTAATCTCATACACTCATCAACACTTGGATAATCGGAAGACTTAGCAATTTTGTCAGTATACTTGAGTCCCCTTTTTCGTTTCACCACTTTTTGGGGTGTAACATGTTATCTATTAACTTACACTTAAAGTTTATTCATAATGCACAAACATTCCTTATACATGCATGCATGCTTGATTGTTTGATACTTTAAACTTGGGGTTATGCTTCTTGTGTTAGACTTATCATTAACTTCGTACGCGCCTATCCTTGACATATATAGCGCTATAGGATTAACGCACCACCCATAAACTTGAGGTTATGTCATGAGCTTATGGCATTTCATCATTGGGTTGATTTTATTGTTTATCTTGTATCAAAAGCTTGCCATGTGGAATTGTTTAAACTCATTTTTATGCTATGTATGTATCAAACTTGTATACTCGCCTTTGCTTTTGCATTGAACTTTATTTTAAACATGTTATAGGTCGAGTATGGCGATGCTTTGAAATTGAAGTAGTGATGATGCTTAGATACACACTTAGACGTCTTAAGCTTTATTATGTTGTATCAATTTGTACTTGCTTTGTCACACCCCAAAATTATCAGAGCTGGCGTGACTGGACTGGTATCTTCATTGCACAGCGGAAGAAAATATAGCTAAGACTTCTAGAAAACGAACGCCCACTAAGTACTCGACTCTACATGGTTCCCCTATTCCAACCGTGCCTTAACTTTGAAATGCAACCTGAGCAAGAAACATGCGAAAAAGTCAACATAAAGTTGAGCGAGTTCATAGTTTGTTTGTAAAAGATTTGAAATAAATCTTTTGAATAACCTGTTTGTGAAATAATATTGAGAAAACGAATTTAGAAATCATTTTCTTGCCAAGTTATATGGAAACTTTGTATTTGTAACGCATTATGTTCGTAAAACCATGTATTTGTAAACTCTCGTATTTGTAATGTTCGTATAACTGTCAATGCCCACCCTGACTTTGACTCCATGCCCGCATAATCCTATGCTTTGAATTTGTATAAAACATGGTATGTAATTTGTAAAAATCAAGTATTTCTGTAAGTATGTATGTCCCTGGTATGTAGCAATAAGGAAAAAGAGATCACCAATGGGTTGCAAAGCCAATGGTATGTGTGAAAAGGTGCAGGAAGAACTCAAACCTAGCAAATTTGTACCGGGCTTCCGGCTGGAAGACATAGTCACCTCTATGGGCCGCCCCGGCCTCATGGGTGTGGGCTCGCTACACCCAAATAGATCTATCACTCATGTTCCTCGGTCCTACGACGAGGATTAATGGCCTTAAGTGTTGTACCCACCCGTCACATGATCTAGTAGTAAACCCTCCTTAAGCTAATCATACCATGTATAAAATGGCTCTAATCCTTTTGTAACATGTATTTTACCCCAGTCTTTCAGACTGAACCTCCCCAGCCTCTAAGGCTAAACCTCCCCAGCCTGTAAGGCTGAACCTCCCCAGCCTCTAAGACTGAACCTCCCCAGCCTCTAAGGCCAACTCCCCAGTCTCTATATATTATCACCAGATGATCCATCCCTAGTCATGAAAATCATTCACATTTCGATAATACGCATGTGTTTTGTAAAAACCGGTATATTTAGTATAATCCATTCGTAAACCATTTGAGTTCCTCGAAATCCATTCGTAACATGATTTAGAAATATGATTTTTCGTTTGTTCAAAAACTTTCTATGTTCTTGCAAAATGTGCTTTGTCTAAAATATGCAGTCTTTGTTCATCGAGAACTTTGTGTGTTTTCTGCAAAACGTGCATGTCTTTCCACCCCGAAAACATTTATAAAAATGTAAAACTGTAAAAAGGTGGGGTTATGAACTCACCTGAATTGTCTTGTGCAAAGCTAGCTAATTACAACTTTGTGATGTCGTTTCCAAGACGAGGCTTGCTAGCGTGCATTCTACACTATTCCTAACACGGAATATCTTATAAGTTTCTAAATAAGCGCAGTAAGTAAACTACGTGTCACCGAGTGTGACACCTGTGTCACTTCAACCATCAAACAAATACCAAACCAATGAAATATTGAATTTCATACTTGGTATTTGTATAAATATGTGTATCAATGCCACATATCAATTCGTGTTCGATTTCGGGCTCTAAATCGCTTTCTGGAGGGTTATACGCGCCCTGATGCGTAAATATAACCAGTTTAATGCAACAAACACTCTGGAACAGATACATAGGCTTAACATACCTTAAATAACCTTTACATAACTTATAAATAAGTTTTGGAAGGTTTGGTATGCCGAAATCAAGTTTATTCGCTTACAGGGACTAAATTCGACAAACTGCGATAGTATGTCAATTTGTACTGTAACGGACATTCCGGAACATGACCATAGGTTAAACATACCCTAAATATCCTTTACATAGCTTAGAAATAGGCTTTGAGGGGTTCGGTGTGCTAAAATAAACTTTATGCTCATTCAGGGACTAAAAGCGTCAAAAAGTACATAAGTTTGCATTTTCGCGCATAACTTACGTTCTGAATACACCCGTACATCCAAAAATTTATCTAATCATTAAAATATTATGTTTTAGTGATTGGCTTGATAAAAATCCATTCGTCGCGTAATTTCGATCGTTTTCGCGTCCGTTACGACTTCCGTCGTAATTAAACGAACAACGCAACCGTACGGCCAAACGAACCGACATCCGACATATTTTTGAGCATGTTTCATGTTCCCTATGCTTTAACATCCTTAGGGATCTTAAAAATGGGTTTGACGGGTGTTAAAAGTGCCAAAACACGACCATATGCGCACAGGGGCCTATTCTGCCAAATTTCAAAGTTGGCTGACCTGCAGGGTCCTTACGGACCGTATGCACATCTTCTTGTGGTCCGTAAGCAGGTCCCAGTTCAGCAGAATGTGTTTCCAGCTTGATCCAGTTGTTGGGCACCTTTGCACATGGTTTTGGGGCATTTCTAGGGGCTCCCCTGGTTTTGTAAATCTATGGGCTTGATGTGTACGGCTAGGATTGAATCTCGGTTTTCAAGAAACGATCCTAACGGTTGTACGAAAACTATAAATACCACTCCACCCCATTTGCTCAAACCCACAATTTGAATCTGATTTATGCTCTATAAGTGGAAGTATATGCTTCCTACCTGAGAGAAAATCGGGTCAAATCTTGCGGGGACCCTTTGTAAGTGTTCCTTCGTTCTTTTTATGCGTTTTTAGCTTGAAAGTCAAACTGCGTTTGACTTTCTGCATTGACCAGTTTATGGTCAATGCGAAGTTCATTTGAACTTCATAACGTGAGCGTAATCACGATGGTTATAGTCCCTAGTGACTATACCTACTGATTACCACGTTATCTAGGCTCAGTGACGAGTCATAGTTTCGGCCAAAATGCGTTTTTTCACGTATTTTGTAACCAAACTACTCTAGGGTATCAAAACCGTTTGTTTTGATACCAAACCTGTTTTCTAACTTAACTAAACATGTTCTAGCATGTTTAGCTCGTCACTTTTAGATTTGTGCTTGTCTAGGGTCGTAAAGGTAAGCGATCTAAACAATCGCTTATGCTTTCGAACCCGACCCATTTGGTCGATCATTAGGATCCGAATAAATACTTTAGGTGACCATAGTTGTATAGGAAATAACCTTCCGAGGTTATACCTTATGGTCACGTCGTTTAAGTAGTTGTATGATAGGTAGTATATATGCCTTAGGTAAATTACCAAAATGCCCTTTTTACGCCAAACTTCATTTTAAGCATATGTAACGTAACTTTTGACATCTAAACTGATTTAGTAACAATATTAGACATGTTAAGGCATATATTACTTGTCATAGGACTAGTTAGGCGGTCCAAACGCGTTTTACGCGAACGACGCGTTAAAGTAGCATAAGCTACCTAAACGGGTCGTAACGGGTCAAAAGCACTTAGGATAAGTTTCTTTTTAGTATGTAGGCTTTGTTAAACCATATTACATGAGTTCCTACACTCATTTGGTTTACAAACCCTCATGCTACCCGATCCTCCGATTAGGTCCGTTTATTAATGTAGTTATCTATATTAGGTGACGTTTGATCCCGTAACCTTCTAGCTTTGCTTGGTGGATATGAAAAGTCTATTGAGCAATCTCAAGTGAGTACATAGACCCCTCTTTTACTGTTTTCCAAACGTTTTGGGGTGAAACACATGTGCCTACTTGTTATTTTCATGCTTTCCATGTTTTCATATCATATACTTGCTATGTTCATTAGTACACTATTAGTACATGCTTTTATTACGTCTTGCTATGTATGTTTACTTAACATAATAGCACATTGTTTTACATTACATTTCCTGCTTTGTATGTTAACTTAGCATATTTAGCACATTGTTTTACTTTACTTCTTCTGCTATGTATGTTGACTGAGCATGCTAGCACACTGATTTACATGACTTTTCCTGTTTTGTATGTTAACTTAGCATACTTAGTGCATTGTTTTACATTGCATCTCGGTTGCATATGTTCTCGTAACATATGGACACATTATTTTACATCTCTACCTTGTATGTTTACTTAGCATACTAGGTACATTACTTTCATAAAACATGCTTACATTTGATATATCATTTGGTTTGTTTAACGGGACTAAATTACATTCATTAACACCGATCATGCCGCTCGGTAGTAGGTAATGGTACCATAGGACTTGACAAATCCCGTTCCTAAAATCCTAGGTTTGTTTGGATGGATGGAATGACCGAATCCGAAAACACTTCTTTTGATAATCTTTACTTAGGGTTATATGTCTGTCTCAAGGCTTGAATGTAGGCGTTTAACACTACCGCATAAATGGTTGCATCAGTAAAGTATGCATTATCTTACAAAACATAATTTTGATTATATTTTATCAAATGCATTGTTTTGTACATTACTTTCTTATAGGGTTGAATAAATGCTTTTAATCAATAAATGCTTTTATTCACTCTACATAACATTTGTTTACACATTACATATGATGGTTTTTACATAAACATTTGACATTTGACTATACATAAACATTTTGACATTGATGGTTTAAGTAGTCTCATTTTACTTACCATATATAACTTTTGTTTACACATTACATGATTATTATTTAACTTGGGTTATACTATGACATTTGACTATTGGATTAAACATGGATATTTTACATTATTGGTTGGTTTGAGTGGCTTAAATAATGAGGCGTGTGTAATATGATACAAGCATGGTGGATACGCCGCTGGTACTTCCTATATATAAGTGCTCGTATGGTATTATATATCGTAGCGTTATTTAGATCATTTCAATTTAGACATATGACATTTTATACAAATAACATATTTTTCACAAGACATTGTTTTACAAACAACTTATTTTATACAAACTCATTTTACTTGGTTATTCATTTAACCTTACATTACTCTTTTACATAGCATCTACTTTATCATCGCTTTTCAAATGATTTATAAAACAAAACATTTTACCAGGATCATGGCCGACTTTTGTTAAACAACCTTTTTCTAAACTTATAAGTCATGAATCCTATTTTCACAAAACCTATGTATCTCACAGGCATTTTTATGCTGACGTACCTATTTTCACATGTGTTTCAGGATTTGATGCATAGGATTTATCAAGATACACTTAGGCGGACTTGGGCCTTAGCGACATTAAAAGATGCAAGACTAGTTAATTTTGTTATGTTTCTTTGATGTTAAGACATTGTAACTTTTTTTATCAATAAAGCAAAATTTAAATTTTCCATGTGTTATGAAACAATGATTCTGTTGCAACACTCCCCGACGATTCCGCCACGTTTTGTTGTTTTACGTGGTCGGGGTGTGACACCGAGCTCTACCGAATCGTTAACCGAACGATTCGACGGTAGTTATTAACTTGAAGGAAACGAGGAAGCTGTATTCGTTAAGTTTCGTCTAATGTACAGTCTTGTAGGACTTAGTTCCGCGTTAGTCGCCTCAAGAAGTCGCACGTGTATGTAAAGTATATTTACATAAATATAATGTATACAAAAATATTCGTATGAAAGTAGTATATAATAACCTTGTATTATATATATTGCGTCTTGAATATATTTGCCAATACACACGTATATGCCGTTTCGGCATTTGAAATAAATATAAAAGTTATATTGATTTTGTAGAAGAGTTGTCGAATTTTGACGGTTCAAATAAATATAATAACTATATTTATTATTGTAAATAATATCCGCCTTTGTAGTTTTCGTATGTTCGTAAAGCGTCGTCAAAAGAAATTGCATATTTGTATGTCTTTCTAAAAGTTTAGTTGAATCCGAGAGTTTAAAACACGTTTTATTTTACGGATTTTCTCGAAAAACGGGCAGAGTTTCCTCTGTTTTTGGACGCCCCCGACAACACAAGTTGTCGTTATTTTATCAAAATTCAACAATTTTCCAAACAATACAAACATTATTTATATAAGATTTTGTCGAATAAGTTGAGATATAACTATACTTGTAATGGATCGGTTCGAGCTCGTTCACGTTAATCAAATAAATTATTAAAACGACATAAATAATCATGCCACTAAAATTATTTACCAAATCCTCCGCGTTGAGTTGTCGAAACATGGACTGAGTTAACCGGCTGAGTTGACCGAGTCAACCGGGTTGACCCGCTGAGTTGACTCATTGCGTTGACTGAGTTGAGTTGACTCCGTTCGACCGAGTCAACAGAACCAAGCCGCCTGACTGAACCACGCGACACGAACCGTTGATCGAAACCCAAAACTTCCAAACCGAGCATACCCGAGAGATCTGAACCAATGACTTGATGACTGCCTTCGACCAAGACTCGAAACTGAACCGTGACAAGACCTGAACCGAGAGTATGTACTGAGTAAACTGAAACCGTAACAAAGTTGAACCAAAATAGAGATGGAGTGAACCAACCCGAACCGAAACTCGAAACAATCTGCAGCCCAAAACATAACCACTGCCGCCATCGTCGCTTGTTGTCGCCTGCGTAGCTCCGGTAAGTACCACCACCACTGACACCATCAATCATCTTCTAAAGTAATGAACCCCCCCAACATCAATACGTCTGATAAATGAAAGAAATAGGTGAAGAGGGGTTGTTGTTACAGGAAAACTTGTCGAAAAGAAGCAAAATCCTCCGTCGTCACCTCCACTGCCACTGCTACCGCCGCTGCCTGCGGCGGCGCCGCTCCTTCTCCGTCATCCTCTCACTCTCTCTCATCGCCTCTCTCTCTCTCTCTCTCTTCGTGTAACGCTGCCGCACCACCACCTGACTGTGGTGGTGGTGATCCCTCTCGTTAATCGAAAGGGGGGGCTGCCTGATGTCGTCGGAGGTCTCGTTGCCGGTTAACCGGCGCCGGTGAGGACCGGGTCATTGGTCAGACCATAGAGAGGGAGGGGGAGTATGTGTGAGAGTGTATTTGACCCTTTTCTTTTTGCCTGCAAGTAGTGTCGAGAGGGGGGTGTGGTTGGGTTAGGTCTTGCTTGTGAGTTTGAATTCTTTGTGTTTTAAAATGTAATAGAGAGAGAGGGTAGAAGATGAAGTCTGCATAATTGTTTGTGTGTGTGTATTGAGAGATGGGGAGGATAACTTATATAGAGATTTTGTAAGATTGTGTAGATCTTGTACAAATTTACGTAAGATTTTGCTAAGATCTAGTAAGATTCTATAGATTTTGATAGGATTTAGTTGTAGGTTTAGTTTGTGGGTTTTGGGCGTTGGCCCAAGGCCCACAAGCTTAATCCCCGTGTTTAAGCGGCCCGTAATTCTTACGAGACCCGTTATCAAAACCCGAAATCACCGTATCCTAGTAAAATAATATTTCAGGGTTAAAAATGTGTAAAAGTAATGTCGGCATCCGTCGTAGTCGGGTTCGTGCGTTGATAACGGTAATAATCGCGAAAAATTACATCGTTGCCGTCTTTAATCCGTTTCTTGATCCGGTTTCGACTGTAGTTACTAAAATTTTATTACGGAGCTAAATATAGCGTAAAATGTAAGTTTCGAAGGTGACAGGCATCTTCGTCGCTTCCGTCTCGTTGCCGATGCATTTCCTGCTATCGCGTTTTTAGTTCACGTTTGTGTCGCACGGAAGCCCAAATAAATTCACAAAATTTAATTTCATAAATATAGAATATTCGTAGAAAATCGGTATTTGTCGGCGTGGTCATTATTTTGTACGGTATCAGTTCATCGTCGCGTAATATTCAGCAGGTTTCTCTGTAAACCACCGTTCGCGCACTGTAAAGTCGTATAGACATTCCTAGGCACTCCAAAGGCCTAATTAAGTCAATCTTCGTCTTAATCACTATTTATTATCACGTTAATCATCTGTTAATCACGTAATTAGGAGCCGTAAATCACCGGTTGTCACATTCTCCCCCTGTTACAGAAATTTCGTCCTCGAAATTTAGACTATGTTATCTCCTCAGAATTGTGTTGTTCACAGGTAAGTCCGAATAATAACAAAGTGAATGACCGCGTAATCGAAACAAGACTTGTTCGAATCATGTGAATTTAATGACATTCCTCAACAATAAGAACCCAACGGTTTAAAAGAAATGTGTTTTCAAAAATCGATGTCAAAGGAAACAAGACGTATAGATACCGTCACTAGCGTGACTAAGTTAACAGGGACCAACAATGAACAGGAACTTCGACCAATCGAATTCCATATAAATGTTTACAACATGTAAATGAGTTCTAGAAGGAATAACATCTTAGAATCAACGATCTCAAATGTAATAGTTTGCATGAAACGCTCGATCGAGATCAGCACAAGCTGCAAGTTACACTGACGCCACAAGGTGTCGTAGTGAATGAAACAATTCAAATATAGCGGTGATCGAACAAGTATCACCTGTGTTTTAAGTCAAATGAAAGCACAATGAAGTAAATATGAAAATTTGTTTCTAACAACATCATAGGATTTTTCGATTGAAAAATGAAACATCAATGAAACAATGTTTTCGATCGAAGATGAAGAAGCAATGGATATCGCAAAACATTCGATCGATAATGAAAGAACCGTTAGTAGGTACACCGGAATATAGAATGAATTTGTGTACCATTGCCTTAACACTCGATTGCGTTAAGACTGCTTTAATATAATAAATCAAGGCGGATTTAAAACAAATCAATAAATAATTTAAATCCGTGTATGATATGTGTAAACGAGATTAGCGCAAGCTTCAAATAAGTGAAAACACCACACCACAAGGTGTTGAAATCAACAAACGACTTAATGGAGTCATAGACCAAACAAGTCTACTACGACTCGAAACAAATGAAGTGCTCGTTAAAAATTGATTTGAATATGATGCTCCCAATACATCATATGATGTCTTGAATCGAATATGTGTTATGAACAAGTTCAAATAAATGAACTTGGTTTCGATGCAATCCGACAATAAATACATGTATCGACAAGAAAGACTTTCGGCATGGTCACAACGAAAAACCATGTATGTAATCTTGAAAAGAAAAGAAGTTTCAAGAAAATTGTGTTGACTGGATAACAAAGGAGCCAACAATAACAATAATGTGGGTCATTCGAATCACAAATCACTAATTAGATTTAGCGAAATAATATTTGAATTTTGATGAAACGCTCATTTGAAACGAAACCACATGCGTAACAAACGATGCATGCGAAACATATGAATTTTCAAGAAATGAAGCAATAAGTATTCGCTATAATGAACGAAATGATCGTGATACAATGACCATTAAGAGGAGCAGAGATGTAAAAATCTACTCATTAGATGCAAAAGTCGAAATTTCAAATGAAAGAAATTTAAGGTCTTTACCTGGGGTTGCATGTGATGACCGGTTGTTAGGTGACATTACCATGGAATGTCAAACATAGCATATTCGTCGTTAATGAGATATGGGGAATGTGGAGACATACGTCTCTTTCTTAGCATGACTCATGCCATCGCAGGACCGCGTGCCAAACTGCCGCTTCCTGATCGATAGTTTTCGTGCTGACAGGATTCTAGCGTCGTCGTTGAATTACGCTATCGTTTCTTCTCAAAGGCCTCGCCTCGATAGTCGTATGTGACGTGCTTCAACCTCCGTTGACGTACATATTGAGTTTCGCATATACCTGTGCACTAGCGTTTCATTCCGCGTAGAATGTGATGTACCCCGACATCCGTTGACGTAAAATTTGAGTTCCATATATTCTCGTGCACTAGCGTTTCATTATGCATAGGCTGCGTGCTCGGGAAGTTAAAATATCATAGACACTATGGATAATAGTGTGTGCCCGAGTTAATATTCGTGGTTCCAACGTGATGACCTTTAATGAACTTCAACATAAGTTTCCGAAGGTCTTAAATGCATGTTTCCTAAACTCTCAGAGTTTTGTGTACTGTATGTAATTGTTTTATGCACCGTGTATGAAACACCACAATAGCATATGTTTGAAAACAAAATTTTGACTGTTTGTTTTTCGGCAACGGTTGGAGACCATATTCGAGTCTTAGGCGTTCTGTATGTATTCAAAGTCTCAATGATCTAAGTCCAAGAGAAAGTGAGGTTAGAGCCTAGGTATTCCTACAGAAAACCTTATTCCCTGTAACCTATAGCTCTGATACCAATCTGTCACACCCCGAAATTATCAGAGCTGGCGTGACTGGACTGGTATCTTCATTGCACAGCGGAAGCAAATATAGCTAAGACTTCTAGAAAACGAACGCCCACTAAGTACTCGACTCCACAAGGTTCCCCTATTCCAACCGTGCCTTAACTTTGAAATGCAACCTGAGAAAGAAACATGCGAAAAAGTCAACATAAAGTTGAGCGAGTTCATAGTTTGTTTGTAAAAGATTTGAAATAAATCTTTTGAATAACCGGTTTGTGAAATAATATTGAGAAAACGAATTTAGAAATCATTTTCTTGCCAAGTTATATGGAAACTTTGTATTTGTAACGCATTATGTTCGTAAAACGATGTATTTGTAAACTCTCGTATTTGTAATGTTCGTATAACCGTCAATGTCCACCCTGACTTTGACTCCATGCCCGCATAATCCTATGCTTTGAATTTGTATAAAACATGGTATGCAATTTGTAAAAATCAAGTATTTCTGTAAGTATGTATGTCCCTGGTATGTAGCAATAAGGAAAAAGAGATCACCAATGGGTTGCAAAGCCAATGGTATGTGTGAAAAGGTGCAGGAAGAACTCAAACCTAGAAAATTTGTACCGGGCTTCCGGCTGGAAGACATAGTCACCTCTATGGGCCGCCCCGGCCTCATGGGTGTGGGCTCGCTACACCCAAATAGATCTATCACTCATGTCCTTCGGTCCTACGACGAGGATTAATGGCCTTAAGTGTTGTACCCACCCCTCACATGATCTAGTAGTAAACCATCCTTAAGCTAATCATATCGTGTATAAAATGTCTGTAATCCTTTTGTAACATGTATTTTACCCTAGTCTTTCAGACTGAAACTCCCCAGCCTCTAAGGCTGAACCTCCCCAGCCTCTATGGCTGAAACTCCCTGGCCTCTAAGACTGAACCTCCCCAAGCTCTAAGGCTGAACCTCCCCAGCCTCTAAGGCCAACTCCCCAGTCTCTATATATTATCCCCAGACGATCCATCCCTAGTCATGAAAATCATTCACATTTCGATAATACGCATTTGTTTTGTAAAAACCGGTATATTTAGTATAATCCATTCGTAAACCATTTGAGTTCCTCGAAATCCATTCGTAACATGATTTAGAAATATGAGTTTTCGTTCGTTCAAAAACTTTGTATGTTCTTGCAAAATGTGCTTTGTCTAAAATATGCAGTCTTTGTTCATCGAGAGCTTTGTGTGTTTTCTGCAAAACGTGCATGTCTTTCCACCCCGAAAACATTTATAAAAATGTAAAACTGTAAAAAGGTGGGGTTATGAACTCACCTGAATTGTCTTGTGCAAAGCTAGCTAATTACGACTTTGTGATGTCGTTTCCAAGACGAGACTTGCTAGCGTGCATTCTACAATATTCCTAACACGGAATATCTTATAAGTTTCTAAATAAGCGCAGTAACTAAACTACGTGTCACCGAGCTCTACCGAATCGTTAACCGAACGATTCGATGGTAGTTATTAACTTGAAGGAAACGAGGAAGCTGTATTCGTTAAGTTTCGTCTAATGTCTGTAATTAATAAGTCTTGTAGGACTTAGTTCCGCGTTAGTCGCCTCAAGAAGTCGCACGTGTATGTAAAGTATATTTACATAAATATAATGTATATAAAAATATTCGTATGAAAGTAGTATATAATAACCTTGTATTATATATATTGCGTCTTGAATATATTTGCCAATGCACACGTATATGTCGTTTCGGCATTTGAAATAAATATAAAAGTTATATTGATTTTGTAGAAGAGTTGTCGAATTTTGACGTTTCAAATAAATATAATAACTATATTTATTATTGTAAATAATATCCGCCTTCGTAGTTTTCGTATGTTCGTAAAGCATCGTTAAAAGAAATTGCATATTTGTATGTCTTTCTAAAAGTTTGGTTGAATCCGTGAGTTTAAAACGCGTTTTATTTTACGGATTTTCTCGAAAAACGGGCAGAGTTTCCTCTGTTTTTTGACGCCCCCGACAACACAAGTTGTCGTTATTTTATCAAAATTCAACAATTTTCCAAACAATACAAACATTATTTATATAAGATTTTGTCGAATAAGTTGAGATATAACTATACTTGTAATGGATCGGTTCGAGCTCGTTCACGTTAATCATATAAATTATTAAAACAACATAAATAATCGTGCCACTAAAATTATTTACCAAATCCTCCGCGTCGAGTTGTCGAAACATGGACTGAGTTAACCGGCTGAGTTGACCGAGTCAACCGGGTTGACCCGCTGGGTTGACTCGGTTCGACCGAGTCAACAGAACCGAGCCGCCTGACCGAACCACGCGACCCGAACCGTTGATCGAAACCCAAAACTTCCAAACCGAGCATACCCGAGAGATCTGAACCAATGACTTGATGACTGCCTTCGACCAAGACTCGAAACCGAACCGTGACAAGACCTGAACCGAGAGTATGTACTGAGCAAACCGAAACCGTAACAAAGTTGAACCAAATTAGAGATGGAGTGAACCAACCCGAACCGAAACTCGAAACAATCTGCAGCCCAAAACATAACTACTGCCGCCATCGTCGCTTGTTGTCGCCGGCGTAGCTCCAGTAAGTACCACCACCACTGACACCATCAATCATCTTCTACAGTAATGAACCCCCCAATATCAATACGTCTGATAAATTAAAGAAATAGGAGAAGAGGGGCTGTTGTTACCGGAAAACTTGTTGAAAAGAAGCAAAATCCTGCGTCGTCACCTCCACTGTCGCTGCTACCGCCGCCGCCTGCGGCGGCGCCGCTCCTTCTCCGTCATCCTCTCTCTCTCATCGCCTCTCTGTCTCTCTTCGTGTAACGACGCCGCACCACCACCGAACTGTGGTGGTAGTGGTAATCCGTCTCGTTAATCGAAAGGGGGGGCTGCCTGATGTCGTCGGAGGTCTCGTCGCCGGTTAACCAGCGCCGATGAGGACCGGGTCATCGGTCAGACCATAGAGAGGGAGAGGGAGAGGGAGTATGTGTGAGAGTGTATTTGACCCTTGTACAGATTTAGGTAAGATTTTGCTAAGATCTAATAAGATGCTATAGATTTTGATAGGATTTAGTTGTAGGTTTAGTTTGTGGGTTTTCGGCTTGGGCCCAAGGCCCACAAGCTCAATCACCGTGTTTAAGCGGCCCGTAATTCCTACGAGACCCGTTATCAAAACCCGAAATCACCGTATCCTAGTAAAATAATATTTCAGGGTTAAAAACGTGTAAAAATAATGTCGGCATCCGTCGTAGTCGCGTTCGTGCGTTGATAACGGTAATAATCTCGAAAAATTACATCGTTGCCATCTTTAATCCGTTTCTCGATCCGGTTTCAACTGTAGTTACTAAAATTTTATTACGGAGCTAAATATAGCGTAAAATGTAAGTTTCGAAGGTGAAAGGCGTCTTCGTCGCTTCTGTCTCGTTGCCGATGTGTTTCCTACTATCGCGTTTTTAGTTCACGTTTGTGTCACACGGAAGCCCAAATAAATTCACAAAATTTAATTTCATAAATATAGAATATTCGTAGAAAATCGGTATTTGTCGGTGTAGTCAGTATTTTGTACGGTATCAGTTCGTCGTCGCGTAATGTTCAGTAGGTTTCTCTGTAAACCACCGTTCGCGCACTGTAAAGTCGTATAGACGTTCCTAGGCACTCCAAAGGCCTAATTAAGTCAATATTCGTCTTAATCACTATTTATTATCGCGTTAATCATCTGTTAATCATGTAATTAGGAGCCGTAAATCACCGGTTGTCACATGCTTGTCGTATTCTTGTATTGAACATATTGTATATCAAGTCGTTGTATTTGATTCTAATCTTTGTAATTGACTTTTAGAAATGAAATGAAATCCATTATTTAATTATTTTCACAAATAGTGTTATGAAGTCTCTTGCAATCTCGTTTTCGTCTCACACTGATGTTTCCGCCATCGGTTGGGGTGTGACAGTTTGTATTGTTTGATACTGGGGCTGACTTGAGTTTTGTTTCGAAAAACTTTGAACCACTTCTGTGTTCTCAAATAAGTAAGCTAAGTAAAAAGTACTCGATAGAATTAGCAAATGGTAAATTGATAGAGACTAGCGAAGTCATTCGTGGTTGTAGTATTCGGTTATGCGATCATAGTTTTAGCATCGATTTGTTACCAGTGGAGCTGGGTAGTTTCGATGTAGTCGTTGGGATGGATTGGCTATCCAAGAATAAAGCTGAGATTATTTGTTTGGAGAAACAAGTGCGGATACCTCGTCCTGGTGGTGAAGCTATAGTTGTTCACGGTGACCGATCGAGTCGAGTATCGAGAATTGTTAGCGTTATGAAAATGCACAAGATGTTGCGTAAGGGCTATCCTACGATCTTGGTTAACGTAGTGGATACGAAGGTTGAAGGTAGGAAGATCAAAGAAATTCCTATAGTTCGTGAATATCCGGAAGTTCTCCCTGAAGACTTACCTGGATTGCCCCTTGCGAGATATATCGAGTTTAGACTTGATCTGGTACCTGGTGCTGCACCGATTGCAAAATCTCCTTACAGATTAGCACCATCAGAAATGAAAGAGTTGTCGAATCAGCTTCAAGAGCTACTAGACAAAGGTTTCATCCGACCAAGCTTTTCGCCTTGGGGAGCACCTGTTTTGTTTGTGAAGAAGAAGGATAGTTCATTCAGGATGTGTATTGATTATAGAGAGCTGGACAAGTTAACTATCAAGAATCGGTACCCTCTACCGAGAATCAACGATCTGTTTGATCAGCTACAAGGATCCAGCTACTATTCGAAGATTGACTTGCGTTCAGGTTATCACCAGTTGATGGTTGCTGACGAAGATGTTCTGAAGACTGCTTTTCGAACAAGTTATGGCCATTATCAATTCTTGGTCATGCCTTTTTGCTTAACTAATGCACCAGTAGTGTTCATGGATCTCATGAACAGCGTGTGCAAACCCTATTTAGATAAATTCGTGATAGTATTCATTGATGATATACTTATCTATTCGCGAACCAAAGAAGATCATGAGTAACATCTGAAGATGATTCTGGAACTGCTGAAGAAAGATAAACTGTATGCCAAGTTCTCTAAGTGTGAATTCTGGATTCGAGAAGTTCATTATCTCGGACATGTCATAAATGAGAAAGGTATACATGTGGATCCGTCGAAGATAGAGGCGATTAAGAATTGGGAAGCGCCAAGGACTCCGTCAGAGGTGCGACAATTCATAGGACTTGCTGGGTATTATCGGAGATTCGTAGAGAATTTCTCCAGGTTAGCATAGCCATTGACGCTATTAACCCAGAAGGATAAGAAGTTTGATTAGACGGAAAAGCAGGAGGAAGTTTTTCGGCTGTTGAAGTAAAAGTTGTGTAGTGCGCCTATTCTTTCCCTTCCTGAGAGAAATGGTGATTTCATTGTATATTGTGATGCATCACATTTGGGCCTCGGATGCGTGCTTATACAGAAGGACAAAGTGATAGCCTATGCATCCAGACAACTGAAAGTGCACGAGAAGAACTACACGACTCATGCTTTAGAGTTGGGAGCTGTTGCGTTTGCCTTGAAGATTTGGAGACATTATCTGTATGGCATGAAGTGTACGATTTACACAGACCATAAGAGCCTCCGACATATCTTTGATCAGAAGAAACTTAACATGCGACAGCGGCGTTGGGTAGAGTTACTCAATGATTACGAGTGTGATATTCGTTATCACCCGGGAAAAGCAAATGTCGTTGCTGATGCACTCAGTAGGAAAGAGCGGGGGAAGCCTCTGCATATGCGTGCTTTGGTTTTGACCATACAAACGAGTTTGACTATTCGAATTCGCGATGCACAGCGAGAAGCTCTAAGGGATGAGAACATGAGAATAGAAGGTTTGAGAGGTTTAGAACGTGAGCTGATACCAAAAGCGGATGAAGTGATGTACTTCATGAACTGGATTTGGGTTCCGCTTAGAGGTAACCTACGTGAACTGGTTATGAACGAGGCTCATAAGTCCAAATATTCTATTCACCCAGGTTTTACCAAGATGTATCTGGTGGGATTTTAACATGTTTATCAAAGTAATTTCATCCATATGAAATAAAAACGCAGCGGAAATAATATTTAAAACATGTTACTTTTAAGATATAAATTTCATTTATATGCAAAAATCCCAAAACCCGGATCCATATATGAAAATGCATACTATCAAACACAACCATAGGATGTTTAGAAAACTACCTTCTTGGAGTAATAAGAAATGAAACGGATGATGCTTCTTGAACGGTTGCCCTCAAGAGTAGAAGACCTCAAGCTTGTATACCCCAAGCTTCCAACAAACACCTTGGTTATAGCAAGGATTTGAACACTAGAATCAAACTTGAAAAATTCTTTGAACAACCAACTATCTTGGCCGATTTTTTTAGAGAGTTTCAAGTCTTCCACACTTGAAAATTATGTCTTGTATCTTTGTGAAAAGAAATAAGATAAGTAATATATCTTCACACAAATCAAGTGCCACCCACATCACCCAATCAAATGGTCTCTAGCCATGCATAATGCATGGAACATGATTGGACCAAAAATTTCTTTGGGAATACCCATGGGTAATTTATTGGTCTCTCAAGTGTAATTATTTAGAAAACCAATTTCTAAATATTGTAAGTGTTAATATTTATTTGTTTGATCATATCATAAATAAATATTATAAGTGTTTGTCTAGCTTGTATTTGGGTATGACTCGACTTGGATCATAACGTACTAGCCACATCAATCTAATATGTGTCTTGGGCATACAGAATCCAACAATCTCCCACTTGCACAAGATACATAGAAGATTGATGCAAGTAGTAAAGACCACTTAACTGTAGTTTACTACCCCTAATACGTATGACTATATTTCCCATTCAATAACATCATCCCCTTCAAGTCCATTACTTGAACATGATTTAGGTGAATCTATCATTTATCCTTTCGTTACAGATGTCATGTTAAATCCAAAGACATAGAGTGATCACTCTCTGTTGATTTAACTTTAGCAGGCCTTAGACATCTTACTCTCAACGAATAAGAGGAATAAATCCCTTCTTGACTACAGACGTCTCTCACAATCACCTTGTACCACACCTGAGTTTAGCCTTGTGTACCGTCTTATTACAGACAGCTAAGAACTAGGTCAAAGTATAATACTTGGTGAATATCAAGACCCAATATGTATCTCAGGTCAGAGGATACTATGATATTCACCTTTACTCAAAATTTACTTATGATCAATCACAAATGATTCCATGCAGTAATATTTGAGAGCGAGTCAGTCCAATATTTGTATCCCACAAATATCTATGAACTTTGGCAGCAACACTTTGCTCTATATTCATATCTAATGAATATCCACCAATCCAAATTCATAATAGTCTTACATTCATATTTGTTCCCACAATTATGATCGACCACAGACATTTAGAATAATTAACTTATTCACGGATTTAAACATGCTAAAATGAAACATAACTCAAAATACCATAAAAAAGTTAAAATAACAATTGTTTCAATCTCCAAATACAAAATAGATCAAATCCAATCACTAGAATATCGAAGTCCTAAGGCACATGTATGACCCTCATGTTTTGCCCTGTCAAGGAGCTTCGTGAGTGGATCCGCAATGTTTTGATTGGTGTGAACTTGGCGGATACATATCTTTCCCTTTTCAACTTCATCCCTTATGTAGTTGAATCTCCGCTCGATATGTCTAGTCTTTTGGTGCGCATGAGGTTCCTTGATTTGAGCAATCGCACCCTCGTTATCACAAAAGATCTCTAGGGGGTGTTGAATGGTAGGGACCACCCCTAGGTCGGCTATGAATTTCTTCAACCATGCAGCTTCCTGGGCTGCCAATGAAGCGACGATGTATTCTGATTCTATAGTGGACAATGCTACCACGTCTTGTTTTGAGCTCTTCTGTCACACCCCCCAAATCCACACGCGGAGTATCACCGCCTGGAGGCGTGACTGACCAGGATCAAGCCACCAATCATATTGAACATTGTCAGTAATAAATAAAACTCAATCCAACAATACGAAAGGTGTTCAAAACAAAACATAGTTAAGTGTTTAGCGGAAGCATAAATGTGAAAACCCAACATAAGTATTAAGTTCGAAGTGTTATAATGTTTTTAACATGGCACCCACTGTCCATGTCCCACAACGACCGCGCCTCCCTGTGCAAGCTCCATGAGTACCTATCGACCTGCAAGGCATGTAACAACGAGTCAACAACAAAGTTGAGCGAGTTCGCAGTTGATTGTTCAATTATTGAGTTCGTTTCAAAAACCGTAAGTTTGTTTCAGAGTCATGTGTTACCCAGTATCCTTGTTTCCCAAACCTTTACGATATTTAATGGGGGCTTCCCATGTTGTATATTACTAGACTAGTTGTATCTATAAGTATCCTTCCCAATCCGAGGACAGTGACAAGTATGAGATTACGTAGGTTTTATGTAAGTGTCCTTCCCAATCCGAGTACAGTGGTACGTAGCGAGTACGTAGATTTAGCACTGGCGTCCTTCCCAATCCGAGGACGGTGGTACGTAACGAGTACGTAGGTTTAGCGCTGGCGTCCTTCCCAATCCGAGGACGGTGGTACGTAGCGAGTACGTAGGTTTAGCGCTGGCGTCCTTCCCAATCCGAGGACGGTGGTAAGTAGTCTAGTAGTGGTCTATGTACAAGTTCTGTCGTAGTTACTCAATCCCATTCCCAACCCACCGGGAATCCCATGCCTTAGGAGTGTGAACTCACCTTGGTTTGCTCGGTTGATTAATTACTTGGTTCCAATTAATCAGTCAAGGCCTATGGTATGCACGAATACACAATCAGTTGACATTCACAAAGTTTGACTAATAGTCAAGATCATCACGTACATGCAGGTAAAAACTAACGCTAACGCATAGCATTTATCAGATATACAAGCTCATGCAACCATGCTTTACAATTAACAGTTACTTGAACTATCCTTATAAGTTAACATAATCTTCACTAACCTAGTTAACTACTAACAGAATTAACCGAGTTACTGTGCTTGATTAACAACCTGACGAAACATACTTGTTTCGTCGTGAACCCCTTCGGCGAAACCCACCCGTTTCGTCGTGATTACCCTCGGCGAAACTCACCCGTTTCTTTGACCTTGGCGTTTCGTCCATTTGGTCCGTTACGTCGTGTAACTGATGATTACCCAGAAAACCCTAACCGCCGATCATCATCATACACCAATCATATAATCATACAGCAACTCATCGATACCACTTTATCATATCAATTCATCATGGCACATAACATCTAGCATGTACCCTAATTCACAAAACAACCTTACTGTTTCTAATCATTATCCAATCATAACAGATTCATATGTTAACCTTAAACAATCTAACATATATGATGGCCATTGCACGAATACAATTTTACAGATTCATCATTACCAAAAACCTATCTCATTGATCAAAAATCTATTCAAATCAATAATACCAAGAAACCCTAATCGTTAACAAGTTCAACATTTTGCCGTCTCATAATCCGAGTAACGTTTACAAGTATCATTCTCATTAAATATTGGCGTTCGTAAGTATCACAATAATCATCATCAACAATCAATGGAATCCAAACATAATAACCACCATCTACACAACAACCTAACAGTTTGATCAATCCGAGATATTACACACTAACCGGTTGAACGGAACAATGACTTGATCGATCTTAGAGGGCTTCGAGAGAGCTCTAGGGTTTCTAATTGGCCTGATGAATGTCGAGTGTAACAGTTTCACGCAACAAATACCCGTATAAACGTACCGGGCCCTTAATGGGCTTCGGCGTAACAGTGGGCCGGCGAAACTCCTTGTTTCGTCGTGTGGGATATGACGAAACTCCATGTTTCGTCGAATGTGTTTCGTCGAATGAGGTGTGGCGAAACACTAATTGTTTCATCGGGTATAGTTCCTAATCTCAAACAGTTTACAAGTTCATGTAACCAGACACTTTAATCACATTAGATAACATATCAAACAGACATCTCAACATATAATCCAATTTGTACAATTACAAGGCAAACAAGTCGTGTAAGTAAACAACTAAACAGTTGATGTACAATTAACATGAAGACGGAATCTTGGAAACTCGAGTTGTCACATTATCCCCAACTTGAATGAAATTTCGTCCCGAAATTTAGCATGCGGTTACTGAGGAAGCTAGTTAAGTTGTGTGGTTTACTGGTTTTCCTGGAGTGTCACATCATCCCCCCGTTGATTTGGAATTTCGTCCCGAAATTCCGCAGTAGCTTCAGCCTCAGTAGTAGTTGCATTGTTCTCGAACAACTGGGGATACTTGAGTTTCATTTGGTCTTCTCGTTCCCAGGTGAACTCTGGGCCACGACGGGAGTTCCAACGAACTCGAACAAGAGGTATTCTGGTATGCTTGAGAACCTTCACGTCTCGGTCTGTAATCTCTACAGGTTCTTCGACGAATCGCAACTGATCGTCGATAGTGAGCTCCTTCAAAGGAACTATGAGGGTCTCATCTGACAGACACTTCTTCAGATTTGACACGTGAAAAACGTTGTGAACTCCACTGAGTTCTGCGGGTAGGTTCAGTTTATAGGCCACTTTGCCTATTTTCTCGATGATTTCGAATGGTCCGACATAACGCGGATTGAGTTTGCCTCGTTTGCCAAAACGAACAACACCTTTCCAAGGCGATACTTTGAGTAGCACTCGATCCCCAACCTGGAACTTGAGTGGTTTCCTGCGTTTATCAGCGTAGCTTTTCTGACGGTCCCGAGCTACCGCCATTCGTTGCCGTATCTGAGCAATCCTTTCCGTTGTGTCTACTACAAATTCTGGACCCGTGATCTGGCTGTCACCAACTTCTGCCCAGCAAAGAGGTGATCGGCATTTACGTCCGTACAATGCCTCAAACGGAGCGGCTTGGATGCTGGTGTGGTAACTGTTATTATACGAGAATTCCACTAACGGTAGATGTTTTTCCCAGTCGTTACCAAAGTCGATCACACATGCACGAAGCATGTCTTCAAGGGTTTGAATAGTGTGTTCTGACTGCCCATCTGTTTGCGGGTGATAGGCTGTGCTCATGTCTAATCGAGAGCCAAAAGATTTGTGCATCGCTTGCCACAGTTCTGAAGTAAAACGTGCATCACGATCGGAAATAATGGAGGTTGGCACCCCGTGCCTCAAAACAACTTCCTTAAGGTAAACATCTGCTAAGGTGGAGAACTTATCCGTTTCTTTGATAGCCAAGAAGTGTGCAGACTTTGTGAGTCCATCCACGATCACCCAAATGGTATCATTTCCATGTTGAGATCTAGGCAGGCCAGTAACGAAATCCATGGAAATTTGCTCCCATTTCCATTATGGTATCTCTGGTTGTTGGAGTAGGCCCGAGGGTTTCTGATATTCAGTCTTGACTCTCGCACAAGTCAAACACTTGCTAATGTAAGTTGCTATGTGAGCTTTCATGCTAGGCCACCAATACGTAGTTGTGAGATCGTGGTACATCTTATCCGAACCAGGATGTACTGAGTAACGAGACTTATGTGCTTCATCCATTATAAGTTCTCATAAATTGCCATAGAGTGGGACCCAGATGCGTCCTGCTACGTAGTAGGCGCCGTCTTCCTTTTGTTCTAACCGTTGCCTTGAGCCGCGTAGGGCTTCAGCCCTGACATTTTCTGGCTTCAATGCTTTTGCCTGAGCATCTCGTATCTAGGAAGGAAGACTAGATTGAATGGTGAGTTGTAATGCTCGCACATGCTTAGGCGTAGTATCCTTTCGACTGAGAGCGTCGGCCACAACATTGGCTTTGCCTGGATGGTACTTGATCGCACATTCGTAATCATTCAACAACTCGACCCATCGATGTTGTCGCATGTTCAACTCCTTTTGCTTGAAGATATGCTCGAGACTCCTGTGATCGGTGTAGATGGTGCACTTGGTACCATACAGGTAATGTCTCCATATCTTAAGTGCGAAAATAATAGCTCCCAGCTCCAAGTCGTGTGTGGTGTCATTTCTTTCGTGAATCTTAAGTTGGCACGAGGCGTAAGCAATGACTTTATCCCGTTGCATCAATACACAACCAAGACCCTGAATTGACGCGTCACAATAAACCACGAAATCGTCTGTGCCCTCCGGCAATGAAAGAATAGGTGCGCTACAAAGTCTACACTTCAAATGTTGGCACACTGATTCTTGAGCATCACCCCAACGATAGGTGACACCCTTCTGAGTTAGCAAAGTAAGCG
The DNA here is from genome assembly GCA_030545235.1 of Helianthus tuberosus. Taxonomy (NCBI): domain Eukaryota; kingdom Viridiplantae; phylum Streptophyta; class Magnoliopsida; order Asterales; family Asteraceae; genus Helianthus; species Helianthus tuberosus. The sequence goes on along the minus strand of JARYGA010059753.1, from coordinate 25,621,167 downwards.
GCTGCGCAATCTTGGTAAAGTCTTTGATGAACCTTCTGTAGTAGCCCGCCAAACCCAAGAATTGGCGAATTTCTGTTGGTGTACGGGGTGCAGGCCAGTTCTTGATCGAGTCTACCTTGGATGGATCAACATGAATCCAATCCTTGTTTACCACGTGGCCTAGAAAGTGGACTTCACGTAGCCAAAAGTCACATTTCGAAAACTTAGCATACAACTGTTCTGTTCGAAGGAGTTCTAAAATAAGTTGTAGATGGTACTCGTGTTCCTCCTGACTCTTAGAATAGATCAGGATGTCGTCGATGAATACAATAACAAATTTATCCAAGTAGGGCTTGCACACTCTGTTCATAAGATCCATGAAGACTGCAGGTGCGTTGGTCAATCCAAAAGGCATAACCAGGAACTCGTAATGCCCATACCGAGTCCTGAAGGCTGTCTTAGAGATATCCTCGCCTCGGACTCTCAGTTAATGGTAACCTGACCTCAGGTCAATCTTCGAGTAGTAGCTCGACCCTTGTAGCTGATCGAACAAGTCATCAATACGCGGAAGTGGATAGCGATTCTTCACGGTCAGCTTGTTGAGTTCACGGTAATCTATGCACATTCTAAAAGTACCATCTTTCTTCTTTACAAATAATACCGGAGCTCCCCAGGGCGAAGAACTAGGACGAATGAAACCCTTATTCAAGAATTCTTGCAATTGTTTGGACAGTTCTTCTAGTTCAGTTGGAGCTAAGCGATAAGGTGCTCGAGCTATGGGCGCTGCTCCAGGAGCTAGCTCGATTTGGAATTCAACCTGGCGATGAGGCGGTAGCCAGGTAAATCTTCAGGGAACACTTGAGGAAAATCACGTACTACTGGAATATCCTCTATTCTCTTCTCTTTCGTTGATGTGTCAGTAACAAGTGCTAAAATAGCGGTGTGGCCCTTTCGCAAACACTTTTGGGCCTTAAGAAAGGAGATGATGCCCACCACAGCACCACTCTTGTCGCCTTGAATTACGAGAGGTTCTTTGCCAGAACGGGGAATACGAACAATCTTTTCCTTGCACAGGATCTATGCTTGCTGTTGGGATAACCAATCCATCCCAATGACGATGTCGAAACTACCTAGAACTATAGGAATAAGATTGATGGAGAAGGTCTGACCCGCTAAAACGAGATTACAACCCTGAATTATATGCGTGGCCTCTAGGCTTTTACCATTTGCTAACTCTACTATGTGCTTGGTGTTCATAAGTGTTGGTGTGCGCTTGAGCATTTGACTAACTTTTAGAGACACATAACTGGTATCGGCACCCGAATCAAATAAAACAGTAACATAAAAGTCGTCGAGAAGGAACTTACCCATCACTACGTTAGGATCATTTCTTGCGTCACCCTGACCGAGCACAAAAACGCGTCCCCTGGCACCATTGCCATCATTGTTTCCACCATTGTTGCCCCCATTATTGTTCCCGTTTCCTTGGTTGTGGTTCTGATTCTGATTCTGATTTAACTGCGGGCAGTGTCTCTTGAAGTGACCTTCAGCGCCACACTGAAAGCATCCCCTGTTGCCCTGTTGATGTTGCTGGTTCTGCGGTGCTTGCTGTTGCTGCTGACGATTCTGATTTGCTGGCCGTGAGCTCCTGCAATCCTTAGCTTCATGACCCATCTTGAGACACCTATGACAACGACCCTTGTTGCACTGACCACTATGGTGTCTGTTGCATTTGTTGCACTTTGGGTGGTTTCCTCGATATCCACCCTGCCCTTGACTACCAGAAGATTGCTGACTAGGACTCTGGGAGTCATCAATCTTTCGCTGCTGGGCCTGGGACTGAAGTGTAGTCGAACCCTTGCTGGAGGCTCCATCCCATTTTTGTTTGTTGTCACTAGGAATAGCAGAAGTAGTAGTAGTGGTAGCACCTATACGCTTAGGCAGCTTGTTCTGTTCCACTGCCTGGTCTGTGAGACGATGAGCAAGATGAGTAACATCCTGGATGGTAGCAAGGTTCGACGAAGTCACATGGCTTTGAATCTCTGGTACTAAGCCTTTGAGGTACAGCTCGATACGCTTGATGGGAGGATCCACCATAGTTGGACATAACACTGCCAGTTCATTGGATCGCTTCGTATACGCCTCTATCTCTGACCCCGTCATCTTCAGGTTAAAGAACTCTACTTCCAGCTTGTGGATGTCATCACGATTACAGTATTCTCGCTTGATCAGTTCCTTGAAGTCGTTCCATGGGGTGGCATTAGCAGCTGCCAGCCCTAACATTTGAACTTGCGCGTTCCACCAAGTCAGCCCAGTGCCTTCGAGGGTACCAGTGGCATACTTCACCCTACGAGCGTCAGGGCATTCACACATTTCGAAGACTGATTCGAGCTTCTCGAACTAGTGGAGGAGTCCAACGGCCCCTTCAGTGCCACTGAAAGTACTAGGACGACAGCCCATAAAAGTCTTGAACGTGCACACAGGCGGCTAAGCATGCTGACCTGTTATGTGTATAAGAACAAGACAAAGTTAAACACAAGAGTTGGTTTATAAGGGTAGGATCTAAAGACCTTAGAGTGAGTTGCGACTGCAGGGTATACCTCCTGCTTGAGCGGCTGCAAGTACCGCAGCAACTTGTTCGTTGATCAAAGACGTCAAGTGGGCTTGAGTTAGGTTAACGCGTCCACTCATGATCTTCATATCAAAGGAAACATAGGTGAGAAAGGTTCGTGAAAGTGCGATGACAGAAGAGAGTAAGCACACATGTGTTTTCAAACAATAGCTGTTACGTTCATCTAAGCATACCATAAGCAAAGTTCTATGTAACTAGCAAGTAGGTAGTATAAACATAAACCATATCACCTATAGTGTCGAGTCTTGCACGTGGAACGAAGCGTCGTTGTGGATCGTTGAGCACTGTTCAGGTTATAGTCTGGTTTTAATAAAAACGTTTCCCTTATTAAAACCAAGTTCACTATAACCAATGGCTCTGATACCAATCTGTCACACCCCCAAAATCCACACGCGGAGTATCACCGCCTGGAGGCGTGACTGACCAGGATCAAGCCACCAATCATATTGAACATTGTAAGGGGCTGTTTGGTAGCCTCTTAATGATTATTCAGAGGCTACCTCTTAATGGTTTATAACCTCTGAATGAATAAGAGGTAACCTCAAGTCTGAATGGTTAAGAGGTAACCTCTGAATGGTAAATCATCACATGTCACATTTTTCTACCTTCTCATTGGTAAAATTCTTAATGGTTCCATTAAGAGCTAGCCTCTTAATGACCATTCAGATGCTAAGTAATAAATAAAACTCAATCCAACAATACGAAAGGTGTTCAAAACAAAACATAGTTAAGTGTTTAGCGGAAGCATAAATGTGAAAACCTAACATAAGTATTAAGTTCGAAGTGTTATAATGTTTTTAACATGGCACCCACTGTCCATGTCCCACAACGACCGCACGTCCCTGTGCAAGCTCCATGAGTACCTATCGACCTGCAAGGCATGTAACAACGAGTCAACAACAAAGTTGAGCGAGTTCACATTTGATTGTTCAGTTATTGAGTTCGTTTCAGAAACCGTAAGTTTGTTTCAGAGTCATGTGTTACACAGTATCCTTGTTTCCCAAACCTTTACGATATTTAGTGGGGGCTTCCCATTTTGTATATTACTAGACTAGTTGTATCTATAAGTGTCCTTCCCAATCCGAGGACAGTGACAAGTATGAGATTACGTAGGTTTTACGTAAGTGCCCTTCCCAATCCGAGGACAGTGGTACGTAGCGAGTACGTAGATTTAGCGCTGGCGTCCTTCCCAATCTGAGGACGGTGGTACGTAACGAGTACGTAGGTTTAGCGTTGGCGTCCTTCCCAATCCGAGGACGGTGGTACGTAGTGAGTACGTAGGTTTAGCGTTGGCGTCCTTCCCAATCCAAGGACGGTGGTAAGTAGTCTAGTAGTGGTCTATGTACAAGTTCTGTCGTAGTTACTCAATCCCATTCCCAACCCACCGGGAATCCCATGCCTTAGGAGTGTGAACTCACCTTGGTTTGCTCGGTTTGATTAATTACTTGGTTCCAATTAATCAATCAAGGCCTATGGTATGCACGTATACACAATCAGTTGACATTCACAAAGTTTGACTAATAGTCAAGATCATCACGTACATGCAGGTAACAACTAACGCTAACGCATAGCATTTATCAGATATACAAGCTCATGCAACCATGCTTTATAATTAACAGTTACTTGAACTATCCTTATCAGTTAACATAATCTTCACTAACCTAGTTAACTACTAACAGAATTAACCGAGTTACTGTGCTTGATTAACAACCTGACAAAACATACTTGTTTCGTCGTGAACCCCTTCGGCGAAACCCACCCGTTTCGTCGTGATTACCCTCGGCGAAACTCACCCGTTTCGTCGACCTTGGCGTTTCGTCCATTTGGTCCGTTACGTCGTGTAACTGATGATTACCCAGAAAACCCTAACCACTGATCATCATCATACAGCAATCATACAATCATACAGCAACTCATCGATACCACTTTATCATATCAATTCATCATGGCACATAACATCTAGCATGTACCCTAATTCACAAAACAACCTTACTGTTTCTAATCATTATCCAATCATAACAGATTCATATGTTAACCTTAAACAATCTAACATATATGATGTCCATTGCACGAATACAATTTTACAGATTCATCATTACCAACAACCTATCTCATTGATCAAAAATCTATTCAAATCAATAATACCAAGAAACCCTAATCGTTAAAAGGTTCAACATTTTGCCGTCTCATAATCCGAGTAACGTTTACAAGTATCATTCTCATTAAATATTGGCGTTCGTAAGTATCACAATAATCATCATCAACAATCAATGGAATCCAAACATAATAACCACCATCTACACAACAACCTAACAGCTTGATCAATCCGAGATATTACACACTAACCGGTTGAACGGAACAATGACTTGATCAATCTTAGAGGGCTTCGAGGACACACAGTCGCCGTCAATAGGGAGAGAGAGCTCTAGGGTTTCTAATTGGCCTGATGAATGTCGAGTGTAACAGTTTCACGCAACAAATACCCGTATAAACGTACTGGGCCCCTTATGTCACACCCTGGCTTTGCGGAAGCGTGGGTTTATTTGGTGTGACTTCTTAATACCATAGCAACAATCATAACAATGCTATATGATAAAAACATGAGATATTCATCCATTAATAAAGTTAGAAAAATCCCATTTTCAACAATCACAAAATGAGTTACAAACCTTAACTTGATTTAATTGAGTTTATAAAGACTTAGCAAAAGACTTTATACATTACTAGGTTTAGGGATATGTAACCCGTCCAGGAAGAGGTTACACCTTCTAAACCCTGGATGACTTCTTTATTCAAACGTAGCTTGAAAATACGTGCATACCGTGCCAGATCCGTTAGTTTCCTGAAATACATGTAGTTTGAAAAGTCAACATAAAGTTGAGCGAGTTCATGTGTAAGTGAGTATGTACAAACATTTGAAAAATGTTGTAAGTATGTATAAAAGTCCCTAGTATGTAGCAATTAAGGAAAAATAGATCAATTAATGTGTAGCTAATACATTAATCATTGACATGGTCTAGGAAGCACTCAAACTTGTAACGCGTATTTCATACCGGTCCTTCCGGCGGAACGACATAGTCACCACATGCAGCCACACGCTGGCCCATGTGTGGGGCTCGCAACACCCGATAGATCTATCACTCATGCCTCTCGGTCCTTATACAAGGATTAATGGTCTTACGATAATAGCCTATCCATTCACGTGATCTAGCAGTAAGTTCCTTAGCTAATCATACCGTGTATAAAACGTTTGTAGTAAATGTAACATGTATTTCACCCCCGAAGTATAAAACTGAAAACAGTTAAGAGAAAAGGGGGGACATGAACTCACAGTATTGCGTCTTCAGTATGTGTAACCCAAGTCTCCGCGGCAAACACGACTACCTACAATGGTTTAACGTCTATTAGACGAACTGGTAGTGCCTTGTCTTAGTATGAATGTTTTTGAGTTACGATTCTGGTATTATTCCAAGTTATAATAATTGTATTTAGTTTTGGAATAATTGTTTATGCAGATTTTCTGTATTAATACTTCTCAAGCATTTTACTCTGTATTTCTTTCCCAAGGATGAGGGCTTTAATACCGGTATATGTTATATTTCCAAAAATATATTTTTAAGTCTCACTTGAAAATATATTTTAATTCACTTTGTCTAAAATATTCTAACTCCAAAATATACATATTTTTCCGAAAAATATTATATCTTACTTCATATAATTTCCAAAATAATACTTTATCAAAATACACATTTAAGAGTATTTTCCGAAAATACGCAAGTTACATTTTAGAGTTCGCGTTGTATAAACAATACCGATGTAACTTAAATATTTATTTGTGAGGGCGTTGATATTATTTTGGAGTCGTATTTTCATGATATATCAAGTAATATTATTTTTACCCTAAAAATAATATATCTTTAGTTCACAAAATAATCGCGTAAGCACACAAGCGTTTTATTATGAAATATATTCTCAATATATATTTAACAAGTTTCCTTTACAAAAATCCACCTCCGACACTTGGTCATTTTGTAATAAAAATCATGGCGAAATTTATATTTTGAAAACAAGTTAAAAATATATTTATAACACTTGCCACAAAAATATTTCTAAGTGTTATATTTCTGGAAAAATTTCGCCAGAGTTTCCTCTGTAACTGGAGGTGGCCACGCTTACTAGCGTGTCATTTTTCTTTTCATATAACACGTTAGATCGTTCTCAATAACCAACCCGATATTTAGACATGCAAAATACCACTTATATCGATTCAGTTTTAATACACAAAACTGGGCTGTTTTCAGGTATTTTAATAAAATAGTTATCTTATTCCAAAATTACCCAAATTTTTATAGAATGTCTTATACGAACCAAAAATTATTGTGTAAAAATATCGGGGTCCAAATCATCACCAATATTTTATAGAAAATCATTTTCCGGACCGAAATCAGATTTATCTTTTTCTGACCACAGTCCACGGAATAATTTATTTAAAATTCATCGTAAGTCAGATTTATGAAATTCCAGTGGGATAATTACAAATACATCGGTGGTCATCTACAGTAAAAATTTCATGATTTAACTCTACACGGAATTCGAGTTATGACGGAAGACATAACTCCTATTTACTGCTGTAAAAATGCAGCTCTAGCTGCTGTTACAAAACGACACCTTAAAAATAGTAAACGAAGTCCAAAAATTATGATTCCGGTGCCATTAGAACCGTATTTCATAGTACATATATCTAGACTTCAGAAAATACATTTTTCGTTTAGTTAAGGACCTGTTACAGCCAGTTAAAGTCGGCTGAAAGTGCAGATCAACTTACTGTTTGAAGGTTAAATGTTACTAAAACGCACCCATACGTTCGCCAACCTTTCTAATATGATTAAAATCAGTTCATGAGTCTGTTATAGCAGATTATGGTTTGTTTATTTCAGATTTATCACGATTTATACCACTAGTTTCTTTTTAACCAACTAGTTCATCATACTTTCAAGTCTTTTAGTTTTGCTCTTTAGTGTTCTCGATTTTTATCCGTTAAACCTCTTATTAACCACTTTAAATAAGAACAAGAGAGTGTTTAGAATCACTTACAACTAGCTCAAGGCTAGGGAAGAATCAAAGCGAAAACTAGGTGGTTAATAGTGTTGTAGAGAGGTCCTTGTGATTCCGTAAGCACCGAGCCTCCTTGTATGAACTCCTTCACCTTTGTATGCAAATGGAATTGCAAGATTGAAATTTGAAAGTGGTGGTGGGTGGGCTATGGTTCTCGGCTGAAGACAAGGCAAGGGAAGGGAGAGAGAGCAATTTGAGTTTGGGTTTGTGAAATGAAAGTAATAAATCTTAAGGTTAATTTATATACCAAATTAGTGCTTTAACCTCTAGGTAATATGTTCTCTAGATAATGGACATGGCAAATAAAATATTCAAAAAATGTAAAGGTGTGTCCCCTTGGGGACCGTTCGGTTTGAAAGGGGAGGGGGTTTATGGTTCAATTACAATGGTATAGTTAAGTGTTAGTTTGTTAGTTTAGAGATTTAAATTAGTTATTAGTGGGTTGTGAAATATAACGGGTGTCCGGGTACCCTAACTAGCTCAGAAAAGTGTAAATAATATCATTGACAATATTTTTATGTTCCGGGTTAAGTCCGGTTGTTCGGTTGGATATTAATCCGTTAAAGTGCTAAATAAGCATTTAAAGTGTCGTTTATATTATTTTTAGTGACACAATAAATTCCCGACACTTTGGAAAGTGTCTAGTATTATTTTCCCATGTTTTTGCACTTTACTAGTTAAGTTAAATGCTGAATTTTATGATAAAGTGCAGAATTTTGTACTTAAAGTACGTTTTAGGCACATCCGGTCACTATAAACTTCACCTAGTGACGCAGTTCTACAATCCTCACCTCCCTACACTCACTACTAGTGTAGTAAATTATTCCCGGCTCATACTGGCCTTAGAGACAGTGTCTGTCTGATGCTGGCTATGTTAGCATGTTTACTGGGTTATCCATATAGTGTGCTCACTGTGCTTTTGTGCATCAAGGTTGTCACTGATGTTTGTGTGTAAATAATAGAGTGACAGTAATAAAGTATGATGCATGTATATGTATGTATCAGAAATCAAGAAGCAGTTTAACCACAGTTGTAAGCAAGCACTGTAATTAAGCATTAATTAAATATTAATTAATTCGTACGGATACCTGGTTTGGTGAGGGTTGTCACACCTTAATGGGCTTTGGCGTAACAGTGGGCCGGCGAAACTCCCTGTTTCGTCGTGTGGGATATGACGAAACTCCATGTTTCGTCGAATGAGGTGTGGCGAAACACTAATTGTTTCGTCGGGTATAGTTCCTAATCTCAAACAGTTTACAAGTTCATGTAACCAGACACTTTAATCACATTAAATAGATAACATATCAAACAGACATCTCAACATATAATCCAATGTGTACAATTACAAGGCAAACAAGTCGTGTAAGTAAACAACTAAACAGTTGACGTACAATTAACGTGAAGACGGAATCTTGGAAACTCGAGTTGTCACATCTTCCAAGAGACTGCTCCTCCATTTAAAATGAAGACATACCCCGATTGCGATCGAGAATCACTTCGATCGGTTTGGAAACTCGCGTCCTTGTAACCCTTTACAACGACTTCCTCCTCGCCAGATCCATATACTAAAAACATATCCTTAGTTCTTCTAAGGTATTTTAATATGCACTTAATAGCCTTCCAATGACTGTTACCTGGATTTTGCTGGTATCTACTCGTCATGCTCAAGGCGCATGAGACGTCCGGTCTGGTGCATATCATTGCATACATGATGGATCCTATAGCAGACGCATATGGGACTCCTTTCATTTTCTCTTGCTCATCCTTTGAGCTTGGACATTGAGATGTATTCAATATTGTCCCCTTTTGAATAGGTACAAAACCTTTCTTAGAGTTCTCCATTTGGAACCTATTCAAGACTTTGTTAATGTATGCACTTTGGTTTAAACCTATCAAGCGCCTTGATCTATCCCTATAGACCTTTATTCCCAGAATGTAGGCGACTTCACCAAGATCCTTAATGGAAAAACAACTTCCAAGCCAGGATTTTACACCTTCCATGGTTGGAATGTCATTCCCAAATAGTAGAATGTCATCGACATACAGTACTATGAAAGTGATGATGCTCCCACTAGCTTTCTTGTACACACAACCTTCATCGTCGTTCTTGATGAATCCAAAATTCTTAATTTCTTCATCAAAATGGTGATTCCAACTTCTAGATGCTTGTTTCAATCCATAGATTGATTTCTTTAACTTGCATACTTTGTCAGGATGTTTTGGATCGACAAAACCTTCAGGCTGAACCATATAGACATCTTCATCAAGATATCCATTAAGAAAAGCCGTTTTGACATCCAATTGCCAGATCTCATAGTCATAATATGCAGCTATAGCAAATAATATCCTGATTGACTTTAGCATCGCCACTGGCGAGAAGGTCTCATCATAATCAATCCCTTGAGTTTGAGTGAAACCTTTTGCTACAAGTCTTGCTTTATAAGTATCCAAGTTACCATGCATATCTGTTTTCTTCTTGAAAACCCACTTACTTCCAACTACTTTAGAGTTAAGTGGTGGCACAACCAATTCCCAAACTTGGTTGTCATACATGGATTTCATCTCTCTGTTCATGGCTTCAAGCCATTTGTCACATTGCATCATGGTATGTGGTTGGTTCATCTGAATCCACCACGTAGCATTCATCCATGAAAAATCTATATCTTTCAGGTGGACTACTAATTCTACCAGATCTGCGAACATTTTGTGCGTACTGATCAACCTCTTGATCGTTTTCAACAACCTCTTGTTAAGCGCTAGTATCAACCAAATGTGTATCGTCTTGTGGTTCTTGATCCTCCTCAAGTTCCACTGTTCTATCACTAGTTCCTTCCATAAGGAACTTAGCTTCTAAGAACTTACTCTTTCGAGAAACAAATACCTTTTTCTCGGTTGGGTCGTAGAAATAATATCCTATATCATCTTTAGGATATCCTACAAAGATACACTTAGTAGATCGGACTTCCAATTTATTTGGGGTGTATTGCTTAACATAAGCTTCACAACCCCAAACCCTTAAGAATGATAATGATGGAGGGTTTCCATGCCATATTTCAAAAGGTGTCTTTTCCACTTTCTTGATTGGGGCCATATTTAGTATTCGAACTACGGAGAGCAAAGCGTAACCCCAAAATGATAGAGGTAATGTGCTTCTAGCCATCATAGATCGAACCATATCTAATAGAGTTTGATTTCTACTTTCGGACACACCATTGTGTTGTGGTGTTCCAGGTGGAGTAAGTTGTGAGATAATCCCACAACTCCTAAGATGATCTTGAAAAGCACCACTAAGGTATTCACCTCCTCTACCGGTGCGAAGGACTTTGATTGTTTTCTTGAGTTGATTTTCTACTTCACTTTTGAAGTCTTTGAACATTTCAAATGCTTCATCCTTGTGTCTTAGTAAGTACACATAACCATAACGACTAAAGTCCTTGGTAAAGGTAATGAAGTATCTTTCACCATTCCTAGTCATCGGCTTAAAAGGACCACATACATCTGAATGTATGATACCTAGTAAGTCTTTAGCCCTTTCAAAAGTTCCACTAAAGGGTGTCTTGGTCATTTTGCCTTGTAAACAAGATTCACATACATCAAATGAATTATCTTCATTTGTATTCAAAAGACCATTTTTCTGAAGTGTATGCATGCGATTCTTGCTTATATGTCCAAGGCGACAATGCCAAAGGTAGGAATCACTCAAATCCATTTTGAGTTTCTTGTTGGTTACTTGGTACATTGAGTTATCATATGATGTGTTTTCATGATCTAATTCATAAATACCATTTAAAGACATAGCTTTAAAATAAAACACATCATTCTTAGAAACATAAATGTCATAGTTAACAAATTCGAAATTGAAACCAGATTGTTTTAAAAGGGAAACTGAAATTATGTTCCTAGTCAAACTAGGAGCATATAAAACATTCTTCAAAATAACTTCCAAACCACTTGGAAGCTCTAAAACGTAGTCTCCTTGAGCTTCGACTTCAACCTTTGCTCCGTTGCCCATGAAGAGACTAGCGTCTCCCTTCTTATAATGTTTATTTCTTTTGAACCCCTGCAACAAATTGCAAATATGAGTTCCACATCCGGTATCTAGTACCCATGTGTTAGAAGAAATAACATTAAGCTCAACATGTATCATAAAGATAGTACCTGAGGTTTGCCCTGCATCCCTCTTGTTTTTCAACTCATTAAGATAGGTTGGACAATTTCTCTTCCAGTGTCCTATCTCACCACATCCAAAACATGGATCATTTGTAGCAACCTTTTGCTTCTTCTCTTTTGGTTTGGTGGGTCCTGCTTTAGCTTTTCCCTTTCCCTTTCCCTTGACGTGTCCCTTTCTTTTAGCAGAGTTTGCTTTAGAATCGGGGTGGGGCCTCTTCTTGTTGCCTCCTTCATTGATCGCTAGGACGGGTAAAGCCTTTTTGCCCATTCCTTCTTCGGCCGTTTTGAGCATTGCATGAAGCTCACCAATGCTCTTGTCCTATCCATTCATGTTGTAATTCATTACAAAGCTTTTGAATTTCTTTGTTAAAGAGTTGAGGATCAAATCCGTAGCCAACTCTTTAGAGATGAGACAATTTAGCCTTTCGAGGCGATCAATGTGGCTTTTCATCTTAAGTACATAAGATGAAACCGATTGGGTTTCCTCCATTCAACATGCATGAAGCGCCCGAACAGTTTCAAAGCGTTCTACCCTTGCTTGTTGTAGGAACATTTCCTTCAACTGGGTAATCATGTCGTATGCCCCGTGATGTTCAAAATCCTTTTGAATTTAGGGAATCATAGTTCCCCACATGAGGCATGAGGCTTGCATGGAGTCCTCGGTATACTTAACCCAATCATTGTAGGCTTCCACATCTTCCACGTTAGGTTCATCGGGAATAGGATCGTCCAACACATAGGATATTTTCTCTTGCTTGAGAACAATTCGCAAGTTTCAAAACCAATCCATGAAGTTGTTATGGTTGAGACGATCCTTTTCTAGGATGGTTCTTAGTGATAGGTTTCGGACGGTTTGATTAATCGGGTTTGCATTGTTAGCGGCCGTCTACAAAATTTAACAAGTTCAATTTAGTATTTTCGATATTATTATATTTTAATCATTAATACCCTTTTGTGTCTTAAAGACAATTAATAATTAAAATCTAGAATCCAACGTTACATTTAAATATTGGTTAGGTGACCTTTATCCCTCTATTTAAATTAACAAGGTAGTCAACGTTTGACAACTGCAACTCTTTGCAATTTCTAGCCATACGGGATCGGTTAAACATCTATATGTTTAGTTGGCATGTTTAATCCCATCAACACCTTTGTTCCCCATGCTTCGGTGACCCTTAGTTCATGGTTTCCAAATCAAGTCGTCCAACTTACACACACATGTGAGTTTATACACATAAGTGGTTAGGTGACCTTTATCCCACAAACATGGTAAACCCACCTCGAACATACAAGTTCCCAAGTGTTTCGAGTGTTGTATAAAAGGATGATGTTTGACTTGTTTTATAAAAGGGTTTTTAATATTTCAAAATTCTAGTTTATAAAATATTATGTACCATACATTTGCATGCATTCAAATCAATGGTACTTTAGCGAAAACAAATTTTCAAGGTTCTTTTTAATAAAACTCATTTTATTATAAAATCATTAATTTTTAATAAAACCTTTTATTAACCATTTTAATGATTTTATTAAGAACCAATTTTACGCTTGTTGTTGATTATTAGTTTGTTAAATCATGCATATCGACATATCATCTAAACAACAAAATAAGCAACCAAACAAGCACATCATACATAAAAATAGGTGCATAACCATAGCCAACTGTCACACCCCGACCACGTAGAACATACAAAACGTGGCGGAAACATCGGGGAGTGTTGTAACAGAATTAATGTTTCATAACCATGGATATTAAAGTTTCGTTTTATTCACCAAACAAGCGAGTTACATTGTCTTTAAACAAGAAGTAAAGAGTACATATCATAATTAACTAGTCTTGCATCTTTTATTGTCACTAAGGCCCATGTCCGCCTAAGTGTATCTTGATCAAATCTATGCTTCATATCCTGAAAAACACATGTGAAAATAGGTACGTCAGCATAAAAATGCCTGTGAGATACATAGGTTTTGTGAAAATAGAATTCATGACTTGTGTTTGAGAAAATGTTTAGTCATGAACCTTGTAATTTGCTTTGTCTTTATAAATCATTTGAAAAACAATAAGTTCAGATGATACGTATAAATAAGAGAATAATGCATGGTTAAATGAATAACCAAGTAAAATGAGTTTGTAAAAGATAAGTTGTTTTGTAAAACAATGTCTTGTGAAAAGTATGTTATTTGTATAAAATGTTATATATCTCAAATTGAAATGATTCAAATAACGCTACAATATGTGATATCATACAAGCACTTATATATAGGAAGTACCAGCGGCGTATCCACCATACTTGTATCATATTACACACGCCTCGTTACTTAAATCACTTACTCAAACCAAACCAAACAATGTAAGATGTCTATGTTTAAACCACTTCCAAATGTACTGAAATAATATGTTAAAATGTTTATGTCAAGATGTAAATCATGTAATGTATAACTAATGTCAAAAGTGTTTATGTGTCAAATGTAAACCATGTAATGTGTAACCAAAATGCTATGTATGGCTAGTGAAATGCATCAACTAAACCATATGCACAAGAACATAATATTGAAGTAAAACTTGGTTTAAATCAAAGTTATGTTTTATGGGAATGCATGATCAATGTAAATCATGTAATATGTAACCTAAATGATATGTATGGCTAGTGAAATGTATCAACTAAACCATATGCACAAGAACATAGTATTGAAGTAAAACTTGGTTTAAATCAAAGCTATGTTTTGTGGGAATGCATGATCAATGTAAATCATGTAATATGTAACCTAAATGATATGTATGGCTAGTGAAATGTATCAACTAAACCATATGCACAAGAACATAGTATTGAAGTAAAACTTGGTTTAAATCAAAGCTATGTTTTGTGGGAATGCATGTTATACTGATACGAACATCTATGCGGTGTTGTGAAAATGCATACATCCAAGCCTTGAGACTGCGGCGATAAACCCTTAAACCACTTAAAGGTTTATCTAAATTATGTATATCGAATTCGGTCATTCCTTTCATCCCCTTTCCCTGGGACGTCCGGAACGGGAGTTGTCAATTCCTATGGTACCACTACCTACCAACGAACGGCGTAGCTAATGTTAATGAATGTATTGTTCCATTGTAAACAACCCAAATGTCATAACAAAATGTAAGCATGTGATGAAAATGATGTACTAAGTATGCACGCAATGGACATACATAGCATAAAATGTAAATGTAAAACGATGTACTAAGTATGCACGCAATGGACATACATAGCATAAAAACAATGAAATCATTTTTCTGTCACACCCCGACCACGTAGAACATACAAAACGTGGCGGAAACATCGGGGAGTGTTGTAACAGAATTAATGTTTCATAACCATGGATATTAAAGTTTCGTTTTATTCACCAAACAAGCGAGTTACATTGTCTTTAAACAAGAAGTAAAGAGTACATATCATAATTAACTAGTCTTGCATCTTTTATTGTCACTAAGGCCCATGTCCGCCTAAGTGTATCTTGATCAAATCTATGCTTCATATCCTGAAAAACACATGTGAAAATAGGTACGTCAGCATAAAAATGCCTGTGAGATACATAGGTTTTGTGAAAATAGAATTCATGACTTGTGTTTGAGAAAATGTTTAGTCATGAACCTTGTAATTTGCTTTGTCTTTATAAATCATTTGAAAAACAATAAGTTCAGATGATACGTATAAATAAGAGAATAATGCATGGTTAAATGAATAACCAAGTAAAATGAGTTTGTAAAAGATAAGTTGTTTTGTAAAACAATGTCTTGTGAAAAGTATGTTATTTGTATAAAATGTTATATATCTCAAATTGAAATGATTCAAATAATGCTACAATATGTGATATCATACAAGCACTTATATATAGGAAGTACCAGCGGCGTATCCACCATACTTGTATCATATTACACACGCCTCGTTACTTAAATCACTTACTCAAACCAAACCAAACAATGTAAGATGTCTATGTTTAAACCACTTCCAAATGTACTGAAATAATATGTTAAAATGTTTATGTCAAGATGTAAATCATGTAATGTATAACTAATGTCAAAAGTGTTTATGTGTCAAATGTAAACCATGTAATGTGTAACCAAAATGCTATGTATGGCTAGTGAAATGCATCAACTAAACCATATGCACAAGAACATAATATTGAAGTAAAACTTAGTTTAAATCAAAGTTATGTTTTGTGGGAATGCATGATCAATGTAAATCATGTAATATGTAACCTAAATGATATGTATGGCTAGTGAAATGTATCAACTAAACCATATGCACAAGAACATAGTATTGAAGTAAAACTTGGTTTAAATCAAAGCTATGTTTTGTGGGAATGCATGATCAATGTAAATCATGTAATATGTAACCTAAATGATATGTATGGCTAGTGAAATGTATCAACTAAACCATATGCACAAGAACATAGTATTGAAGTAAAACTTGGTTTAAATCAAAGCTATGTTTTGTGGGAATGCATGTTATACTGATACGAACATCTATGCGGTGTTGTGAAAATGCATACATCCAAGCCTTGAGACTGCGGCGATAAACCCTTAAACCACTTAAAGGTTTATCTAAATTATGTATATCGAATTCGGTCATTCCTTTCATCCCCTTTCCCTGGGATGTCCGGAATGGGAGTTGTCAATTCCTATGGTACCGCTACCTACTAACGAACGGCGTAGCTAATGTTAATGAATGTATTGTTCCATTGTAAACAACCCAAATGTCATAACAAAATGTAAGCATGTGATGAAAACGATGTACTAAGTATGCACGCAATGGACATACATAGCATAAAATGTAAATGTAAAACGATGTACTAAGTATGCACGCAATGGACATACATAGCATAAAAACAATGAAATCATGTAAAACAATGTACTATAAGTGTACTATTGAACATAGCATGTATATGATGTGAAAACATGAAAGCATGAAAGTAACAAGTAGGCACATGTGTTTCACCCCAAAACAGTTTGGAAAACAGTAAAAAAGGGGTCTATGTACTCACTTGAGATTGTTCAGTAGTCCTAAGATAACCACCAAGCAATGCTAGAGATCTCGGAATCAGACGGCACCTAATATAGGTAACTATGTTAATAAACCGGACCTAAATCGGAAGATCGGGTAGCATGAGGGTTCGTAAACCAAACGAGTATGGAGACTCGTGTAATATGGTTCAACAAAGCCTACATGCTAAATGAAACCTAACATAATTGTTTACGACCCATTACGACCCGTTTAGGTAGCTTATGCTACTTTAACGCGTCGTTCGCGTGAAACGCGTTCGGACCGCCTAACTAGTCCTATGACAAGTAGAATATGCCTAAACATGTTACATAATCAGTTATGTGACAAAGGTTTAGGTTACATATGCTTAATTACCATTTATACATGAAAAGGGTATTCTGGTAATTTACGTAAGGCATATAAACTACCTATCATACAACTACTCAAACGATGTGACCATAGGGTATAACCTCGGAAGGTTATTCCCTACCTACTATGGTCACCTAATGTGTTTGGTCGGATCCTAATGATCGACCAAATGGGTCGGGTTCGAGGTATAAGCGATTTATTAGATCGCTTACCCTACGACCCTAGACAACGTGGTAATCAGTAGGCATAGTCCCAAGGGACTATAACCAACGTGATTACACTCACGTTGCGAAGTTCAAACGAACTTCGCATTGACCATAAACTGGTCAATGCAGAAAGTCAAACAAAGTTTGACTTTCAGACTCGAAAAGCAATAAAAGAACGAAAGAATACTTACGAAGGGTCCCCGAATGCTAATCCCGATCCAAGTAGCTCAGGTATGAAACAATGGTTTCAACTTAGAGCTCCTCAAATCAGAATTCTTGTAAGTTTTGCAATGGGGTGGATGGGTATTTATAGTTTTTCCCGAACCGTTAGGATCGTTTCTTGGAAAAGGGGGCACGATCTAAACCGTACACTTGTTGGAAAGTTGTGGTGGCTCATTTGGCACTCACCATAGGGTTTTGACAAGTGGCCTTGCCCTTTGGGGAGTTGAGGGGCTGAATACAGCTAGTTAAACACTGAATCTGGTCCAGAAGGGGGCTCGCGTGACGCTAAGGCCCCTCGCGTCACGCCTAGCCCCTGTTTTGGCAGAATTTGCAGAAATGGTCCCTGCACATTGTTTCGTTGCGTAACGGCACTTCTAACACCCGTAAATCCCAATTTCAAGCTCCACAGTGATGTTAAGACATAGGGAACATGAATTATGCTTGAAAATATCACGGATGTCGGTTCGTTTGGCCGTACGATTGCGTTGTTCGGTTAATTACGACGGAATGCGCATAAGCGCGAAAAACGATCCAAATGGTGTGACGAATGGATTTTTGGCAAGCCAAACACTAAAGCATAATATAGTCATGCTTACATAAATTTTTGGATGTCCGGGTGTATTCAGAACGTAAGTTATGCGCGAAAATGCAAACTTGCGCACTTTTTGACACTTTTAGTCCCTGAATGACCCAAAAGTTTATTTTAGCATACCGAACCCCTCAAAGCCTATTTCTAAGCTATTTAAAGGATATTTATGGTATGTTTAACTTATGGTCATGTTCCGGAATGTCTGTTACAGTTCAAATTGGCATACTTTCGCAGTTTGTCAAGTTTAGTCCCTGTAAGCGAATTAACTTGCTTTTGGCATACCAAACCTTCCAAATCTTATTTCTAAGTTATGTAAAGGTTATTTAAGGTATGTTAAGCCTATTTCACTATTCTAGAGTGTTCGTTGCATTAAACTGGTTATATTTACGCATCGGTGCGCGTATAACCTTCCAGAAAGCGATTTAGAGTTTGAAATCGAACAAGAGTTGATATGTGTAAACGATACAGATATTTTTACAAATCCCAAGTATGAAATAGAATATTTCATTGGTTCGGTATTTGTTTGATGGCCGTGGAGGCACAGGTGTTACAGTCTCCCCTACTTTAGGAAATTTCGTCCCGAAATTTATTTAGAGGAAACTTGTGAGAGTTTAAAACATGAAGTTGAAAAGATCAAACAACATTGGTTAGGGTTCTGAACTTCTAGTAATTTTAATAACATTATGCTTGCAATGTAAGAGGGATACTTATATACAAGTATATGAAGCGTCATTTGTGACAACTTCCACTTTCGGGTAATTTACTTACATTTAAAACGATGATTTACATAATACAAGTATGTGATTTGAATATTCGGACTGCATGATTTCATAATATACATCTTAGAAAACTCATGGAATATTCATTTATTATTACACATGATTCACTTTTATTGGGTACATTTGAAATAGTGCAAACAATTCATCGAAACAACTAGAGTAGTGCCTAGTGAACTAGAGTGCTGACGAAAACTCCGGATCCGCAGAAAACATCTAAAATGACATCTTAAGGACTCGGATGAGAGTCCAACATCAATTATATATTAAACCCTATATGGGAATACAAGGGTTTGGTTAATATTTTACCAATGTCCGACAGCACTAAAAACTATCCGAAAAACGCTAAAAGTGACCATTTCATTAATTTTCCGCAAAAATTCAGCATTTGTATTTTTATTACAAGATGCAAAAGTGTTGTTTAAACACAAATTCCATATAAAAATAAATAGGGAATATCATATAAATACATAACCAAATATTTCCCTATAACTTATTTATGTTAACCTTTCGACTATCTTCTTGCGAAACGAGCGCTAAACATCTAGCCGAACTATATTTTGACACATGTAGCGAACTAGTTAACATTATTTTTGATCTTATAAAGCTAGTTTATAGTCATTTCAAGTCATGAAACATCTCGAAAAATTGTAAACTCTAAACATCTAAATACTTACATCTTTCATTCTCATTTTGAAACCTTAAAAATAACTAACACATTTTTACAACACAAAGACCCCCCCCCCCCCCCATGTATAAACGTGAACAAGGGATCCCACACCCCTTGTTTATGTGGTAAATATCTAGATATTACTTTGTTAGTTACTAGTGGATGAGAATGGATGATAAATTATAACACTTAACCATTAAGTATTACTAGCATTTCACCACTCATTTTACACCTTTCATTTTATTACCCAAAGAACACTCTCATCATCTTCATCCATATTACCAAGAACATCTTCAAAAACCCATTTATTTTTATTACCTCCTTCATGATCAAGATGGATTTCTTTGGAACTTAAGGTGATCTAAAGCATTTGCAAGTTAAAGGAAAGTTACTCATCCATTCAAGAGCCTTAAATCATCAAGATCATCATCTTCTTAGTTCTTAATAATCTTCTAAGATCATCCCTAGCCTAGTGCTAGAAGTAAGCTTCTATATCTATTTTTTTTCATACATATATTATGTTTATGATTGTTATTATAACTATTAATAACTAAATAATCATACATAATAAATATGAAAAATACAAAGAAGCAAAGATAAAAATCATGATATATTTATGTTTGTTTATATTGTGATCTAAGACTTGTTATATGCATATTTAATCTTGTTATGATGATTATGATACAAATAAATTGTTAGAAGATGTTTTAAAATATAATCTAACAATTATACATGTTTATGTTAAAGGGTTTTTTTTTAACATAAAGGTTGAAAGTAATGATCATAACCTTTGATCTTGTGAAAGTATTAAAGGTTTTTATTTAAAAACAATACTTTCACAAGATTATAAAAAGTAACATACAACTAGAGATTTTTATAAAAACTGTTAAAACTAGAATTAAACTTGGTTTTTGAACTAGTTAACATATGAAATGATCATGGTTAAAACCCTACATGATTTGGATATCATCTTGAAAATTATATGTTATAAAAGTCTCATATGTTTAGTTAAGATGTTGAGTAAATTGATGATGATTTGAAAGAAAAAGAAAATGATATGTTTATGAAACATGGTTAAGATAAAAATACAAAGGTTATATGGCCATTTTTCATAAAAACTTTATTTTATAAAGTAACCACATTTTTGGGTAAATCTCTACAAGCATAAAAAGGTTATTTAAGAAAAGTTTATAAAATAAAAGACAATATAAATATATATATTTTAAAAAAAAAATATATTTGGTTACTTTAACAATTTTTGTGTTATGTATTACTTGATGTATTAGTTATATATATCAAAGTAGGAACTTGAATCTCATTGTCACATTTAAACTCAAGACACTTTATAACAAAAGTCCTACGAGACTTCATATAATTACGCCTTAAAAACGAATACGGACAATCCGAAGGATCGGACATCATTTATGGTCAAAACGGACGACGGACAAATCTTTAGACGAATCGCCAATCCGAGGAGTTACTACGACGTTTAGACGATTTTTCGACACGAAAATATAAAATATGCTATCGATAACAAAGTTCGGATGTTTACAAACTTATAAAAACTAGTATGTTTTTATTTACCAAAAAGAATGCTTAGTAATTTTTTATAAAAAGGTTTTTATAAAAATGAAAGGCTTACACTTATAAGTGGGCTAAATTATAACAAATGGGCTTACCTTACTTAATGGACTATTTTTTTTATAACAAATGGGCTTATGTTACTTAATAGGCTATTTTTCTACAAATGGGCTTATTTTTCTTAATGGGCTAATCTTTATAATGGGCTTAACATAAATTCATGGGCTAAGCCCAAATACCAAACATATGGGCCAAAGCCCAACACTATTCAAGCCCAACACTATTTAAGCCCAACACTATTCAAGCCCAACATTATTCAAGCCCAACACTATTCAAGCCCAACACTATTCAAGCCCAACACTATTCAAGCCCAACACTATTTAAGCCCAACACTATTCAAGCCCAACACTATTTGAGGCCCAACACTATTTGAGGCCCAACACTATTTGAGGCCCAACACTATTGAGGCCCAACACTATTTAAGGCCCAGCACTATTTAAGCCCAATAACTTGAAAACATGGGCTTGGCCCAATGATACCATTTTTGGAAACACAACTATACAATTGATACATATAAGACACGAAATTCAGCGGACTAGATCCGACTATACAACTCACAAGATACAAGATAACATTTATATATATATATATTTGGTGAAAAATATATATATATAACATTTGAACAACTCATTCATCGAATACACAGTTAACGAACAGTAAAGACATACAAGTCTTACACATATTGAAGACACAAGACTTGTACTCAAGTTCTTTACAAAGACCGAAGTGTCTAACAAAAATAAGAACATTTGTAGGTCGCAACGCTATTCAGGACGACCGCACGTGAGATCTTATTTACATCTATTCACAGGACGCGATACTGTGAGTTCATGTCCCCTATTCAATTAAATGTTTTTACAACTTTACAACTATCGGGGAAAATACATGTTCAACGTATGTTAAAGTTAGGGAATGAAACACCTTAGATCATGTGCGAATTAGGGTTTATACATCTAAGCACCATTAATCCATTTTGGACCTAGGTACAAGTGGTTAGATCTAATGGGTTTTGGCGAGCCCCACTCTTGGTCGTGGACCCATACAGAAGAGTGCGTTTGTGTCCCAGTCGATAGGAGTCGACATAAAATCGTCTAGGGTTGGATTGCTTCCTTTTTCGTCACACATATTAATGTCCTTGCAAAACATTAATGATCAACGATTTCATTGACACTTTACATACTACAACTTACATTTTAAATACATCTTTTACAACTAAATTGCATGAATTCACCAACTTTTGTTGATGTTTTCCAAACTTAACATGTATTTCAGGGAATTAAGGACCATGTCGGGTTTCCCAGTCAAGATAACAAGTACCGGAACTCCATGCCATCTTTTGGAGGGTTTAACTATTATATTCCGCCTCTTTGCGGAAATATGACGGTTTAAACCTTAGTAGTTTATTTCATGTTAATGTATGAAACAATAACACTTTACTTTTATGTTAATGGTTTGTAACCGACACACTAAACTTATGTTGTAATCTTTTGAAACACTTATGTAATGGCAATGGAGTATGTTTTATTCATATAGTTTGTTCATGTACATCGATATTTATGCAATGAAAATCAGACAGATCACACCTTGCGTTTCCGCTACGAGCGGGTGTGACATCATTGGTGCGTCCACCGTACCTCCATTACATCGTTCTCATTTCGTTATTGTTGTCACTATCGGTTCTTACACATAATAAATCTTACTGTGGTTACCTTGCACTGAATCTCATAATTATGTACGCGTCCATAATTAGACAATTCCTTGCATAGTTCACACAGTCTTTTTTATAATGTGTAGGGAAAACCAAATGAACAATCCTGTGATGAGTGTGACTAGACCACCATAGAGTCCTTTTAATTAAATCAATAAATGATCTAAATAGACTATCAAGGAGTCTGTTCAGCTACATCACTAGATGTCGTTCTTTCACCAAATTGTGAATCAATCCTTTTGACTAGACCACTAAAAGGGTCTCTTATGAATCATGGAGTGGTACTATATAATCCAAGGGTCTTAACTATTACATAGAAGCCCAATAAGGATTTAAGGTAGCACCTTTTGACTACCCTGCTACGAATCCCTCATATGGAGATATGAAAGATCCTGCGAGGATTTGGATAACGAATATCCAGAGTATAATAAAAACACAAAATGCATAAAAGAAAACACAAGATGCATAAACACATAGTCATATAACCACAAAGATTGTTTATTTGTTAATTTGTTTCGTTGACAGAGCACATGCATTTAAAGTACAATAGGAATCCATCTCGTGAATTTCATTTGGTACTTTAAACATTATCAAGAATCTAACTATAAAGATAGAAAGATCTTTAAAAGAAAAATTCAATTTCGATTATGAGGAACCGAAATGTCCGAATTCAGGTACATAAGGAATCCAATTAAGGACTCTGATTTGAATGATAATCATCCACAAGGATCCAAATGTGAAGATAAAAAGATCCCTTATGGATTTTTAGAAGTTGAAGATGTTTGAAACCTTGCACTGGATGTGCTTATGTCAAAACATGAAGTAAGAATGCTTATGAAGTTGAGATGCTTGATATGTCAAGGCGACATATGAAGCAGAATTTGAAGGTTAAGTCAATGTATGAAGAAAATATTTTTGAAAACTATGCATGGGGTTCTTTTAAGAAAAATGTGTTTAACGTTTTTGAAACCTTATATATAATACTTTTGAAATCATAAAGTAGGTGTATTAGGTAGGTATATTTATAAAAATGTTTTAAAATCATGCAAGATGAATTTTGAAATTATGTATAAGGTTTTTGAAAAACATGAATGATGCTTTTCGAAATCATGCACTTGATAAGAAAATGTACTGGGTTAATATTGTTTTCAGACTATATGAAATATTTTGAAATTAGGAAGGTTGGTTTTGATAACATGGCCAATGTTTTTGAAATAACATAGACAATGCATTTAGAAAAATTGTTTTCAAACTATATGAAATATTTTGAGATCATGAAGATTGTTTTTGAAATACTTGTAATGTATATGTTGAAAAATCAAAACGTAATGGGTATGAGATTTGGAAATACCCTTAGTTATTTAACCAAGGATTCAAAGGCACAGATGTGCAGAAGCATGATTACTCATAATGTCACTTTATTTTCCTGTACTTCGTATCTTAGAATGAGACGAGTACTTAAAATTTTCGAGGGAATCATGAGCGATCATTTGAAAGAGAGAAATCACAAGAGTAGTTTGTAGGGTACATAGTTTCTTTATGTAGGTATCATAGGAAAAGTCATACACACATGTAACTACACTTGTATATCAGAATTGTGAACAAGAATTTATTTATAAGCAAAACAGATTGTTTCACATTACAAGAAAATAGATAAACAAAAGCATAAGACAGCAACATCTTCTAGTCAGCCAACTGCTCATCCGTGGGTTAGATTTGCATTAGCAAGCTTTGGGCAATTGTTCCTGTAATGGCTCGTCTCGCCACAGTTGTAGCAAGTACCAGGCGGAAAACGAGCTTGAGTAGGGTTGACTTGGGGTTGATTTGGACCACTTTGGTTTGGGGTAAATCGACAAGCACTTGCTAGGTGACCAATTCGCCCACATGATGCACACAAACGACACTGTAGGTGAGCTAAGTGGTGTGCATTACATTTGTTGCATATTGGTGTTGTTCCCTTGTATTGCTTCTTAGCAGGTTGTGTTGCCACCCAGATGGGTCCTGTTTGATTTGGTACTGCTGCAACACAAACTTTTGCTGTATGACCTTTACGTCCACAAATTTGGCATTCACGGCACTTCACCATAGCATGATGATGAAGGTTACATTGGTTGCACAAGGGTGAAGTTCCATTGTACAACTTCCTAGCTGGTGGCCTTGCCACATGACTAGGTCTCGCTTGATTAGGTGTAACCGCTGCGGGTTTCCTTGAAGCCTTACGCTTCCTTGATTTTGGTGCTGGCTTGACTTCTGCTTCCTTTGGTGGCTCTTGAGTGGCTTCATTGTCGAGACGAGAGGCTTCATTGTTGAGACGAGCCATGGAAATGCCTAGATCCACAGTCTTCTGGATCACTTCGCCTATTTGTTGGACAAATTTGGCTGTTCGCTCGGACGTTTGACCAGTGCTGAGAGGAATAGACATTCTAGAAGAAAATGAAAGACAGAGGAAGAAGCAAGTGAAAGGTTATTGGATAATCAATACAGAATGGTAACGAATGAAAATTGTGATCATTTGTTTGTTACCTAAGGCAAACAAATGAGATGGTGACAAATCAAAGTAAATGGGTCAAAAATAATGTATCGCGAAGACATGCTCGCCTATAAGTGAACACTCATCCCAAGAATTCCCAGGTAAGCACAACTGGTCTCACGTCTGATGAGATGTATACGAAGTGCTTGCCTAGACAGAAAACCCAGAATACAGGCATTCACCCTTCCAGTTTGCACATGTTCACATTATTTAAAACCCAAAACCTTGACGAGAATTTGAAAAATTCAAAGGGGTTCAAAACCATATAACAGAGGGTTCAAAACCTTACAATAGAGGGTTCAAAACCTTGTAATCAATCATCCTAGAACAGATGATTAGTTTTCAAAGCGGTTTTGAAATTTATGTTCTTGTTGTGGTCGTCGCCTAAGGATAGGTGACGGTATTGTTTTATGACTAAACGCAAGTAAACTCGCGTTAGGGTCCTAAGAAGGTTATAGACTAGGTCAAAGTATTACTAATAACCTAATTCCCTATTACTCAAACCAAACCATGTAAGATGTCTATGTTTAAATCAATTGCCAAACGTATTGAATAATATGTCAAAAATGTTTATGTCAATATGTAAATCATGTAATATGTAACCAAAATGATATGTATGGCTAGTGAAATTGTATCAACTAAACCATATGCACAAGAACATAGTATTGAAGTAAAACTCGGTTTAAATCAAAGCTATGTTTTGTGGAAATGCATGATCAATGTAAATCATGTAATATGTAAACAAAATGATATGTATGGCTAGTGAAATGTATCAACTAAACCATATGCACAAGAACAAAGTATTGAAGTAAAACTCTGTTTAAATCAAAGCTATGTTTTGTGGAAATGCATGATCAATGTAAATCATGTAATATGTAAACAAAATGATATGTATGGCTAGTGAAATGTATCAACTAAACCATATGCACAAGAACAAAGTATTGAAGTAAAACTCGGTTTAAATCAAAGCTATGTTTTGTGGAAATGCATGCTATACTGATATGAACATCTATGCGGTATTGTGAAAATGCATACATCCAAGCCTTGAGACTGCGGCGATAAACCCTTAAACCACTTAAAGGTTTATCTAAGTTATGTATATCGAATTCGGTCATTCCTTTCATCCCCTTTCCCTGGGATGTCCGGAACGGGAGTTGTCAATTCCTATGGTACCACTACCTACTAACGAACGGCGTAGCTAATGTTAATGAATGTATTGTTCCATTGTAAACAACCCAAATGTCATAACAAAATGTAAGCATGTGATGAAAACGATGTACTAAGTATGCACGCAATGGACATACATAGCATAAAATGTAAATGTAAATGTAAAACGATGTACTAAGTATGCACGCAATGGACATACATAGCATAAAATGTCAATGTAAAACGATGTACTAAGTATGCACGCAATGGACATACATAGCATAAAATGTAAATGTAAAACAATGTACTATAATGTACTAACGAACATAGTAGGTATATGATGTGAAAACAGGAAAGCACGAAAGTAACAAGTAGGCACATGTGTTTCACCCCAAAACAGTTTGGAAAAACAGTAAAAGAGGGGTCTATGTACTCACTTGAGATTGCTCAGAAGTCCTAAGATAACCACCAAGCAACGCTAGAGATCACGGAAATCAAACGGCACCTAATATATGTAACTATGTTAATAAACCGGACCTAAATCGAAAGATCGGGTAGCATGAGGGTTTGTAAACCAAACGAGTATAGAGACTCGTGTCATTTGGTTTAACAAAGCCTACATACTAATTGAAACCTAACATAATTGTTTACGACCCATTACGACCCGTTTAGGTAGCTTATGCTACTTTAACGCGTCGTTCGCGTGAAACGCGTTCGGACCGTCTAACTAGTCCTATGACAAGTGTTATATGCCTAAACATGTTACATAATCAGTTATGTGTCAAAAGTTTAGGTTACATATGCTTAATTACCAATTATACATGAAAAGGGTATTCTGGTAATTTACCTAAGGCATATAAACTACCTATCATACAACTACTTAAACGAAGCGACCATAAGGTATAACCTCAGAAGGTTATTCCCTATATACTATGGTCACCTAATGTATTTGGTCGGATCCTAATGATCGACCAAACTGGGTCGGGTTCGAAGGTATAAGCGATTTATTAGATCGCTTACCCTACGACCCTAGACAACGTGGTAATCAGTAGGCATAGTCCCAAGGGGCTATAACCAACGTGATTACACTCACGTTGCGAAGTTCAAACGAACTTCGCATTGACCATTACTGGTCAATGCAGAAAGTCAAACAAAGTTTGACTTTCAGACTCGAAAGACTCGAAAAGCAATAAAAGAACGAAAGAATACTTACGAAGGGTCCCCGGATGCTAATCTCGATCCGAGAATCTCAGGTATGAAACAATGGTTTCAACTTAGAGTTTCTAAGATCAAAATTCTAGTGGGTTTAGCAGTGTTTCACCCCAAAACAGTTTGGAAAAACAGTAAAAGAGGGGTCTATGTACTCACTTGAGATTGCTCAGAAGTCCTAAGATAACCACCAAGCAACGCTAGAGATCACGGAAATCAAACGGCACCTAATATATGTAACTATGTTAATAAACCGGACCTAAATCGAAAGATCGGGTAGCATGAGGGTTTGTAAACCAAACGAGTATAGAGACTCGTGTCATTTGGTTTAACAAAGCCTACATACTAATTGAAACCTAACATAATTGTTTACGACCCATTACGACCCGTTTAGGTAGCTTATGCTACTTTAACGCGTCGTTCGCGTGAAACGCGTTCGGGCCGCCTAACTAGCCCTATGACAAGTGTTATATGCCAATACATGTTACATAATCAGTTATGTGACAAAAGTTTAGGTTACATATGCTAAATTACCAATTATACATGAAAAGGGTATTCTGGTAATTTACCTAAGGCATATAAACTACCTATCATACAACTACTCAAACGATGTGACCATAAGGTATAACCTCAGAAGGTTATTCCCTACACTATGGTCACCTAATGTATTTGGTCGGATCCTAATGATCGACCAAACTGGGTCGGGTTCGAAGGTATAAGCGATTTATTAGATCGCTTACCCTACGACCCTAGACAACGTGGTAATCAGTAGGCATAGTCCCAAGGGACTATAACCATCGTGATTACAATCACGTTGCGAAGTTCAAACGAACTTCGCATTGACCATAAGCTGGTCAACGCTGAAAGTCAAACAAAGTTTGACTTTCTGACTCGAAAAGCAATAAAATAAGGAAAAGAACGAAAGAATACTTACGAAGGGTCCCCGAATGCTAATTTCGATCCGAGAATCTCAGGTATGAAACAATGGTTTCAACTTAGAGTTTCTAAGATCAAAATTCTAGTGGGTTTAGCAATGGGGGGTGGGGGTATTTATAGTTTTCGGTCCACTGTTGAGATCGTTTCATGGAATCCGTGCTTTAATCGTAACCGTACAAGTGTTGGAACCTTATGGTGACTAAAAGATGATCCTTATCAGCTGACTAGACACTTGGGAATGTGTGGAGGAGGATTAAACAGCTGCAATCTGTGGTTAAATGCAGTTAATTGTGTTTAATCTCAGTTACACAATTGCACATTCCTAAATCTTCGAGTCTAGACAAAGAACTTAGGAATAATCCAAAATGTTTTTATTTTAATTTAAATTTTGTCCTTTATATTTTTCTTTGTCATTACCTTTGTTATATTAACAGGTTAAGCAATGCCGCCAAGATTTAGACGAGGAGGAGATCGAGGAAAGGCGCCGATCAGCGCCCCTAACGACCATGAGGCCGGGCCTTCAGGCCGGCCATCTTTTCTGTCACACCCCGACCACGTAGAACATACAAAACGTGGCGGAAACATCGGGGAGTGTTGTAACAGAATTAATGTTTCATAACCATGGATATTAAAGTTTCGTTTTATTCACCAAACAAGCGAGTTACATTGTCTTTAAACAAGAAGTAAAGAGTACATATCATAATTAACTAGTCTTGCATCTTTTATTGTCACTAAGGCCCATGTCCGCCTAAGTGTATCTTGATCAAATCTATGCTTCATATCCTGAAAAACACATGTGAAAATAGGTACGTCAGCATAAAAATGCCTGTGAGATACATAGGTTTTGTGAAAATAGAATTCATGACTTGTGTTTGAGAAAATGTTTAGTCATGAACCTTGTAATTTGCTTTGTCTTTATAAATCATTTGAAAAACAATAAGTTCAGATGATACGTATAAATAAGAGAATAATGCATGGTTAAATGAATAACCAAGTAAAATGAGTTTGTAAAAGATAAGTTGTTTTGTAAAACAATGTCTTGTGAAAAGTATGTTATTTGTATAAAATGTTATATATCTCAAATTGAAATGATTCAAATAACGCTACAATATGTGATATCATACAAACACTTATATATAGGAAGTACCAGCGGCGTATCCACCATACTTGTATCATATTACACACGCCTCGTTACTTAAATCACTTACTCAAACCAAACCAAACAATGTAAGATGTCTATGTTTAAACCACTTCCAAATGTACTGAAATAATATGTTAAAATGTTTATGTCAAGATGTAAATCATGTAATGTATAACTAATGTCAAAAGTGTTTATGTGTCAAATGTAAACCATGTAATGTGTAACCAAAATGCTATGTATGGCTAGTGAAATGCATCAACTAAACCATATGCACAAGAACATAATATTGAAGTAAAACTTGGTTTAAATCAAAGTTATGTTTTGTGGGAATGCATGATCAATGTAAATCATGTAATATGTAACCTAAATGATATGTATGGCTAGTGAAATGTATCAACTAAACCATATGCACAAGAACATAGTATTGAAGTAAAACTTGGTTTAAATCAAAGCTATGTTTTGTGGGAATGCATGATCAATGTAAATCATGTAATATGTAACCTAAATGATATGTATGGCTAGTGAAATGTATCAACTAAACCATATGCACAAGAACATAGTATTGAAGTAAAACTTGGTTTAAATCAAAGCTATGTTTTGTGGGAATGCATGTTATACTGATACGAACATCTATGCGGTGTCGTGAAAATGCATACATCCAAGCCTTGAGACTGCGGCGATAAACCCTTAAACCACTTAAAGGTTTATCTAAATTATGTATATCGAATTCGGTCATTCCTTTCATCCCCTTTCCCTGGGACGTCCGGAACGGGAGTTGTCAATTCCTATGGTACCACTACCTACTAACGAACGGCGTAGCTAATGTTAATGAATGTATTGTTCCATTGTAAACAACCCAAATGTCATAACAAAATGTAAGCATGTGATGAAAATGATGTACTAAGTATGCACGCAATGGACATACATAGCATAAAATGTAAATGTAAAACGATGTACTAAGTATGCACGCAATGGACATACATAGCATAAAAACAATGAAATCATGTAAAACAATGTACTATAAGTGTACTATTGAACATAGCATGTATATGATGTGAAAACATGAAAGCATGAAAGTAACAAGTAGGCACATGTGTTTCACCCCAAAACAGTTTGGAAAACAGTAAAAGAGGGGTCTATGTACTCACTTGAGATTGTTCAGTAGTCCTAAGATAACCACCAAGCAATGCTAGAGATCTCGGAATCAGACGGCACCTAATATAGGTAACTATGTTAATAAATCGGACCTAAATCGGAAGATCGGGTAGCATGAGGGTTCGTAAACCAAACGAGTATGGAGACTCGTGTAATATGGTTCAACAAAGCCTACATACTAAATGAAACCTAACATAATTGTTTACGACCCATTACGACCCGTTTAGGTAGCTTATGCTACTTTAACGCGTCGTTCGCGTGAAACGCGTTCGGACCGCCTAACTAGTCCTATGACAAGTAGAATATGCCTAAACATGTTACATAATCAGTTATGTGACAAAGGTTTAGGTTACATATGCTTAATTACCATTTATACATGAAAAGGGTATTCTAGTAATTTACCTAAGGCATATAAACTACCTATCATACAACTACTCAAACGATGTGACCATAGAGTATAACCTCGGAAGGTTATTCCCTACTTACTATGGTCACCTAATGTGTTTGGTCGGATCCTAATGATCGACCAAATGGGTCGGGTTCGAGGTATAAGCGATTTATTAGATCGCTTACCCTACGACCCTAGACAACGTGGTAATCAGTAGGCATAGTCCCAAGGGACTATAACCAACGTGATTACACTCACGTTGCGAAGTTCAAACGAACTTCGCATTGACCATAAACTGGTCAATGCAGAAAGTCAAACAAAGTTTGACTTTCAGACTCGAAAGACTCGAAAAGCAATAAAAGAACGAAAGAATACTTACGAAGGGTCCCCGAATGCTAATCCCGATCCAAGTAGCTCAGGTATGAAACAATGGTTTCAACTTAGAGCTCCTCAAATCAGAATTCTTGTAAGTTTTGCAATGGGGTGGATGGGTATTTATAGTTTTTCCCGAACCATTAGGATCGTTTCTTGGAAAAGGGGGCACGATCTAAACCGTACACTTGTTGGAAAGTTGTGGTGGCTCATTTGGCACTCACCATAGGGTTTTGACAAGTGGCCTTGCCCTTTGGGGAGTTGAGGGGCTGAATACAGATGGTTAAACACTGAATCTGGTCCAGAAGGGGGCTCGCGTGACGCTAAGGCCCCTCGCGTCACGCCTAGCCCCTGTTTTGGCAGAATTTGCAGAAATGGTCCCTGCACATTGTTTCGTTGCGTAACGACACTTCTAACACCCGTAAATCCCAATTTCAAGCTCCACAATGATGTTAAGACATAGGGAACATGAATTATTCTTGAAAATATCACGGATGTCGGTTCGTTTGGCCGTACGATTGCGTTGTTCGGTTAATTACGACGGAATGCGCATAAGCGCGAAAAACGATCCAAATGGCGTGACGAATGGATTTTTGGCAAGCCAAACACTAAAGCATAATATAGTCATGCTTACATAAATTTTTGGATGTCCGGGTGTATTCAGAACGTAAGTTATGCGCGAAAATGCAAACTTGCGCACTTTTTGACACTTTTAGTCCCTGAATGACCCAAAAGTTTATTTTAGCATACCGAACCCCTCAAAGCCTATTTCTAAGCTATTTAAAGGATATTTATGGTATGTTTAACTTATGGTCATGTTCCGGAATGTCTGTTACAGTTCAAATTGGCATACTTTCGCAGTTTGTCAAGTTTAGTCCCTGTAAGCGAATTAACTTGCTTTTGGCATACCAAACCTTCCAAATCTTATTTCTAAGTTATGTAAAGGTTATTTAAGGTATGTTAAGCCTATTTCACTATTCCAGAGTGTTCGTTGCATTAAACTGGTTATATTTACGCATCGGTGCGCGTATAACCTTCAAGAAAGCGATTTAGAGTTTGAAATCGAACAAGAGTTGATATGTGTAAACGATACAGATATTTTTACAAATCCCAAGTATGAAATAGAATATTTCATTGGTTTGGTATTTGTTTGATGGCCGTGGAGGCACAGGTGTTACACCAACTATTTTGACAACACTTGTTAGCCGAAACAAGTGTGCCAAAAGGTCCTTCCTAAGGGGTGAAAAATGACACAAGCGATGTGTCGTTGAACTCCCACTTGATCCCTCATCCAAATGCTTCAAGTCTCCTTATTGTGTTGTGATTTCTCCACCTTCTTTGAGCTTCCAAAAGTCTTTTATATTCAGCTCCAAACTCCTTTGGACTTCAAAAAATGTGTTTTGGTTATCGAGTTAAAATCTCGTTGAGAACCATGAAGTTCTTTGGACCGAATATGGCCAAACCAAAACCGCATTTTTGTGTGCATCTTCTTTTACAAAATATATCCTAATACATTTTTTCTAGTAAAATAAAATGCACCTAATCTATTTATTTTACATGCCAAATGAAAACTAAATAAATTACATATCTTACAAATGGAAGAACAAAATAATAATTATTACAACCCATTGAATAATTAATAAAATAAATCACAACACAATCATTCAACACATGGTCATGGCTAGGTTATATGCACCAAAATATATATCCACATATATATATATATATATATATATATATTAAAATCAAGAAAAAAAATGGTTCCCTTTTATAACCATTTTCGGTTATGTATAAAAAACCGAAAAGGTAATTTTTGATCAAACAAACAAATCATCCATATGAAATAATTTTTCAAGATTTCCTTATGCATGTAAGAAAATAATCTTGAAAAACAAAGGGATAACCATATTAAAATTTTCGGCCATAGGGTTTTATTCAAACCCAAAAAATTTAGTCTATTGAAGCATGCACTCATATAAGCGGCTCTAGATGCCATTGATGGGATTTTAACATGTTTATCAAAGTAATTTCATCCATATGAAATAAAAACGCAGCGGAAATAATATTTAAAACATGTTACTTTTAAGATATAAATTTCATTTATATGCAAAAATCCCAAAACCCGGATCCATATATGAAAATGCATACTATCAAACACAACCATAGGATGTTTAGAAAACTACCTTCTTGGAGTAATAAGAAATGAAACGGATGATGCTTCTTGAACGGTTGCCCTCAAGAGTAGAAGACCTCTAGCTTGTATACCCCAAGCTTCCACCAAACACCTTGGTTATAGCTAGGATTTGAACACTAGAAGCAAACTTGAAAAATTCTTTGAACAGCCAACTATCTTGGCTGATTTTTTGAGAGAGTTTCAAGTCTTCCACACTTGAAAATTATGTCTTGTATCTTTGTGAAAAGAAATAAGATAAGTAATATATCTTCACACAAATCAAGTGCCACCCACATCACCCAATCAAATGGTCTCTAGCCATACATAATGCATGGAACATGATTGGACCAAAAATTTCTTTGGGAATACCCATGGGGGGCACTTTAATTTTTTTAAAAAAAGTTCAATTTTCCTTTTGTATTTTAAGTCTTGGTTTATATATATATTTATAACTTTTATAAATATAACACTACATATATGCAAGACTTTATACAACTTTTAAAATGTTATTTAACCCATTAAATAACAAAATAAAATATTCTCTCAAAATAAATTATCCATATAATTTATTGGTTTCTCAAGTGTAATTATTTAGAAAACCAATTTCTAAATATTGTAAGTGTTAATATTTATTTGTTTGATCATATCATAAATAAATATTATAAGTGTTTGTCTAGCTTGTATTTGGGTATGACTCGACTTGGATCATAACGTACTAGCCACATCAATCTAATATGTGTCTTGGGCATACAGAATCCAACAGTATCAGGATATTAAGGAGTTATATTGGTGGCCGAATATGTAGAAAGATATTGCGGTGTACGTGAGTAAATGTTTGACAAGCTCGAAGGTTAAGGCTGAACATCAGGAGTCGTCTAGGCTTCTGCAGCAACCAGAGATTCCTAAGTGGAAATGGGAGCATCTTACGATGGACTTTATCACACCCCGACCGCGTAAAACAACAAATCGCGGCGGAATCATCGGGGAGTGTTGGAACAGAATCATTGTTTCATAACACATGGGAATTGAAGTTTTGTTTTATTGAATTAAAAGAGGTTACAATGTCTTAAAAACAAAATACATAACATGATTAACTAGTCTTGCATCTTTTATTGTCACTAAAGCCCAAGTCCTCCTAAGTGTATCTTGATCAATCCTATGCATCATCTCCTGAAAACACATGTGAAAATAGGTACGTCAGCATAAAAATGCCTGTGAGATACATAGGTTTTATTAAAATAGGATTCATGACCTGTAAGTTTAAAGAAAATGTTTAACAAAGATTAGTCATGAACCTTGTAAAATGTTTTCTTTTATAAATCATACAAACAGTGATAAGAAATCAGATGATATAAAAGAAAGATGCATAGATAAATAAATAACCAAGTGAAAATGAGTTTGTATAAAATATGTTGTTTGTAAAACAATGTTTCATGAAGATATGATATATGTGTAAAATGTAATATGTCTAACTTGAAATTGTTTAAATAACGCTACGATATGTAATACCATAAAAGCACTTATATATAGGAAGTACCAGCGGCGTATCCACCATGCTTTTATCATATTACACACGCCTCGTTATTTAAATCACTTACCAAACAAACCACCAATGTAAAAATGTTCATGTATAACCAAATGTTATGTATGGTAAAATAAATAAAAATATTTATTCTAACCATATGTACAAAACAAATGCATTTGAATAAATCAAAAGTTATGTTTTGTAAAAATCCATGCATGCTTTACTGATACGAACATCTATGCGGTATTGTTAAACGCCTACATTCAAGCCTTGAGACTGTAAGATAAACCCTAGAACAATGTCAAGGTCTACCAAAATGTTTTCGGATTCGTTCATTCCTTCCATCCAAACAAACCTAGGATTTCAGAAACGGGAGTTGTCAAGTCCTATGGTACCACTACCTACTATCGAGCGGCATGATCGGTGTTAATGAATGTATTTATGACCCGTTAAACAAACCAAATGGCATACCAAATGTAAGCATGTTTTATGAAAACAATGTACTTTAATATGCTAAATGAACATACAAAGTAGAGATGTAAAACAATGTGTCCATATGCTGAGTGAACATATACAACAGAAATGCAATGTAAATCAATGTGTCCATATGCTGAGTGAACATATGCAACAAAAATGCAATGTAAATCAATGTTCTAGCATGCTAAGTGAACATATATAGCAAAACATAAATGAAATCATGTACTATATGTGTACTAATGAACATAGCAAGTATATGATATAAAAACATGATAAACACGAAGGTAACAAGTAGGCACATGTGTATCACCCCAAAATAGTTTAAAACGGTAAAAGAGGGGAACTATGTACTCATTTGAGGATGCTTATAAGTCTTGAATAACAACCAAGCAAAGCTAGAGGGATCACGGAAATCAAACGGAATCAAATATAGATAACTACATTAATAATCGGACCTAAATCGGAAGATCGGATAGAATGAGGTTTCGTAAACCAAATGAGTATAGGAACTCATGTAATATGGTTTAACAAAGCCTACGTTCTAAAACGAAACCTATCCTAAGTGCTTACGACCCATTACGACCCGTTTAGGTAGCTTACGCTACTTTAACGCGTCGTTCGCGTAAAACGCGTTCGGACCGTCTAACTAGTCCTATGACAAGTATTATATGCCTTAAAATGTCTAATATTGTTGCCTAATCAGTTTAGATGTAAAAATTTAGGTTACACATGCTTAAAATGAATTTATGCGTAAAACGGGCATTTTGGTCATTTTCCTAAGGCATATAAATTACCTATCATACAAATAACTAAACGAAGTGACCATAAGGTATAACCTCGGAAGCTTATTCCCTATACAACTATGGTCACAAAATGTGTTTGGTCGGATCCTAATGATTGACCAAACGGGTCGGGTTCGAAAGTCTAAGCGGTTGTTTAGACCGCTTATCTTACGACCCTATATAAGCACTAAACCTAAAGTGACGAGTTAAACATGTTAAAACATGTTTAACGAAGTTAGAAAACAAGTTTGATATCAAAACAAAGGGTTTTGATACCCAAGAATAGTTTGGTTGCAAAATACGCATGAACGCGTATTTTGACCGAAACTATGACTCGTCACTATGCCTAGATAATGTGGTAATCAGTAGGTATAGTCACAAAGGACTATGACCATCGTGATTACGCTCACGTTGCGAAGTTCAAACGAACTTCATGTTGACCATTGACTGGTCATAGCAGAAAGTCAAACACTGTTTGACTTTCATGCTTAAAAACGCTTAAAAGAACGAAAGAAGCTTACAAAAGGTCCATGCGATGAAGATTTAATCTAAAATTTCTCAGGTATGAAGGTTTTGAGCTTCAACTTAGAGAATTCAGATCAAGGTGTGAGTTTAGAATGAAATGGGGTGGGTATTTATAGTTTTTGGGCCACCGTTAAGATCGTTTCTTGATAAACGAGCCTCAATCTGGACCATACATGTAATACCTACTGATTTGTAATACCATGGGTGCCCAAAACAAGCCCATGGTAATGGAGAAACCTTGTGCAAACCCAGAAACCAACTGCAGAATGCAGAAAACTAGTTTTTGCAGATCTGATGGGCTCTAGCGCCCCGCGTATGAGATGGCCAGATCTTACGCGGCCCGCGACCGCAGACAGTTCAGCAAACAGTTTCATTATTTACAGCTTTGGTCCCTGAAAGTGTTTAAGGCCCTTTTCGACATGTTTAAGGCCCGTTAAGCCATTTTCAAGGCTCTAAAATGATTCCTAAGCATAGGGGACATGAAACATGCTTGAAAATATGTCGGATCTCGGTTCGTTTGGTCCTACGATCATGTTATTCGGTTAATTACGACGAAACACGAACGGATGCGAAAAAAGATCCAAATTACGCGACGAGTGGAATTTTATCATGCCAATCACTAAAATAAAATATTTTAATGATTACATAAATTTTTGGATGTCCGGATATATTCAGAACGTAAGATATGCGCAAAAATGCAAACTTATGCACTTTTTGACGCTTTTAGTCCCTGTTGATCAAATAAGTTTATTTTTGCGCACCAAACACCTCAAAGACTATTTCTAAGCTATGTAAAGGATATTTAGGGCATGTTTAACTTATGATCATATTCTGGAATGTTCGTTACAGTACGAATCGGCATACTTTCACAATTTGTCAAAATTAGTCCCTGTAAGCGAATAAACTTGATTTCGACACACCAAACCCTCCAAAACTTATTTCTAAGTTATGTAAAGGTTATTTAAGGTATGTTAAGCCCATGTCACTGTTCCGGAGTGTTTTTCTCATTAAACTGATTACGTTTACGCATCAGTTCGTGTATGACTTCCTAGAAAGCGATTTAGAGCTCGAAATCAAACAAGAATTGATATGTGCAAATGATACACCTATTTATACAAATACCAAGTATGAAATACACTATTTAATTAATTTGGTATTTGTTTGATGGCCATGGAGGCACAGGTGTCACAGTCTCCCCTACGTCAGGAAATTTCGTCTCGAAATTTATTTAGAAGAAACTTGTGAGAGCTTGAAACATGAAGTCGAAAAGATAAAACAACACTGGTTAGAGTTCTGAACTTCTAGTAACTTTAAATAACATCATGCTTGCAATGTAAGAGGGATACTTATATACAAGTATATGAAGCGCCATTGGTGCGTCCACCGTATCTTCATTACATTGTTCACGTTTCGTTATTTTTGCCACTATCGGTTCTTACACATGATAAATCTTATTGTGGTTTCCGTGCACTGAATTTCATAATTATGTATGCATCCATAATTACGTAATTCCTTGCATAGTCCACACAGTATATCTTATAATGTGTAGGGGAAGAAAATAATGAACGAACCTGTGATGATTGTGACTAGACCACCATAGGGTCCTTTTAATTAAATCAATAAATGATCTCTTTAAATAGACTACCAAGGAGTCTGTTCAGCTATATCATCACATGTCATTCTTAACCAGATTCTGAATCAATTTTTTTGACTAGACCACTCAAGGGGTCTCTTTGAATTATGGAATGGTACTATATAATCCAAGGGTCTTAACTGTTACGTAGAAGCCCATTTAGGATTTAAGGTAGTACCTTTGGATATCCTACTATGAATCCTTCATATGAAGATATGTGAGATTCTACGAGGATTTGGATAACAAAAATTCAGATTACACAAAAACACAAAAGAAAACACATAACACATAATCACAAAATTGTTTAACTTGATCTTCAATTTGTTATCATTTTGTTAATTTTCTTGTTAATTGTGCACATGAGTATTCAAAGCACACCAGGAATCCAATCCGTGGATTTCATTCGGAACTTTAAACATCTTCAAGAATCTAATTATGAAGATAGGAAGATCTTAATAGGAATTCGGCTTTGTCCTTATTGAATCGTAATGTACGTATTGAGGTACACAAAGAATTCAATAAAAGACTCTGATTTTAACAATAATCATCCACAAGGATCTAATTATGAAGGTAAGAAGATCCCATATGGATTCTTAGAATTCGAATAGCGTGAGATGCTTCGAACCCTTGCACTAGACGTGCTTAAGTCAAAACATAAGGTAAAATGTGTAACACATGTGCCTCCACGGCCATCAAACAAATACCGAACCAATGAAATATTATATTTCATACTTGGGATTTGTAAAAATATGTGTATCATTTGCACATATCAATTCTTGTTCAATTTCAAACTCTAAATCGCTTTCTGGAAGGTTATACGCGCACCGATGCGTAAATATAACCAGTTTAATGCAACAAACACTCCGGAATAGTGACATAGGCTTAACATACCTTAAATAACCTTTACATAACTTAGAAATAAGTTTTGAAGGCTTTGGTATGGCAAAATCAAGTTAAATCGCTTACAGGGACTAAATTTGACAAACTGCGAAAGTATGCCAATTTGAACTGTAACAGACATTCCGGAACATGACCATAAGTTAAACATACCATAAATATCCTTTACATGGCTTAGAAATAGGCTTTGAGGTGTTTGGTGTGCTAAAATAAACTTTTGGGTCATTCAGGGACTAAAAGTGTCAAAAAGTGCACAAGTTTGCATTTTTACGCATAACTCACGTTCTGAATACATCCGGACATCCAAAAATTTATGTAAGCATGACTATATTATGCTTTAGTGTTTGGCTTGTCAAAAATCCATTCGTCGCGTCATTTGGATCGTTTTTCACGCTTATGCGCATTCCGTCGTAATTAAGCGAACATCGCGTTCGTACGACCAAACGAACCAACACCCGGCATATTTTTGAGCATGTTTCATGTCCTCAATGTTTAGGCAACATTTTAGGGCCTTAAAGTTGGCTTTACGGGCCTTAGAAGTGTCGGAAATGGCCTTAAACACGTGCAGGGACTGAAACTGACATTTCTGAAACTTTGTTCTGATCTGTGACTCCTAGGCGGCCCGCCTCAGGATCTTAACATCCTTAGGCGGCCCGCGTCAGACCTTCTGACCAGGTTAAATGTTTCTAACAGCAGATTGCAGCTGTTTGATCCACCACCACACATTCTCATTTGTCTAGTCATCTGATAAGGATCACATTTTAGTCACCATAAGGTCCCGACACTTGTACGGGTGGGATTAAGGCACGTTTTCCATGAAACGATCTTAACGGTGGACCTTTTACTATAAATACCCCACCCCCCATGCTTCAAAATTACAAGAATTCTGATTTGAGAACCTCTAAGTTGAAACCATTGTTTCATACCTAAGATTCTTGAATCGGGATTAGCATTCGGGGACCCTTCGTAAGTATTCTTTTGTTCTTTTCTTTATTTTATTGCTTTTAGAGTCAGAAAGTCAAACTTTGTTTGACTTTCAGCGTTGACCAGCTTATGGTCAATGAGAAGTTCGTTTGAACTTCGCAACGTGATTGTAATCACGTTGGTCATAGTCCCTTGGGACTATGCCCACTGATTACCACGTTGTCTAGGGTCGTAGGGTTGGCGATCTGATAAATCGCCTATACCTTCGAACTCGACCCATTTGGTCGATCATTAGGATCCGACCAAATACATTAGGTGACCATAGTAGGTAGGGAATAACCTTCCGAGGTTATACCCTATGGTCACATCGTTGAGTAGTTGTATGATAGGTAGTTTATATGCCTTAGGTAAATTACCAGAATACCCTTTTCATGTATAATTGGTAATTAAGCATATGTAACCTAAAATTTTGTCACATAACTGATTATGTAACATGTTTAGGCATATAACACTTGTCATAGGACTAGTTAGACGGTCCGAACGCGTTTCACGCGAACGACGCGTTAAAGTAGCATAAGCTACCTAAACGGGTCGTAATGGGTCGTAAGCACTTAGGTTAAGTTTCATTTAGTATGTAGGCTTTGTTAAACCAAATAACACGAGTCTCTACACTCGTTGGTTTACAAACCCTAATACTACCCGATCTTCCGATCTAGGTCCGGTTAATTAACATAGTTACCTATATTAGGTGCCGTTTGATATCCGCGATCTCTAGCATTGTTTGGTTGTTACTCAAGGACTACTGAGCAATCTCAAGTGAGTACATAGACCCCTCTTTTACTGTTTTTCCAAACTGTTTTGGGGTGAAACACATGTGCCTACTTGTTACTTTCGTGCTTTCCTGTTTTCACATCATATACTTGCTATGTTCATTAGTACATTTATAGTACATGATTTCATGGTGTTCTATGCTTTGTATGATGACTTTGCATACTTAGTACATTGTTTTACATGACTTTTCTACTTTGTATGATGACTTTGCATACTTAGTACATAGTTTTATACTGCATCTCTGTTGCATATGTTCCAGTAACATATGGACACATTGTTTTACGGCTCTACCCTGTATGTTTACTCTAGCATACTAGGTACATTATCTTCATAAAACATGCTTACATTTTGGTATGACATTTGGTTTGTTTAAACTATACTATACATTCATTAACACCGATCATGCCGTTCGTTAGTAGGTAGTGGTACCATAGGACTTGACAAATCCCGTTCCGGACATCCCAGGGAAAGGGGATGAAAGGAATGACCGAATCCGAATACATATTCTCTTCACTTTTACATAGTTATCCGTCTGTCTCAAGGCTTGGATGTATGAATTTTCACAATACCGCATAAATGTTCATATTCAGTATAGCATGCATATATCTTACAAAACATAACTTTGATTTAAACCAAGTTTTACTTCAATACTTTGTTTTGTACATTTTTACTTATGGTTTAAGTAGTCTAAATTTTACTTACCATACATATCATTTTGGTTATACATTACTTGACTACTTTTGGACTATAAACATTTGACATGGTTTATACAAGGACTTTTGACTATTGGTTTAAACATAGACTTATTACATTGGTGGTTTGAGTAAGTGATTAAGTAACGATGCGTGTGTAATATGATACAAGCATGGTGGATACGCCGCTGGTACTTCCTATATATAAGTGTTTGTATGGTATTACATATATCGTAGCGTTATTTGAATCATTTCAGTTTGATACATATAACATTTTATACAAATAACATACCTTTCACAATACATTGTTTTACAAACAACTTAACTTTTACAAACTCATTTTACATGGTTACTCATTTAACCATGCATTATTTTCTTATTTATACATATCATCTGAACTTATTGTTTTTCAAATGATTTACAAAGACAAAGCAAATTACAAGGTTCATGACTAAACATTTTCTCAAACATAAGTCATGAAACCTATTTTCACAAAACCTATGTATCTCACAGGCATTTTTATGCTGACGTACCTATTTTCACATGTGTTTTTTCAGGAGCTGTTGCATAAGATGATCAAGATACACATAGGCAGACTTGGGCTTTAGTGACAATAAAAGATGCAAGACTAGTTAATTATGTTGTATTTCCTTGTTTGTTAAGACATTGTAACACTTTTAATCAATAAAACGAAACTTCAATTGCCATGGATTTGAAACAATTAATTCTGTTACAACACTCCCCGATGTTTCCGCCACGTTTTGTATGTTCTACGTGGTCGGGGTGTGACAAAATGCTCATGAAGTTGAGGTGCTAGATATGCCAAGACGACATATGAAGCAGAATTTGGAGGTTGGGTACTACGTATGACAAGTCAATGAGCATAATGTTTTTCGAAAACTATGCATGGGGTTTCTTTTAGAAATGTGTTTAATGTTTTTGAAACCTTACATAATACTTTTGAAATCATAAGGTAGGTGTATTAGGTAAGTATATTTATAAAATGTTTTAAAATCATGCGAGATGAATTTTGAAATTATGTATAAGGTTTTTGAAAACATGAATGATGCTTTTGAAATCATGCACTTGATATATTAAGTAAATATACTGTGTTAAAATGTTTTCAAACTATATAAAATGTTTTTGAAATCATGAAGGTTGTTTTTTAAAAGCATATATTATGTATGTTGTTATGAAAACCAGAATGTAATGATATGGGTATGAGATCGAAAATACCCTTAGTTATCTAACCAAGGATTTAAAGTGACTTTTTGAGTAATCGTCTAAAATTGTCACTTATACTCTGTACTTTGTTTCTTAGAATGAAACGAGTACTTAAAATTTTCGAGGAAATCATGAGCGATCACTTGAAAAGGAGAATCACAAGAGTAGTTTGTAAAGAACATAGTTCATTGATGTAGGTATCATAGGAGAATGCCATACACACATATAACTACACTTGTACATCAAAATTGCGAACAACGATTTATTTATAAACTAAACACATTGTTCCAGAGTTCAAGAAAAACAAAAGAAACAAAAGCAACAGATACAAATTATTCAAAGAAGCAGCATCTTCAAATCAGCCAAATGC
Organism: Helianthus tuberosus; assembly: GCA_030545235.1. Classification (NCBI taxonomy): domain Eukaryota; kingdom Viridiplantae; phylum Streptophyta; class Magnoliopsida; order Asterales; family Asteraceae; genus Helianthus; species Helianthus tuberosus. Next base: position 25,577,136 of record JARYGA010059753.1, on the reverse strand, counting down.
TCATCCGTGGGTCAGATTTGCATTGATAATCTTTGGGCATTGGTTCCTGAAATAACTCGTCTCACCGTAGTTGTACCAAGTACCAGACGGGGAACGAGCTTGTGCTGGATCGGCTTGAAGTTGAACAGGATTCTGAAAAGATAGGTTTAGCACAGTGATTGAACGACAAACTCTTGCCGTATGACCAAAAAGTCCACATTTGAAACATTTTTGGCATTTGAAACTGGCATGGTGATGGAGGTTACACTAATTGCACAAAGGGGTTGTTCCTTCGTATGGTGCTCGAGTAGCAGTATGATCTGCAACAGCTTTATTTTGGATAGCAAAGCGGCACACGTTAACCACATGTCCCCATCGTCCATAGTAGGTACATTTGCGACATGGTAACTGATTCGGATGGTGAAGGTTGCATTGATTGCACCAAGGAGCAGTTCCCAAGTAAAGGTTCTTGACTGGTGGTGTTGCCACCTGGCTAGGTCCTGCCTGTTTTGGTGCAATGGCTGGAGGATTCTTTGAAGCTTTACGCTTCTTTGATTTTGGTGAAGGCTTGGCTTCTGTTTCCTTTGGTGATTCTTGGGTGGTTTCATCCTTGAGACGAGACATGGCGACAGCCAATTCAGCAGTCTTCAGGATTACTACTCCTATTCGTTGGGCAAATTTGGTAGCCTGCTTGGACATCTGAGTGTCGCTGCGATGAAGAGACATTCTGGAGGAAACGAAAGACATAGGAGGAAACAAGTGAAATGTTATCGGATAATCAAAACAGAATGACAACGCATAAAAATTGCGATCATTTGTTTGTTACCTAAGGCAAACAAATGAGATGATGACTAATCAAAGTAAGCGGGTCATATTAATGTATCGCGAAGACATGCTTTAGCCTATAAGTGGACACTCACCCCAAGAGTTCCCAGGTAAGAGTGACTGGTCCGATTATGTGGATTTGTACGAACACTTTAGCCTTAGACAGAAAACTCAGAGTACAGGCATCCACCCTTCCAGATTGCACGTGTTCACATTATAAGACCCAACTTTGACGAGATTTTGAAAACCTTGAAGGTTCAAAACCTTATAATAAAGCATCCTAGACCAGATGATTGGTTTTCAAAGCGGATTTGAAATTTGTGTTCTTGTTGTGGTTGTCACCTAAAGATAAGTGACGGTATTGTTTTAAGATCTAAACACAAGAATCTTGTGTTAGGGTCCTAGGAAGGTTATAGATTAGGTCAAAGCATTACTCATAACCTAATTCCCTATAACCATGGGCTCTGATACCAACTCTTCTGTCACACCCCGACCGCGTAAAACAACAAATCGTGGCGGAATCGTCAGGGAGTGTTGTAACAGAATCATTGTTTCATAACACATAGGAATTGAAGTTTTCTTTTATTGAATTAAAAGAGGTTACAATGTCTTAAAAACAAAATACATAACATGATTAACTAGTCTTGCATCTTTTATTGTCACTAAAGCCCAAGTCCTCCTAAGTGTATCTTGTGTTGGACTCTGTATGCCCAAGACACATATTAAATTGATGTGGCTAGTACGTTATGATCCAAGTCGAGTCATACCCAAATACAAGCTAGACAAACACTTATAATATTTATTTATGATATGATCAAACAAATAAATATTAACACTTATAATATTTAGAAATCGGTTTTCTAAATAATTACACTTGATAAACTAATAAATTATATGGATAATTTATTTTGAGAGAATATTTTATTTTGTTATTTAATGGGTTAAATAACATTTTAAAAGGTTGTATAAAATCTTGCATTTATGAAGTATTATATTTATAGAAGTTATAAATATATAAACCAAGACTTAAACTTTATAAAAGAATTTTTTTTATATAAAGCTAGGGCCGCCCCCCCATGGGAACTCACAAAATGGTTGTCCAATGGGATGACATGCAATTGTCATAAGCTAGAGAAGAGTTGATTGGGTGGTCTAACCAAGACCATTTTAGTCCAATAGGGTTTCATGCACTTGCATGTGTAAGTTGGCACATGATTGGTCAAGGTGGGTGGCAATTCTCTCTCATGGTTCTATAAATACTTAGATGACAAATGCAAGAACTTGCAAGACTTGATTTTAGCTCTCAAATTTTCGGCCTTCACATGGTTGATCAAGAGAGTTTTTCAAGTTTGAAAATCAAGTGTAAGAACTCAGAGAAATCGGCCATGAGATGGTTATACAAGAGAGTTTTTCTCAAGTGTTTTAAAATGCAAGAACTCTAGAAAAGGCCCTCTAATTTTCGGCCATATGATGGTTTCAAGAGGGGATTTTTCAAGTGAGTTGCAAGTGTAAAATCCTAGCTAAAACTAGAGTGTTTGTTGGAAGGCTTGGGGTATGCAAGCTTGAGGTCTTCTACACTTGAAGGTAACCGTTCAAGAAGCATCATCATCTTCATGTCCTTTACTCCTTGGAAGGTAGTATTCTAAACACTCTATGGTTGTGTTTTATTTAGATAGCATGCATGTTCGTATATGGATCCGGGATTGAGTTTTACATATAAAATGAGTTTTATATCTTGTAAGTAACATGTTTTAAATAATTATTTCCGCTGCGTTTTCATTTTATATGGATAAAATACTTTGATAAACACGTGAAAAACCCAACAGTGGCATCAGAACCGCTTATACGAGTGCATGCTACATAGGATATGAAATTTTCGGGTTTCGGGTTTGGGTAAAACCCTATGGCCGAAATTTTCACCATGGTTATCCCTTTGTTTTTCAAGATTATATTCTTACATGCATAAATGAATCTTGAAAAATTAAGTCATTTGGATGATTGTTTTGTTTGGACAAAAACCCACTTTTTCGGTTTTTCATTCTTGGCCGAAAATGGGTTATAAAAGGGAACCATTTTTGCTTCTTGAATTTTTATATATGTGGATATATATTTTGGTGTTCATAACCTAGCCATGACCTTGTGTGAATATGTTGAATGATTGTGTTATGATTTATATTTAATTATTTCAAAGGTTGTAATAATTAATTATTTTTGTTCTTCCATTTGTAAGGTTATGTAATTTATTTATTTTCATTTGGTATGTAAATAAATAGATTAGGTGCATTTTATTTTACTAGAAAAAATGTATTAGGATATATTTTGTAAAAGAAGATGCACATAAAAATGCGGTTTTGGTTTGGACCATAATATTCGGTCCAAAGAACTTCATCGTTCTCAACGGGATTTTAACCCGATAACCAAAACACATTTTTGAAGTCCAAAGGAGTTTGGAGCTGAATATAAAAGACATTTGGAAGCTCAAAGAAAGTGGAGAAATCACAACACAAAAGGAAGACTTGAAGCATTTGGATGCGGGATCAAGTGGGAGTTCAACGACACATTACTTGTGTCAATATTCACCCCTTAGGAAGGACCTTTTGGCACACTTGTTTCGGCTAACAAGTGTTGTCAAAAATAGTTGGCTATGGTTATGCACCTATTGTTATGTATGATATGCTTGTTTGGTTGCTTATTTTGTTGTTTTAGATGATATGTCGATATGCATGACTAAACAAACTAATAATCAACAACAAGCATAAAATTGGTTCTTAACAAAATCATTAAAATGGTTAATAAAGGTTTTATTAAAAACTAATGATTTTATTATAAAACGGGTTTTATTAAAAGAACCTTGAAAATTTGTTTTCACAAAAGTAACAAGGATTTGAATGCATGCAAATGTATGGTACATAAAGTTTTCTAAACTAGAATTTTGAAAACTCAAAATCCCTTTTATAGAACAAGTCAAACACCATCCTTTTATACAACACTCGAATCACTTGAGAACTCTTTTGTGGGATAAAGCTCACCTAACCACATTTGAGGGAACTTGTATATTCGAGGTGGGTTTACCATGTTTGTGGGATAAAGGTCACCTAACCACTTATGTGTATAAACTCACACGTGTGTGTAAGTTGGACGACTTGATTTGGAAACCATGAACTTAGGGTCACCAAAGCATGGCAAACAAAAGGTGTTGATGGGATTAAACATGCCAACTAAACATAAAGATGTTTAACCGATCCCATATGACTAGAAGTTGCAAAGGGTTGCAATCGTCAAACGTTGACTACCTTGTTAATTTAAATAATGGGATAAAGGTCACCTAACCAATATTTAAATGTAACGTTGGATTCTAGATTTTAATTATTAATTGTCTATGAGACATAAAAGGGTATTAATGATTAAAATATAATAATATCGAAAATACTAAAATTTGAACCTTGTTAAATTTTGTAGATGGCCGCTAACAATATTACCCAAACCGTCCGTAACCTATCACTAAAAACAATCCTTGAAAAGGATCGTCTCAATCATAACACTTCATGGATGAATATCGAAACTTAAGAATCGTTCTCAAGTAAGAGAAGATATCCTATGTGTTGAACGATCCTAATCCCGATGAACTTATCTTATGGAAGATAAGGATGCCTATGATGATTGGATTAAGTATATCGAGGATACTATGTAAGCCTCTTGCCTCATGTTAGGAATTATGATTCCCGAGATTCAAAAGGATTTTTGAACATCATGAGCATTCGACATGATTACCCAATTATAGGAAATGTTCCTAAGGGTAGAACACATCGAAACGGTTCGAGCGCTTCATGCATGTCGAATGGAGGAAGCCCAATCGGTCTCATCTTATATCTTTAAGATGAAAAGCCACATTGATCGCCTCGAAAGGCTCAATATGGATAAAAGGGCTTTATCCATTCTAACGATCAATAAGGATGGCAACAAGAAAGGGCATCACCCCGACACCAAAGCAAATGTTGCAAATGGTAATGGGAACATCAAAGGGAAACAAAAAAAGGAAAGACTAAAGCGGAACCACCGAAACCAATAGAAAAGAAGGCAAAGGTTGCCACGAACGATCCGTGCTTTGAGTATGGTGAGATAGGGCATTTGAAAAGGAATTGTCCAACCGATCTCAAAGAGTTGAAAAACAAGAGGGATGCGGGGCAAACCTCAGGTACAATATTAATGATTCATATTGACCTAAATGTTATTTCTTCTAACACATGGGTATTAGATACCGGATGTGGAACTCATATTTGCAATCCGTTGCAAGAGTTCAAAAGAAATAAGCATTACAAGAAAGGAGACTATGTTTTGAAACTTCCAAATGGTTTGGAAATTGTTTTAAAATGTTTTGAATGCTCCTAGTTTGACTAAGAACATTATTCAAGTTTCCCTTACAAGACAATATGGTTTTGATTTAAAGTTTGTAAACAATGACATTTATATTTCGATGAATGACATGTTTTACTTTAAAGCTAAGCTTTCAAATGGTATTTATGAATTGGTTCATAATAACACATCATTTGATAGTTTAATGTACCAAGCAATCACCAAGAAACTCAAAATGGATTTGAGTAAAGACCTATCTTTGGCATTATCTCCTTGGTCATATAAACAGAAATCGCATGCAAACACTTCAAAAGAATTGTCTTTTGGAAACAAATGAACTTGGTTCATTTGATACATGTGAATCTTGTTTACAAGGTAAAATGACTAAGAAACCCTTTAGTGGGAAAGGGCAAAAGATTTATTCAGAATCATACATTTGGATGTATGTGATCCTTTTAAGACAATGACTAGGAATGGTGAAAGATACTTCATTACTTTTACCGACAACTATAGTAGTTATGGTTATATGTACTTGCTGAGACACAAAGTTGAAGTTTTAAAATGTTCAAATCTTCAAAAGATGAAGTACTAAATCAACTCAATTAAAGTTCTTTGTTTCGATAGAGGAGGAATCGAACTCTATTTGGATATGGTTCGATCTATGATAGCTAGGAGCGCATTATCTCTATCATTTTGGTATTACGCTTTGCTCTCAATGGCCCGTATATTAAATGTGGCCTTAACCAAGAAAGTGGATAAGACACCTTTTAAAATATGGCATGGAATGGCTCCATCATTATCATATTTAAAGGTATGGGTTGTGAAGCTTATGTGAAGCAATACACCCCAAACAAATTAGAAGTACGATCCACTAAGTGTATCTTTGTAGGATATCCTAAAAATGATATAGGATATTATTTCTACGATCCAACAGAGCAAAAGGTATTTGTTGCTCGAAAGGCTGAGTTCTTGGAAGCTAAGTTCCTTGTGGAAGGAATTAGTAGAACAGTGGAACTTGATAAGGATCAAGAACCACAAGCCGATACACGTTTGGTTGATACTAGAACTCAACAAGAGGTTGTTGGAAATGATCAAGTGGTTGATCAACACACACAAAGCGTTCGCAGATCTAGTAGAATTAGTAGTCCACCTGAAAGATATGGATTTTTCATAGATGGATGCTACGTGATAGATTCAGATGAATCAACCACATACCATGATGCAATGTCAAAATTCGATTGTGACAAATGGCTTGAAGCCATGAACATAAAGTTGCAGTCCATGTATAACAACCAAGTATGGGAATTGGTTGTAGCACCTCTTAACTCCAAAGTAGTTGGAAGTAATTGGGTTTTCAAGAAGAAAACCGATATGCATGGTTACTTGGATACTTATAAAGCGAGACTTATAGCAAAAGGTTTCACTCAAACTCAAGGGGTTGATTATGATGAGACTTTTTCGCCTGTGGCGATGCTAAAGTCAATAAGGATATTATTTTCCATACCTGCATAATATAATTATGAGATTTGGCAAATGGATGTCAAAACGGCTTTCCTTAATAGATATCTTGAGGAAGATGTCTATATAGTTAAGCCTGAAGGTTTTGTCGATCCAGAACATCCTGACAAAGTATGCAAGTTAAAGAAATCAATCTATGGATTGAAACTAGCATCTAGAAGTTGAAATCACCGTTTTTGATGAAGAGATTAGGGAATATGGATTCATCAAGAACGTCGATAAATCTTGTGTATAAGAAGGCTAGTGGGAGCATTATTACTTTCTTAGTATTATATGTCAAAGACATTCTACTATTTGGAAATGGCATTCCAAACAAGGAAGGTGTAAAAACCTAGCTTGGTAGTTGTTTTTCCATTAAGGATTTTGGTGAAGTCGCCTATATTTTGGGAATAAAGATCTATAGGGATAGATCAAGGCGCTTGATAGGTTTAAACTAAAGTGCATACATTGACAAAGTCTTGAAAGGGTTCAAGATAGAGAACTCTATGAAAGGTTTGGTACCTATTCAAAGAGGGGACAATATTGAATGCGTTTCAATGTCCAAGCTCAAAGGATGAGTAAGAAAGAATGAAAGGAATCCCATATACATCAGCTATAGGATTCATTATGTATGTAATGATATGCACTAGACCGGACAAGTTATGCGCTTTAAGCATGACAAGAAGATACCAGCGAGTAACGGTCATTGGGTGACTGTTATAAATATATTGAAATACCACAGAAGGACTAAGGATATATTTCTAATATATATAGATCTGGTGAAAAGAACTCGTTGTAAAAGGTTACAGGGATGCGAGTTTCGGAATTCGTTGTAAGGGGTTACATGGATACGAGTTTCCAAACTAATCGAGATGGTTCTCGATCACAGTCAGGGTAGCATTGTCCACTACAAAATCAGAATACATCGCCGCTTCATTGATCAAGATAATTCATATGGATCTACCACTTGAATTATTGCCGATCTAGAGGTAGTCCCTGCCATTAAGGCCCCAAGAGATCTTTGTGATAACGATGGTGTGATTGATCAAATCAAGGAACCTCGTGTACATCAAGAGACTAAACACATTAAGCGGAGTTTTAACTACATACGGGATGAAGTTGAAAAGGGAAAGATATGTATTCGCAAAGTTCACACTGATCAAAATATTGCGGATCCACTCACGAAGCTCCTTGAATGGACAAAGCATGAAAGGGTCATACTTGTGCCTTAGAACTTCGATATTCTAGTGATTGGATTTGATCTATTTTGTATTTGGATATTGGAACAACTGTTATTATAACTCTTTATGGTATGTTGAGTTATGTTCCATTTTTGCATGTTTAAATCCATGAATAAATTACTTATTCTAAATGTCTGTAGTCGATCATACTTGTGGGAACAAATATGAATGTAAGACTATTATGAACTTGGATTGGTGGATATTCATTAGATATGAATATAGAGCAAAGTGTTGCTACCAAGGTTCATAGATATTTGTGGGATACAAATATTGGACTGACTAGCTCTCAAATATTACTGCATGGAATCATCTGTGATTGATCATAAGTAAATTTGAGTAAAGGAGAATATCATAGTATCCTCAGACCTGAATACATATTGGGTCTTGATATTCACCAAATATTGTACCTTGACTTTTTTCTTCGCTGTCAGTAATATGACAGTACATAAGGCTAAGCTCAGGTGTGGTACAAGGTTACATATGCTTAAAATGAATTTATGCGTAAAAAGGGCATTTTGGTCATTTTTTAAGGCATATAAATTACCTATCATACAAATAACTAAACGAAGTGACCATAAGGTATAACCTCGGAAGGTTATTCCCTATACAACTGGTTACAAAATTTGTTTGGTCAGATCCTAATGATTGACCAAACGGGTCGGGTTCGAAAGTCTAAGCGGTTGTTTAGATCGCTTATCTTACGACCCTATATAAGCACTAAACCTAAAGTGACGAGTTAAACATGTTAAAACATGTTTAACGAAGTTAGAAAACAAGTTTGATAACAAAACAAAGGGTTTTGATACCCAAGAATAGTTTGGTTGCAAAATACGCATGAACGCGTATTTTGACCGAAACTATTACTCGTCACTATGCCAAGATAACGTGGTAATCAGTAGGTATAGTCACAAAGGACTATGACCATCGTGATTACGCTCACGTTGCGAAGTTCAAACGAACTTCGTGTTGACCATTGACTGTCAAAGCAGAAAGTCAAACACTGTTTGACTTTCATGCTTAAAAACGCTTAAAAGAACGAAAGAAGCTTACAAAAGGTCCAAGCGATGAAGATTTGATCCAAAATTTCTTAGGTATGAAGGTTTTGAGCTTCAACTTAGAGAATTCAGATCAAGGTGTGAGTTTGGAATGAAATGGATGGGGTATTTATAGTTTTCGGGCCACCGTTAAGATCGTTTCTTGATAAATGAGCCTCAATATGGACCGTACATGTAATACCCACTGATTTGTAATACCATGGGTGCCCAAAACAAGCCCATGGTAATGGAGAAACCTTGTGCAAACCCAGAAACCAGCTGCAAAATGCAGAAAACTGGTTTCTGCAGATCTGATGGGCTCTCGCGCCCCACGTACGAGATGGCCAAATCTTACGCGGCCCGCGACCGCAGACAGTTCAGCAAACAGTTTCATTATTAACAGCTTTGGTCCCTGCAAGTGTTTAAGGCCCTTTCGACACGTTTAAGGCCCGTTAAGCCATTTTAAAGGCTCTAGAATGATGCCTAAGCATAGGGGACATGAAACATTCTTGAAAATATGTCGGATGTCGGTTCGTTTGGTCGTACGATCATGTTATTCGGTTAATTACGACGAAACACGAACGGATGCGAAAAACGATCCAAATTACTCGACGAGTGGAATTTTATCATGCCAATCACTAAAATAAAATATTTTAATGATTACATAAATTTTTGGATGTCACGATATATTCAGAACGTAAGATATGCGCGGAAATGCAAACTTATGCACTTTTTGACGCTTTTAGTCCCTGTTGATCACATAAGTTTATTTTTGCGCACCAAACACCTTAAAGCCTATTTCTAAGCTATATAAAGATATTTAGGGCATGTTAAACTTATGATCATATTGCGGAATGTTCGTTACAGTACGAATCGGCATACTTTTGCAGTTTGTCGAAATTAGTCCCTGTAAGCGAATAAACTTGATTTCGACACACCAAACCCTCCAAAACTTATTTCTAAGTTATGTAAAGGTTATTTAAGGTATGTTAAGCCCATTTCACTGTTCCAGACTGTTTGTCGCGTTAAACTGATTACGTTTGCGCATCAGTTCGTGTATGACTTCCCAGAAAGCGATTTAGAGCTCGAAATCAAACAAGAATTGATATGTGCAAATGATACACATATTTATACAAATACCAAGTATGAAATACAATATTTCATTGATTTTGTATTTGTTTGATGGCCGTGGAGGCACAGGTTTCACAGACTTTATCACCAAATTACCTCGTACGTCACGTGGACATGACACCATATGGGTAATTGTAGATCGATTGACAAAGTCTGCTCATTTCTTAGCTCTTAAGGAAACAGACAACACGGAGAAGATATCGCAGTTGTACCTTAACGAGATTGTAGCTTGTCATGGAGTACCTGTGTCAATTATCTCGGATAGAGACGGATGGTTTGACTCCCGGTTTTGGCGATCTCTTCAGGAGTCGCTGGGTTCTCATTTGGATATGAGTACTGCGTTGATCCTTTAACGGATGGTCAGAGTGAGGGAATCATTCACACGTTAGAGGATATGGCTGAGTTTTCCTACAACAATAGTTATCACGCGAGTATCAAGGCTGCTCCATTTGAAGCCTTGTACGGAAGGAAGTGTCGATCACCTCTTTGTTGGGCTGAAGTCGGCGAAAAGGAATTGACCGGACTCGAGCTTATCCAGGAAACCACCGACAAGGTTGTCCAGATTAAGGGGAGGTTGAAAGCTATCGCAGATCGGCAAAAGAGTTATGCGGACAACCGAAGGAAACCGTTGCAGTTTCAGGTTGGTGATCGTGTCATGTTGAAGGTGTTACCTTGGAAAGGTGTTGTGAGATTCGGAAAAGGGGGAAAGTTAAGCCTGCGATATATAGATCCTTTCGAAATCGCATCTCTGTTGGACTCTGTATTCCCAAGACACATATTAAATTGATGTGGCTAGTACGTTATGATCCAAGTCGGGTCATACCCAATAACAAGCTAGACAAACACCTATAATATTTATTTATGATATGATCAAAAAAATAAATATTAACACTTAGAATATTTAGAAATTGGTTTTCTAAATAATTGCACTTGAGAAACTAATAAATTATATGGATAATTTATTTTGAGAGAATATTTTATCTTGTTATTTAATAGTTTAAATAACATTATAAAAGTTATAATTTGTTGCATAAAAGTCTTATAAATATATCATGTTATATTTATAAAAGTTATAAATACAATATAAGACTTAAATTGAAAAAGGGAAAAACATTGATTGGTCAAATGTGGAGGCCTTATGGCCGCCCCCTATGGGGTCTTCCCAAGGCCTTTTGGCCATTCAAAATGCATGCAAGTTTCTCTAGTTTTGAGGAGATGATTTGGTGATTTTATTAACACACTTCTCTCATTTTCATTTTTTAGAGATATAGATATTTTCTCTGAATAATTCAAGTGCAAGTACACACACACAAACACTCTCAAATTTTTGGCCAAAGGTGGTTGATCAAGATTTATTTTGTGAGTTCACAAGTGTAAATCCTAGCAATCTTAAGGTGTTTTTGTTGGAGGCTTGGGGTATACTAGCTTGAGGCTTTCTTGTTTGGAAGCTACCATTAAAGAATCATCATCATCTTCCATCTCCTTGCTCTTTGAAAGGTTGTTTCTTAAAACACCCTATGGTTGCATTTTGATAGCATGCATGTCATATATGGATCCGGTTATTGGGTTTTGCTTTTAAAATGGTTTTAGATCTTGTAAAGTAACATGTTTTAAATATTTTTCCGCTGCGTTTTAATTTTATTTGGATAAAATTACTTTGATAAACATGTGAAAAACCCAACAATGGCATCTAGAGCCGCTTATATGAGTGCATGCTTCATCAGATTTAAAAGTTTCGGGTTTTCGGGTTTGTAGAAACCCTATGGCCGAAATTTTATCCATGGTTTTCCTTTTGTTTTTTCAAGATTTATTTCCTACATGCATAAAGGAATCTTGAAAAAAAATTATGTCATGTGGATGATTTGTTTTGTTTGGACAAAAACCCACATTTTTCGGTTTTTTTTTTCTTTCTTGACCGAAAATGTAGGTTGTAAAAGGAAACCATTTTGCTCTTGAATTTTATATATATTTGGATATATATATATATATATATTTTGGTGTACATAACCTAGCCATGACCTTGTGTGAATATGTTTGTGTTTGTGATTTTATTTAATTATTCAATGGGTTGTAATAACTATTATTTTTGTCTTCCATTTGTAAAAATATGTAATTTATTTATTTTCATTTGGTATGTAAGTAAATAGATCAGGTGCATTTTATTTTACTAGAAAAATGTATTAGGATACTTTTTTTGTAAAAGAAGATGCACACAAAAATGTGGTTTTGGTTTTGGCTAATTTCGGGCCTAAAGGACTTCATAGTTCTTAACGGGATTTTAGCCCGATAACCAAAACACATTTTTGAAGTCCAAAGGAGTTTGGAGCTGAATATAAAAGACATTTGGAACCCCAAAGAATGTGAAGAAATCACAACACAATAAGAAGACTTGAAGCATTTGGATGCGGGATCAAGTGGGAGTTCAACGACACATTATTTGTGTCTATATTCACCCTTTAGGAAGGACCTTTTGACACACTTGTTTCAGCTAACAAGTGTGGTCAAAATAGTTGGCTATGGTTATGCACCTTTTTTATTTATGTGATGTGCTTGTATGGTTATTTTATTTATGGTTGTTTGGATGATATTTGGATATGCATGCTTAACAACTAATAATCCGTAACAAGCTTAAAATTGGTTCTTAACAAAATCATTAAAATGATTAATAAAAAGGTTTTATTAAAGGTTAATGATTTTATAATAAAATGGATTTTATTAAAAGAACCTTGAAAATTTGTTTTAATAAAAGTACCATTGATTTGAATGCATGCAAATGTATGGTACATAAAGTTTTCTAAACTAGAATTTTGAAAACTCAAAACCCCTTTTTATAAAACAAGTCAAACACCATCCTTTTATACAACACTCGAATTACTTGGGAACTCTTTGTGGGATAAAGGTCACCTAACCACATTTGAGGGAACTTGTATATTTGAGGTGGGGTTACCATGTTGGTGGGATAAAGGTCACCTAACCACTTATGTGTGTAAACTCACATGTGTGTATAAGTTGGACGACTTGATTTGGAAACCATGAACTTAGGGTCACCGAAGCATGGGGAACAAGGGTGTTGATGGGATTAAACATGCCAACTAAACATAAAGATGTTTAACCGATCCCATATGGCTAGAAGTTGCAAAGGGTTGCAATCGTCAAACGTTGACTACCTTGTTAATTTAAATAATGGGATAAAGGTCACCTAACCAATATTTAAATGTAATGTTGGATTCTAGATTTTAATTATTAATTGTCTATGAGACATAAAAGGGTATTAATGATTAAAATTTTAATAAATATCGAAAATACTAAAATTGAACTTTGTTAAATTTTGTATATGGCCGCTAACAATGCAAACCCAATTACCCAAACCGTCCGAAACCTATCACTAAGAACCATCCTTGAGAAGGATCGTCTCAACCATAATAACTTCATGGATTGGTTTCGAAACTTGAGAATCGTTCTTAAGCAAAAGAAGATATCCTATGTGTTGGACGATCCTATTCCCGATGAACCTAACGTGGAAGATGTGGAAGCCTACAATGATTGGGTTAAGTATACCGAGGACACCATGCAAGCCTCTTGTGACAACCCTCACCAAACCAGGTATCCGTACGAATTAATTAATATTTAATTAATGCTTAATTACAGTGCTTGCTTACAACTGTGGTTAAACTGCTTCTTGATTTCTGATACATACATATTCATGCATCGTACTTTATTACTGTCACTCTATTATTTACACACAAACATCAGTGACAACCTTGATGCACAAAAGCACAGTGAGCACACTATACGGATAACCCAGTAAACGTGCTGACATTGCCAGCACTAGACAGAGACTGTCTCTAAGGCCAGTATGAGCCGGGAATAGTTTACTACACTAGTAGGGAGTGTAGGGAGGTGAGGATTGTAGAACTACGTCACTAGGTGATTGTTATAGTGACCAGATGTGCCTAAAACAAGTGTTAATTACAAAATCCTGCACTTTATGCAAAAATTCAGCATTTAAGCTAACTAGTAAAGTGCAAAAACATGGGAAAATAATACTAGACACTTTCCAAAGTGTCAGGAATTCATTGTGTCACTAAAATAAATATTAACGACACCTTAAATGCTTATTTAGCACTTTAACGGATTAATATCCAACCGAACAACCGGACTTAACCCGGAACATAAAAATATTGTCAATGACATTGTTTTTCCTTTTCTGAGCTAGTTAGGGTACCCGAACACCCTAACACCCGTTACATTACATGACACACTAGTAACTAATCTAATCACCTAATTAAACATAACTAAACACTAACCATGTCATTGAAATTGAACCATGACCCCACCCCCTTTCAACCAAACGGTTCCTATAGGGGACACACCCCACCTATTTTGATTATTTTAATCATGCATGTCCTATATCTAGAGAACACATTATCCCATGGTTAATAGTGTTGAATGGATTATAAATATATCCTAAAAATCACCATTATCTCTGTCACACCCCCAAAATCCACCATGCGGAGTATCACCGCTTGGAGGCGTGACATGACCAGGATCGAGCCACCAATCATATTGAACAACATAATTAAGTAAATAAAACCAAACACCATACGATTGGTGACCAAAAGGAAGTAAACCGATTTTAGGTTAACAGCGGAAGCATAAACGTGAGTTCAAAAGCATAAGTCCATAGTTCCTAAGTTAAAGTTTCAAAACGCAAGTTTAGTAAGTTCATAAGGATTTAAATATTAAGCACGGAACATAACAGTCCGTACACCACAACGACTCCTTCCCCGTGCAAGCTCCAAGCATTTAGCGACCTGTAAGGCATGTAACAACGAGTCAACAACAAAGTTGAGTGAGTTCACGTTTGGTTGTTTAGTTTTAAGTTGTTTTCTGAAAAACGTGGTTTGACTTTCGTTGGCGTAATTGCCGTGGGGGTTACCCCGTAGTTGAAAGTATGTTTAACCATTTCCTTTTTCTTTACCCAATCCATAACCATGATCAGTGGGGGTTTTCCCCGTTTGAACTACTAGACGGTATGATATCGACTGCTACGCAAATAAGTTGTGCCCTATATCAGTGTCTATCATCACTGAAAATCTGCCATAGTCCATTAGTACACGCCCGTCCGACTGGCACGGTGTGAGGTTTGTTAAACCTAATAGCGCTATTAACTAATGACCCGCTCGCCATTGGCCTCGGCGATTAAGTCGATATAAATTGAGGGACTTCATGATAGAGTTTTGTCTAGCTAGTTTTAAGGTTGTTGTCCTGCACCAGGAGGACCACAACGTACGTATTCTGCACCAGGAGAATTCGTAGGATTAATAATGGCATCCTATCTATGGAGGATGGCCGTACATATCCTACCCAAGGAGGATATGTAGATTCCAATTTTTAATTTCTTAACCCATTCCCAAACCACCGGGAATCCCATGCCTTGTAGAAAGTGTGTGAACTCACCTCGGTTTGCTCGGTTAGATTCTCAATATAGCTAACAGTCAAGGTCGGTCAATCACGTCCTAGTATGATTTACCAGTTAGTCATTTAGTGGCTTTCAAATAGAGCACAAAGTTCCTACACGTATCTATCACACAACATGCATCACTTAAACGGTTTATGCCCATGTATGTTTCCCATCCATTCCCCACTCATAATCAAACATACGATAATACACATAACATATATAGCATATTAGATCATTCACAGATAGCATACTTGACATTTAGACACGCGAGTCACAACTTATGTCATTTCAGCATTTATATTCAAAACCGGCTGTTTTCGGACATTTTAATAAAATAGTTAAATTATTCCAAAAATTCCCAAATTTTTACAGAATGTCATAAACGTTCCATATTTAATTGTGTAAAAATATCGGGGTCCGGTTCATTACCAATATTTTATAAAAATTCATATTCGGGACTGAACTCAGATTTATGTATTTCTGACCACAGTCCACGAAACAATTTATTAAAAATTCATCGTAAGTCCGATTTGCGAATTTCCAGTGGGGTAATTACAAATACTTCAGTTGTCATCTACAGTAAAATTTTCATGGTCCGATTGATCACAAAACTCAGGTTATGACTTAAAGTATGACACCCATGTATTGCTGTAAAAATTCAGCTTAAGCTGTTGTTACAAATCGACACATTAAAAATAGTAAACGAAGTCCAAAAATTACGATTCCAGTGCCATTAGAACCATATTTCATAACAAAATATTTTAGATTCAAAATATCGGTTTTTCGTTGAATTTATGCCCTGTTTACAGCCAACTGAAGTTGGCTGTAAAGTATGGACAGATTGCTGTTTTTAGTTTCTAGCTTACTAGTTTGTGTTCGGTTGATCCCGTTAATCATGTTTAGTGGCCACAACAATATCAAACATCAATATTAACCAATAGATCAGCAAGTAATCAGCAATATAATCGCAACAACACAAGATTTACATCATTTACCCAAATAACTTCTCTTTATCCATCTTTAACACATTATGTTCTAGACTAGTTCATGAGCCTTAGAGTTTCTTACCTTTTTATCATTCTAACGTCTATTAACCACTAAAATAACATAAAGAATGAACGGATCTAAGTTCTTACCACTAGCTCAAGGCTAGGGAAGTTCGAGTGAAGAAAAGTGGTGGATAAAAGAAGACGAGAGCGGTTCTTGCACTTCCGAAAGCACCAAGCTTCGTTGTATGATCTCTTGCTTCTATGGATGTATGAAAAATGGCTAGAACCAAGCTTGATGGTGGGTGTATGATGGTTGATAGGGCTGCCGAGAATGGAGATGGAGAGAAGAAGGAGAGAGTTTGTTGGAATGTGATAAATGAAAGAAGATAATGAACTCTTGTGCCTTTATATTATCCAAGTTACATTTTTAACCATTGTATTTTATGCCATCTTGATACTAGACACATGAAATAAAATAATAAAAATTGTGGAGTGTGTCCCCCACATGGGGAACCGATCGGACTAAGGGGGGGGGGGGGGGGGGGGGGGTTTATGGTTTGTTTTCAAATGTATAGTTAGTGATTAGTTGGTTTAGTTAGGTATTTAGATTGGTTATTAGTGTGTTATGTAATATAACGGGTGTTAGGGTATTCGGGGACCCTAACTGGCTCAGAAAAATAGAAACAATGGCTTTGGCAATATTTTTATGTTCCGGGTAAAGTCCGGTTGTTCGGTTCGATACTGATCCGTTAAAGTGTTTAATTAATCCGTAACGTGTCTTTTATATATATTTTTGTAACGTTATTAATTTTCAACACTCAAGAAAATATAACGGACTATTTAGTGACCTTTATGTACATTACTAGTGTGTTAACAGGCGCATGTAAATATAACACAGATATCAGAAAGCAGTTACGTAATTCCACACAGTCGTCAAGCACATTAATTATTATTAATAAATTGTACGGAATACATGTAAATTTGAGGGTTGTCACATTCTCCCCCTGTTAAGAGAATTTCGTCCCGAAATTTAGCGCGTGGTTACTGAGGAAGCTAGTTAAGTTGCGTTGTTTTCCTGATTTTCCTGGGGTGTCACATCATCCCCCCGTTGATTTGGAATTTCGTCCCGAAATTCTGCAGTAGCTTCAGCCTCAGTAGTGGTTGCGTTTTTCTTAAACAGTTGGGGATACTTGAGTTTCATTTGGTCTTCTCGTTCCCAGGTATACTCTGGACCACGACGAGCTTTCCAACGAACTCGGACCAGAGGTATCCTGGTATGCTTGAGGATCTTAACATCTCGATCCGTAATCTCTACTGGTTCCTCGACGAATCGCAGCTGGTCGTCGATAGTGAGTTCCTTAAGAGGAACTATAAGGGTTTCATCTGACAGACACTTCTTCAGATTTGACACGTGGAAAACATGGTGAACTCCGCTGAGTTCTTCAGGTAGATTCAACCTGCAGGCGACTTTGCCAATTTTCTCAATGACTTCAAATGGTCCAACATAACGCGGATTGAGTTTGCCTCGTTTGCCAAAGCGGACTACACCTTTCCAAGGTGAGACTTTGAGTAGCACTCGATCCCCAACCTGGAGCTCGAGTGGTTTTCTTCCCTTATCAGCATAGCTTTTCTGACGGTCACGAGTTGCCGCTATTCGCTGTCGTATCTGAGCAATTCTCTCGGTGGTATCTACCACAAGTTCAGGGCCAGTGATTTGGCTGTCACCAACTTCTGCCCAACAGAGAGGTGATCGGCATTTGCGTCCGTACAATGCCTCGAATGGAGCGGCTTGGATGCTGGTGTGGTAGCTGTTGTTTTATGAAAACTCCACTAACGGGAGGTGTTTTTCCCAGCCATTGCCGAAGTCGATTACGCATGCCCTAAGCATGTCTTCCAAGGTTTGGATGGTGCGTTCAGATTGCCCATCCGTCTGTGGGTGATAAGCGGTGCTCATATCTAAACGTGAGCCAAAGGACTTGTGCATCGCTTGCCACAGTTCAGAAGTAAAACGCGCGTCACGATCAGATATAATAGAGGTTGGCACTCCGTGCCTTGACACTACTTCCTTTAGATAAATGTCTGCAAGAGTAGAAAACTTATCCGTTTCTTTGATAGCCAGAAAATGTGCAGACTTGGTCAGTCGATCTACGATCACCCAAATGGTATCGTTTCCGCGTTGAGATCGGGGCAGGCCGGTAACAAAATCCATGCAAATTTGCTCCCATTTCCATTTTGGGATCTCCGGTTGTTAAAGTAGACCTGATGGTTTCTGATATTCAGACTTGACTCTCGCACAAGTCAAGCATTTGCTGATGTAGGTTGCTATGTGGGCTTTCATGCCAGGCCACCAATACGTAGTCTTGAGGTCGTGGTACATTTTATCCGAACCAGGATGTACCGAATAACGAGACTTGTGCGCTTCGTCCATCACAAGCTCGCGTAAGTTTCCATAAAGTGGAACCCAGATACGTCCGTTTACATAGTAAGCGCCGTCTTCCTTTTGTTCTAGCCGCTGCCTCGATCCTCATAGGGATTCAGCCCTGATGTTCTCTGCTTTCAATGCTTCAACCTGAGCATCGCGAATTAGAGCGGGAAGGTTAGATTGGATAGTAAGCTGTAGAGCACGTACACGCCTGGGTATAGTATCCTTTCGACTGAGGGCGTCGGCCACAACATTGGCTTTGCCCGGGTGATACTTGATTGCGCATTCATAATCGTTCAAGAGCTCAACCCATCGGCGTTGTCGCATATTTAACTCCTTTTGCTTAAAGATATGCTCGAGACTCCTGTGATCGGTGTAAATGGTGCACTTAGTACCGTACAGGTAATGTCTCCATATCTTAAGCGCGAAAACAACTGCTCCCAATTCCAAGTCGTGCGTAGTGTAGTTCCTTTCGTGAACCTTAAGTTGGCGCGATGCGTAGGCAATGACCTTGTCACGTTGCATCAACACGCAACCAAGTCCTTGGATGGAAGCATCGCAGTAAACCACAAAGTCGTTTGTGCCCTCAGGCAATGAGAGGATAGGCGCGCTACAAAGTCTATCCTTCAAGTGCTGAAATGCGGACTCCTGTGCATCACCCCAACGATAGATGACACCCTTCTGAGTCAGTGAAGTGAGAGGTTGCGCAATCTTGGAGAAATCCTTGATAAACCTCCTATAATATCCTGCCAAACCCAAGAATTGGCGGATTTCTGTTGGTGTGCGGGGTGCAGGCCAGTTCTTGATCGATTCAACCTTAGATGGATCCACATGAATTCCATCCTTGTTTACCACATGGCCTAGAAAGTGGACTTCGCGGAGCCAGAAGTTACATTTCGAAAACTTGGCATACAACTGCTCTTTTCGAAGAAGTTCCAGCATAAGTTGTAGATGCTGCTCGTGTTCCTCCTGACTCTTGGAATAGATCAGGATATCGTCGATGAACACAATAACGAACTTATCCAGGTAAGGCTTTCACACTCGGTTCATGAGATCCATGAAGACCGCTGGTGCATTTGTCAGCCCGAATGGCATAACCAGAAACTCGTAATGGCCGTAACGGGTTCTGAATGCTGTTTTGGAGACGTCCTCATCTCGGACTCTCAGCTGATGGTATCCCGATCTCAAATCAATCTTGGAGTAATAGCTCGACCCTTGCAACTGGTCGAACAAGTCGTCAATACGTGGAAGAGGATAACGATTCTTCACATTCACCTTGTTAAGTTCACGATAGTCAATACACATCCTGAAGGTACCGTCTTTCTTCTTCACGAATAGTACTGGAGCTCCCCAGGGCGAAGAGCTAGGGCGTATAAAACCCTTTTCCAAGAGTTTTTGTAGTTGTGTGGACAGTTCTTCGAGTTCTGATGGAGCTAGACGATATGGTGCTCGAGCTATTGGCGCTGCTCCGGGAGCTAACTCGATTTGAAATTCAACTTGGCGGTGAGGCGGAAGACCAGGTAATTCCTCAGGAAATACCTCAGGAAAGTCGCGCACTATAGGAATGTCTTCAATTTTCTTTTCTTCCGTTGATGTGTCAGTAACGAGTGCTAAAATGGCAGTGTGGCCCTTTCGCAAACACTTCTGGGCCTTAAGGAAAGAGATGATGCCTTCGACAGCACCACTCTTGTCGCCACGAACCATGAGGGGTTCTTCGCCAGAACGAGGAATACGGATGATTTTCTCCTTGCAAACAATCTCCGCTTGATGATGAGATAGCCAATCCATCCCAATAACGACGTCGAAACTACCAAGTGTGATAGGAACAAGATCGATAGGGAAAGTCTGACCAGCTAAGACGAGGTTACAACCTTTAACTACGTGTGTGGCTTCAAGACTTTTACCGTTAGCTAGTTCTACCGTGTGTTTGGTGTTCAGGAGTGTTGGAGTGCGCTTTAAGCATTCAGCTAACTTTTAAGGACACATAACTAGTATCGGCACCCGAATCGAATAAAACAGTAACAAAGAAGTCATCCAGAAGAAACTTACCCATCACAACATTGGGATCGTTCCTTGCTTCTCCCTGACCAATCACGAACACTCGACCTTGGGCTCCATTACCATTATTGTTACCTCCATTGTTGTTTTTGTTCCCCTGGTTGTTGTTGTTATTCTGTTTCCGGTTCAACTGTGTGACAACTCGAATTTCCGACGTTCTTTATTCGCATTTAATGCACGTTGACTTTGACTATATGGTTGTGTTATGATAAAACCTAGTGTGTTTGCATGGTTATGTGTGATTGTATATCATGTGTACTGTTTGTAGAACTTAAACTGTTAAGAACCCGACGAAACACAAGGCTGTTTCGCCATAACCCATTCCGACGAAACAGGCTGTTTCGCCATGAACACTCCGACGAAACAGAAGTCTGTTTCGCCGGCCCAGTAATTCACGAAGCCCAGTTTGGGCCCAGAACGTAAACTCGCATACTACTACGTGAATCAACCTATTGTTTCACACTT
The DNA here is from genome assembly GCA_030545235.1 of Helianthus tuberosus. NCBI lineage: Eukaryota > Viridiplantae > Streptophyta > Magnoliopsida > Asterales > Asteraceae > Helianthus > Helianthus tuberosus. The sequence continues at coordinate 25,555,678 of JARYGA010059753.1, read as the reverse complement.
TTGAACACTCTGAAACCCTAGAACACTCTCTCTTCTGTGCGACGGCAACAACCATTGTTCACCATCATCCCTAGCTCTCGAATCCTTGTTTCTTCATCTTGAATCGGTTAGTGTGTGTTTGTAAATCGATTCCATGTTTCTGTGATATCACGATTATTGCTTGTGTATATGATTGATGTGCGTTACTGCTGTGATAAGAGTATGATTATGATGTTATTGATTTTGATATGTATGATGTAGTAGGATTTATATAAAATGGTATGAGAAATTTAATACAATCGAATGCTCGGTTCTGGATATTGTTATTATGTTCTGATTATGAATCCAAGTTAGTATCTTGATAGGGTACAATGATATGATGTTGTATGTTGATATGTTATACACATAAACTAGGGTTTATGCTAGACAATGACTCTGGGATGATTGATTTATGATGATTCGATATGCACATTGACCTTCGTATGATTTCTGTTATTGATGACGGCTGCTAGAAGGATTAGGGTTTATGTGTTATTCGCATCTGCAGTAACTGATGTCTGCGAAACAGACATCCGACGAAACAGGACTCCCGGCGAAACAGAATGTGTTTCGCCAAGAGTCATCGACGAATTAGAATCCTGTTTCGCCAAACAAGGCCACGACGAAACAGAATGTGTTTCGTCAATTTGTGTTTCGCCGAAAGTGTGTTTCGCCAACTTATGTGTTTCGCCATTATGTGTGTTTCGCCGAACAGTTAATCTGCACAGTAACTTGAGTTAATTCTGTTAAGTGTTAACTGAAATATTTAACGGCTGTTATATGTTAAATATGACTTGTATGATTGTGATTACGTGTTACATGCTTATACATGAACAACTGAAACACAAACTGATTATGTATACGTGCATACCTTAGGACGTGATTGATTATTTGCGAGCACTTACATACCTAGCATACCGAGCAAACCAAGGTGAGTTCACACAAGCCAAGGCATGGGGTTCCCAGGGGGGAATGGGGATTTGATGATTACTGTACATACATAGATGACAGAACCTACTGCTAGACTAGTAACACTTATTGAACGATCTTCGCACACCTGCCAAGGACATTGGCCGCGATATTATGACTGACTTCGCACACCTGCCAAGGACATTGGCCGCGAACTAAATTTACAACATCTTCGCACACCTGCCAAGGACATTGGCCGCGAACTAAATTACAACATCTTCGCACACCTGCCAAGGACATTGGCCGCGAACTAAATTTACAACATCTTCGCACACCTGCCAAGGACATTGGCCGCGAACTAAATTTACAACATCTTCGCACACCTGCCAAGGACATTGGCCGCGATACAAACAAACCTAGTCTAGAATACTTGGGGAATAACATTCCCCAACATCTTCGCACACCTGCCTGGAGGGCCGCGATGGGAAATAATACAATACTTTGTAACGAACGAACATACTACTACTCACACTATACTATTACTGAACTGTTAACTGTGAACTCGCTCAACTAGTTGTTGACTCTCTCTTACATGCCTTGCAGGACCTTAGGTACATATGGAGCTTGCACAGGAAGGAGCAGGTCGTTGTGGGATACGGATCGTAGACGATATTTGAACTTATAACTTATTTTGGGTTTTCATTATTATGCTTCCGCTACTTAAACAATGTTTGGTTATGAACATCAGTCATGTCAAGATGAATTACCTTTTTCCTACTTTTACACTTAAATACTATGTTTGATATGATTGATGGCTTGATCCTGGTCAGTCACGCCTCCAAGCGGTGATACTCCGCGGGTGGATTTTGGGGGTGTGACAGATTGGTATCAGAGCCATTGGTTATAGAGAACTTGGTTTTAATAAAGGGAAAACGATTTTGTTAAAACCAGACTATAACCAGAACAGTGCTCTCAACGATCCACAACGACGCTTCGCTCCACGTGCAAGGCTCAACATCATAGGTACTACTATTCATGTTACTTTACCTACTTGCTAGAATTACATAGAACTTTGCTCGTGGTATGCTCAGATTTCAGAACCTACTATATGTTATTACTTGAGAATACATGTGTGCTCACTCTCTTCGCACTATTCGCGAACCTCTCACCCACATGTTCTCCTTGATGTCAAGATCATGGGTGGACGCGTTAACCTAACTCAAGCCCAGTTGGCGGCTTCGATCACTGAACAAGTTACTGCAGCACTCGCAGTTGCCCGGGCAGGAGGTGTAACCTGCCATCACCACTTACTCTAGGATCTTTAGATCCTACTCTCGTAACTCAACACTGGTGCTTAATTTTGATTACTCTTACGCACACAACAAGTCAACACGCTCAGTCACCTGTATGCACATACAAGACTTTTATGGACTGTCGTCCTACTACTTTCAGCGACACTGAAGGAGCTGTTGGACTCCTCCATTTGTTCAAGGAACTCAAATCGGTCTTCGAGTGTGTGAATGACCCGAGGCTCGTAAGGTGAAATATGCCACTGATACTATCGAAGGCACTGCGTTAACTTGGTGGAACGCGCAAGTTCAGATGCTGGGGCTGGCGGCTGCTAATGCCACCCCTTGGGACGAATTCAAGGAACTAATCAAACTAGAATGCTGTAACTATGATGACATCCACAAACTGGAAGTGGAGTTCTTTAACCTAAAGATGACGGGGTCAGAAATAGAGGCGTATACGAAGCGATCTAACGAACTGGCAACTTTGTGCCCTACTATGGTGGAACCTCCCATCAAGCGCACCGAGAGTGGTACCTCAAAGGCTTAGTACCAGAAATTCAAAGTCATGAGATGACTGCTAATCTTGCTACTATTCAAAATGTTACTCATCTTGCTCATCGTCTCACAGACCAGGCGTATTGGTGCCACTACTACTACTTCTGCTATTCCCAGTGACAACAAATGAAAGGGGGATGGAACCTCTAGCAAGGGTTCGACTACGATTCCGTCCCAGGCACAGCAGTGAAAGATCGATGACAACCAAAGTCCTGGTCAGCAACCTTTTAGTAGTCAAGGGCAGGGTGGATACAGGGGAAACCACCCTAAGTGCAAACGATGTAACTTGCACCACAGCGGGCAGTGCAACCGAAATCATTGTCAATGATGCAACAAGCTTGGTCATGGAACCAAAGATGGTAGAAACTCACGTCCTGCAAACCAGAACCAACAACAACAGCCACAAGATCTATAGAATCAGCAGCAACAGCAAGGTAACAAGGGATGTTATCAGTGTGGTGCTGAAGGACACTTCAAAAGACACAGCTCACAGTTGAACCAGAACCAGAATCAGAACCACAACCAAGGAAACAGGAACAATAATGGAGGCAACAATGGGGGTAATAACGACGGCAATGGTGCCAGGGGTCAAGTGTTCGTGATTGGTCAGGGTGATACTAGGAATGACCCCAACGTTGTGATGGTTTCGACATCGTCATTAGTGGATTGGTTATCCCAACAACAAGCAGAGATCCTATGCAAGGAGAAGATCATTCGTATTCCACGTTCTGGTAAAGAACCTCTCGAAGTTCAAGGCGACAAGAGTGGTGTCGTGAGTGGCATCATCTCTTTCTTGAAGGCTCAGAAGTGTTTACGTAAGGGTCACACAGCTGTTTTAGCACTCGTTACTGATACGTCGAAGAAAGAGAAAAAGATTGAGGATATTCCTGTAGTACGCGACTTTCCTCAAGTGTTTCCTGAAGAGTTACCTGGGTTACCGCCTCATCGCCAGGTCGAATTTCAGATCGAGCTCGCTCCAGGAGCAGCACCCATAGCTCGAGCGCCTTATCGTTTGGCTCCAACTGAATTGGAAGAACTGTCAAAGCAGCTACAAGAACTCTTGGAAAAGGGTTTTATACGTCCTAGCTCTTCGCCCTGGGGAGCTCCAGTGTTATTCGTAAAGAAGAAAGACGGTACGTTCAGGATGTGTATAGACTACCGTGAACTCAACAAGGTGACGATCAAGAATCGTTATCCTCTTCCGCGCATAGATGATTTATTCGATCAGCTGCAAGGGTTGAGCTACTACTCCAAAATAGACTTAAGGTCAGGATATCATCAGCTGAGAGTCCGGGATGAGGACGTCTCTAAAACAGCATTTAGAACTCGCTACGGCCACTACGAGTTTATGGTCATGCCATTCGGGCTAACGAACGCGCCTGCCGTATTTATGGATCTTATGAACAGGGTGTGCAAACCCTATCTCGACAAGTTCGTCATTGTTTTCATCGACGACATCCTGATTTATTCAAAAAGTCAGGAGGAACACGAGCAGCACTTACGGCTTATTTTGGAACTTCTACGAACGGAACAGCTATACGCTAAGTTTTCTAAATGTGACTTCTGGCTTCGTGAAGTCCACTTCTTAGGCCACGTGGTAAACAGAGATAGGATCCATGTCGATCCATCCAAGGTAGATTCAATCAAGAATTGGCCTGCGCCTCGTACACCAACAGAAATACGCCAATTCTTAGGTTTGGCGGGTTACTACAGAAGGTTCATCAAAGACTTCTCAAAGATTGCTCAGCCGCTTACACTACTGACACAGAAAGGTGTTGTTTACCGATGGAGTAATGCACAGGAAACAACATTCCAACACTTAAAGGATAGACTCTGTAGCGCACCTATCCTCTCACTGCCTGAAGGCACGGACGATTTTGTAGTCTACTGCGACGCATCTATCCAAGGTCTTGGATGTGTATTGATGCAAATGGATAAAGTTATTGCTTATGCTTCGCGCCAACTTAAGATTCACGAACGGAATTACACGACACACGACCTAGAGCTGGGAGCGGTTGTTTTTGCACTTAAGATATGGCGACACTATTTGTATGGCACCAAGTGCGCAATCTACACTGATCACAGAAGCCTCGAGCATATCTTCAAATAGAAGGAACTGAATATGCGACAACGATGATGGATCGAACTGCTAAATGACTACGAATGTTCAATCAGGTACCACCTAGGCAAAGCCAATGTTGTGGCTGACGCCCTCAGTCGAAAGGACACCGCGCCTAAGCGCGTACGAGCTCTACAACTCACTATACAGTCTAGACTTCCTTCCCAGATAGGAAATGCTCGGGTAGAAGCATTGAAACCAGGAAACATCAGGACTGAAGCCCTACGCGGCTCTAGACAACGCTTAGAACAGAAGGAAGATGGTGCTTATTACGTAACAGGACGCATCTGGGTCCCACTCTACGGTAACTTACGCGAGCTTGTAATGGATGAAGCACACAAGTCTCGCTACTCGGTACATCCAGGTTCGGATAAAATGTACCACGACATCAAAACTACATACTGGTGGCCTAGCATGAAGGCCCACATAGCCACATACGTTAGCAAATGCTTGACTTGTGCGAGAGTCAAGGCAGAATATCAGAAACCGTCAGGACCACTCCAACAACCTGAGATACCACAATGGAAATGGGAGCAAATTTCCATGGATTTTGTTACTGGCCTACCTAGATCTCAGCGCGGAAATGATACTATTTGGGTGATCGTGGATCGACTCACAAAGTCTGCTCACTTCTTAGCAATCAAAGAAACAGACAAGTTCTCTACCTTGGCAGACATTTACTTAAAAGAAGTGGTCTCGAGGCACGGAGTGCCCACCTCCATCATCTCTGATCGTGACGCACGTTTTACTTCAGAACTGTGGCAAGCAATGCATAAATCTTTTGGCTCTCGTTTAGACATGAGCACAGCTTATCACCCTCAGACAGATGGGCAGTCTGAGCGCACTATTCAAACTCTAGAAGACATGCTTCGGGCGTGCGTAATTGACTTTGGCAATGGTTGGGAGAAACATCTGCCACTCGTGGAATTTTCATACAATAACAGCTACCACACCAGCATTAAGGCTGCACCATTCGAGGCATTGTACGGGCATAAATGCCGGTCACCTCTCTGTTGGGCAGAGGTGGGAGATAGTCAAATCACAGGTCCAGAAATGGTAGTCGATACTACAGAAAAGATTGCACAAATACGACAACGCATGGCGGCAGCACGCGACCGTCAGAAAGCATACGTTGATTTAGACAGGAAACTACTCGAATTCCAGGTTAGGGATCGAGCGCTACTTAAAGTTTCACCCTGGAAGGGTGTGGTTCGTTTTGGCAAACGCGGCAAACTAAATCCACGATATGTTGGACCTTTCGAGGTTATTGAGAAAATAGGCAAAGTGGCCTACAGATTGAACTTACCACCTGAACTCAGTGCAGTTCACAACGTCTTTCACGTGTCGAATCTGAAGAAGTGTACGTCAGATGAGACCCACATAGTTCCCTTAAAGGAACTCACTATCGACGAGCGGTTGCACTTCGTCGAGGAACCTGTTGAAATCACGGACCGGGATGTTAAGGTCCTCAAGAACACGAGAATCCCTCTTGTACGAGTTCGTTGGAACTCCCACCGCGGCCCAGAGTTTACCTGGGAACGTGAAGATCAAATGGAACTTAAATATCCCCAGTTATTCGGAAACCAAGCAACTACTACTGAGGCTGAAGCTACCAATGCTGAATTTCGGGACGAAATTCCAAATCAACGGGGGGATAATGTGACACCCCAAGAAAACCAGTAATCTTCGCAAACCTGCTCGAGGAGCCGCGATACGACACAGGTAAACAACGTCACACTACTAGCTTCCTCAGTAACTGCATGCTAAATTTCAGGACGAAATTTCTTTCAAGTTGGGGATAATGTGACAACTCGAATTTCCGACGTTCTTTATTCGCATTTAATGCACGTTGACTTTGACTATATGGTTGTGTTATGATAAAACCTAGTGTGTTTGCATGGTTATGTGTGATTGTATATCATGTGTACTGTTTGTAGAACTTAAACTGTTAAGAACCCGACGAAACACAAGGCTGTTTCGCCATAACCCATTCCGACGAAACAGGCTGTTTCGCCATGAACACTCCGACGAAACAGAAGTCTGTTTCGCCGGCCCAGTAATTCACGAAGCCCAGTTTGGGCCCAGAACGTAAACTCGCATACTACTACGTGAATCAACCTATTGTTTCACACTTTTGAACACTCTGAAACCCTAGAACACTCTCTCTTCTGTGCGACGGCAACAACCATTGTTCACCATCATCCCTAGCTCTCGAATCCTTGTTTCTTCATCTTGAATCGGTTAGTGTGTGTTTGTAAATCGATTCCATGTTTCTGTGATATCACGATTATTGCTTGTGTATATGATTGATGTGCGTTACTGCTGTGATAAGAGTATGATTATGATGTTATTGATTTTGATATGTATGATGTAGTAGGATTTATATAAAATGGTATGAGAAATTTAATACAATCGAGTGCTCGGTTCTGGATATTGTTATTATGTTCTGATTATGAATCCAAGTTAGTATCTTGATAGGGTACAATGATATGATGTTGTATGTTGATATGTTATACACATAAACTAGGGTTTATGCTAGACAATGACTCTGGGATGATTGATTTATGATGATTCGATATGCACATTGACCTTCGTATGATTTCTGTTATTGATGACGGCTGCTAGAAGGATTAGGGTTTATGTGTTATTCGCATCTGCAGTAACTGATGTCTGCGAAACAGACATCCGACGAAACAGGACTCCCGGCGAAACAGAATGTGTTTCGCCAAGAGTCATCGACGAATTAGAATCCTGTTTCGCCAAACAAGGCCACGACGAAACAGAATGTGTTTCGTCAATTTGTGTTTCGCCGAAAGTGTGTTTCGCCAACTTATGTGTTTCGCCATTATGTGTGTTTCGCCGAACAGTTAATCTGCACAGTAACTTGAGTTAATTCTGTTAAGTGTTAACTGAAATATTTAACGGCTGTTATATGTTAAATATGACTTGTATGATTGTGATTACGTGTTACATGCTTATACATGAACAACTGAAACACAAACTGATTATGTATACGTGCATACCTTAGGACGTGATTGATTATTTGCGAGCACTTACATACCTAGCATACCGAGCAAACCAAGGTGAGTTCACACAAGCCAAGGCATGGGGTTCCCAGGGGGGAATGGGGATTTGATGATTACTGTACATACATAGATGACAGAACCTACTGCTAGACTAGTAACACTTATTGAACGATCTTCGCACACCTGCCAAGGACATTGGCCGCGATATTATGACTGACTTCGCACACCTGCCAAGGACATTGGCCGCGAACTAAATTTACAACATCTTCGCACACCTGCCAAGGACATTGGCCGCGAACTAAATTTACAACATCTTCGCACACCTGCCAAGGACATTGGCCGCGAACTAAATTTACAACATCTTCGCACACCTGCCAAGGACATTGGCCGCGAACTAAATTTACAACATCTTCGCACACCTGCCAAGGACATTGGCCGCGATACAAACAAACCTAGTCTAGAATACTTGGGGAATAACATTCCCCAAGATCTTCGCACACCTGCCTGGAGGGCCGCGATGGGAAATAATACAATACTTTGTAACGAACGAACATACTACTACTCACACTATACTATTACTGAACTGTTAACTGTGAACTCGCTCAACTAGTTGTTGACTCTCTCTTACATGCCTTGCAGGACCTTAGGTACATATGGAGCTTGCACAGGAAGGAGCAGGTCGTTGTGGGATACGGATCGTAGACGATATTTGAACCTATAACTTATTTTGGGTTTTCATTATTATGCTTCCGCTACTTAAACAATGTTTGGTTATGAACATCAGTCATGTCAAGATGAATTACCTTTTCCTACTTTTACACTTAAATACTATGTTTGATATGATTGATGGCTTGATCCTGGTCAGTCACGCCTCCAAGCGGTGATACTCCGCGGGTGGATTTTGGGGGTGTGACAAACTGGGGACAGTTTCTCTTGAAGTGACCTTCAGCACCACACTGATAGCATTCCTTGTTACCCTGTTGTTGCTGTTGGTTCTGTGGAGCTTGTGGCTGCTGTTACCGATTCTGATTCGCAGGACGTGAGCTCCTGCAATCTCTGGCTTGATGTCCAAGCTTGCTACATCTCTAACAACGATCCTTGTTGCACGGCCAGCTGTGGTGCAAACTACACCGTTTGCACTTAGGGTGATTTCCCTTGTATCCACCCTGACCTTGATTTCCAGAAAACTGCTGACTGGGGCTCCTGTGTTCATCTGTCTTTCGCCACTGGGACTGAGACTGAACTGGAGTGGAACCCTTGCCCGAATTTCTGTCCCACTTGCGCTTGTCATTGCTGGGAGCACTTGTAGCAGTAGTGCTAACGCGCTTGGGCAGCTTGCCCTCTTCCATCGCCTGATCGGTGAGTTGGTGCGCCAAGCGAATGACTTGCTGGATTGTGGAAAGGTTGGCCTCAATTACAGACCCTTGGATCTCCGGGACTAAGCCCCTGAGGTATAGCTTGATCCGTCTAGATATGGGTCGTGACAAGTTAGGACATAAGTCAGCCAAGTCGTTGGACCTCTTTGTGTACGCCTCAATTTCTGATCCCTCCATCTTCAAACCATAGTACTCTGTTTCAAGTTCCAGAATGTCGTCCAGGTGGCAGAATTTTTCCTTAATCAAATCCTTGAAGTCGCTCCAGAGGGTGGCATTCGCGTCTGCCAATCCGAGCATCTGGACTTGTGTGTTCCACCAAGAATACGCTTTCCCTTGCAACATGTTGGTAGCGTACTCTACTCGTTTGCTGGCAGGGCTTTCACTCTCTTCGAATGCATATTCGATTCTCCGGATCCAGTGTAGAAGGTCGATTGCTCCTCCAGTGCCGTCGAAAGTGGGAGGTTTGCATTTCAGGAACGCCCTGAAGGTGCCCATGCGTGTTTGAGAGTGCATGGGTTGACTCCCTGATTGGGTTGCTAAGGCTTCAGCAATCCTTCGTCAATCAAGGTCGTCAGCTGACCCTGGGTCATGTCGAGACGTCCACTCATGATCTTCACATCGAAGGGACACACATAAGAAAGGTGTCGCAAGTGCGTAAGTGTGGGACGACATTAGATTGTATGCACACAAGGTTCAAATAGCAATTACCACATTATCTAATGCACAGTGAGAACTATCTAACGGACAATATAACATAAATCAGACCACTTATGGTGTCGAGTCTTGCACGTGGAGCGAAGCGTCGTTGTGGATCGTTGAGCACTGTACAGGTTATAGTCTGGTTTTATCAAAAACTTTTCCCTTTTAAAAACCAAGTTCACTATAACCAATGGCTCTGATACCAATCTGTCACACCCCCAAAATCCACCATGCGGAGTATCACCGCTTGGAGGCGTGACATGACCAGGATCGAGCCACCAATCATATTGAACAACATAATTAAGTAAATAAAACCAAACACCATACGATTGGTGACCAAAAGGAAGTAAACCGATTTTAGGTTAACAGCGGAAGCATAAACGTGAGTTCAAAAGCATAAGTCCATAGTTCCTAAGTTAAAGTTTCAAAATGCAAGTTTAGTAAGTTCATAAGGATTTAAATATTAAGCACGGAACATAACAGTCCGTACACCACAACGACTCCTTCCCCGTGCAAGCTCCAAGCATTTAGCGACCTGTAAGGCATGTAACAACGAGTCAACAACAAAGTTGAGTGAGTTCACGTTTGGTTGTTTAGTTTTAAGTTGTTTTCTGAAAAACGTGGTTTGACTTTCGTTGGCGTAATTGCCGTGGGGGTTACCCCGTAGTTGAAAGTATGTTTAACCATTTCCTTTTTCTTTACCCAATCCATAACCATGATCAGTGGGGGTTTTCCCCGTTTGAACTACTAGACAGTATGATATCGACTGCTACGCAAATAAGTTGTGCCCTATATCAGTGTCTATCATCACTGAAAATCTGCCATAGTCCATTAGTACACGCCCGTCCGACTGGCACGGTGTGAGGTTTGTTAAACCTAATAGCGCTATTAACTAATGACCCGCTCGCCATTGGCCTCGGCGATTAAGTCGATATAAATTGAGGGACTTCATGATAGAGTTTTGTCTAGCTAGTTTTAAGGTTGTTGTCCTGCACCAGGAGGACCACAACGTATGTATTCTGCACCAGGAGAATTCGTAGGATTAATAATGGCATCCTATCTATGGAGGATGGCCGTACATATCCTACCCAAGGAGGATATGTAGATTCCAATTTTTAATTTCTTAACCCATTCCCAAACCACCGGGAATCCCATGCCTTGTAGAAAGTGTGTGAACTCACCTCGGTTTGCTCGGTTAGATTCTCAATATAGCTAACAGTCAAGGTCGGTCAATCACGTCCTAGTATGATTTACCAGTTAGTCATTTAGTGGCTTTCAAATAGAGCACAAAGTTCCTACACGTATCTATCACACAACATGCATCACTTAAACGGTTTATGCCCATGTATGTTTCCCATCCATTCCCCACTCATAATCAAACATACGATAATACACATAACATATATAGCATATTAGATCATTCACAGATAGCATACTTGACATTTAGACACGCGAGTCACAACTTATGTCATTTCAGCATTTATATTCAAAACCGGCTGTTTTCGGACATTTTAATAAAATAGTTAAATTATTCCAAAAATTCCCAAATTTTTACAGAATGTCATAAACGTTCCATATTTTATTGTGTAAAAATATCGGGGTCCGGTTCATTACCAATATTTTATAAAAATTCATATTCGGGACTGAACTCAGATTTATGTATTTCTGACCACAGTCCACGAAACAATTTATTAAAAATTCATCGTAAGTCCGATTTGCGAATTTCCAGTGGGGTAATTACAAATACTTCAGTTGTCATCTACAGTAAAATTTTCATGGTCCGATTGATCACAAAACTCAGGTTATGACTTAAAGTATGACACCCATGTATTGCTGTAAAAATTCAGCTTAAGCTGTTGTTACAAATCGACACATTAAAAATAGTAAACGAAGTCCAAAAATTACGATTCCGGTGCCATTAGAACCGTATTTCATAACAAAATATTTTAGATTCAAAATATCGGTTTTTTGTTGAATTTATGCCCTGTTTACAGACAACTGAAGTTGGCTGTAAAGTATTGACAGATTGCTGTTTTTAGTTTCTAGCTTACTAGTTTGTGTTCGGTTGATCCCGTTAATCATGTTTAGTGGCCACAACAATATCAAACATCAATATTAACCAATAGATCAGCAAGTAATCAGCAATATAATCGCAACAACACAAGATTTACATCATTTACCCAAATAACTTCTCTTTATCCATCTTTAACACATTATGTTCTAGACTAGTTCATGAGCCTTAGAGTTTCTTACCTTTTTATCATTCTAACGTCTATTAACCACTAAAATAACATAAAGAATGAACGGATCTAAGTTCTTACCACTAGCTCAAGGCTAGGGAAGTTCGAGTGAAGAAAAGTGGTGGATAAAAGAAGACGAGAGCGGTTCTTGCACTTCCGAAAGCACCAAGCTTCGTTGTATGATCTCTTGCTTCTATGGATGTATGAAAAATGGCTAGAACCAAGCTTGATGGTGGGTGTATGATGGTTGATAGGGCTACCGAGAATGGAGATGGAGAGAAGAAGGAGAGAGTTTGTTGGAATGTGATAAATGAAAGAAGATAATGAACTCTTGTGCCTTTATATTATCCAAGTTACATTTTTAACCATTGTATTTTATGCCATCTTGATACTAGACACATGAAATAAAATAATAAAAATTGTGGAGTGTGTCCCCCACATGGGGAACCGATCGGACTAAGGGGGGGGGGGGGGGGGTTTATGGTTTGTTTTCAAATGTATAGTTAGTGATTAGTTGGTTTAGTTAGGTATTTAGATTGGTTATTAGTGTGTTATGTAATATAACGGGTGTTAGGGTATTCGGGGACCCTAACTGGCTCAGAAAAATAGAAACAATGGCTTTGGCAATATTTTTATGTTCCGGGTAAAGTCCGGTTGTTCGGTTCGATACTGATCCGTTAAAGTGTTTAATTAATCCGTAACGTGTCTTTTATATATATTTTTGTAACGTTATTAATTTTCAACACTCAAGAAAATATAACGGACTATTTAGTGACCTTTCTGTACATTACTAGTGTGTTAACAGGCGCATGTAAATATAACACAGATATCAGAAAGCAGTTACGTAATTCCACACAGTCGTCAAACACATTAATTATTATTAATAAATTGTACGGAATACATGTAAATTTGAGGGTTGTCACAATCTCACTTTAACACAACACAAAAATTGCTCTCCTTCTCCTCTTGCTTGTGTCTTCGGCCGAACCCACACACACCCATCTCACCATCATTCAAGTTTGTTCTAGCCATTTCTTACACACACAAAGGTGCACTAGGATCAACAACCAAGCTCGGTGCTTACGGAATCTCAAGGACCTCTCTACATCGCTTTTATCCACCTAGTTTTCGCTTTGATTCTTCCCTAGCCTTGAGCTAGTTGTAAGTGATTCTAAACACCCTCTTGATCTTGTTTAAAGTGGTTAATAAGAGATTTAACGGATAAAAATCATGAACACTAAAGATCAAATCTAAAAGTCTTGTAAGAATGATGAACAAGATGGTTAAAGAGAAAATAATGGTGTAAAACTCATGAATCTTGTTTAGTAATGATTATTTTATGTTGTTGGTTGCTAGTAGTGGAACGGATCGTCATCTAACCACGCTAGATCATGTTCATGGAACATGAACTAGCATTATGTTAAGTAGGAAAGTTACTAGGTGACGAACCCTTCCATACATAAACATGAACTTGTGTAAAAATAGTTTTTCTTGTAAAATGGAGTTCTAAACTAGTAGATCTAAAGATCTACAAGTGGTATTTTCGAAGAACCAAGTAAAATATACAAGTCTTATTTTAAAGTCGGATCTTTCTTAAACTAAAGGTGTTTTTGTGAACAAACAAGTGTGTAGACACTTGTGTAACAAAAGGATTTAAAAAAGAAATATTTCCGTAATTTTTAGAAGTTGTGAGGTTACATCTTCTTTAAAAATAAAGTTTTTCAGGAAACCGGTTTATTTTTAAAGATAGAAAGATCTACTAAAAATGTTAGAAAGTTACTACATACTTTTACACAACTTATAAGTTCATGTGTTTACGATTTATGCTTATTTTGACTAGTTTGACGATTGAACATTGAATATTGATGATTGGAAAATTGTTGATCGAATTTTGAAAAGAAAATGATACGCTAGTAAGCGTGGCCACCTCCAGTTACAGAGGAAACCCTTGCGAAATTTTTCCAGAAAATGACACTTAGAAATATTTTTGGTGACAAGTGTTTGTAAATATATTTTTGACTTGTTTTCCAAACAAACTTCGCCATGATTTTTGTTATAAAATAACCAAGTATTCGGAGGTGGATTTTCGTAAATAACACTTGTTAAATATATATTGAGAATATATATTTTTAATAAAACGCTTGTGTGCTTACGTGATTATTTTGTGAACTAAAGATATATTATTTTTAGGGTAAAAATAATATTACTTGATATACCATGAAAATACGACTCCAAAATAATACCAACGCCCTCACAAATAAATATTTAAGTTACATCGGCATTGTTTTTACAACGCGAACTCTAAAATGTATCGCGCGTATTTTCGAAAAATACTCTTAATGGTATATTTTGACAAGTATTATTTTGGAAAAGGTATGAAGTAAAATATAATATTTTTGGGAAAAATATGTACATTTTGGACAAGTGATTTAAAATATATTTTTCAAGTGAGACTTAAAAATATATTTTTTGGAATTATAAAGTATACGTATGTTTTGGTAAAATATTATTTTGGAAACTAAGGAGGTAAAAATATATTATTTTTGGGAAAAATACATATATTTTGGAAATAAGTTATTTTGGACAAAAAGGTTAAGTATATTTGCTAAGTGGGACTTAAAATATATTTTCGGAAATATAAAGCATACATGCATTTAAAAACCCCCTATCCTTGGGAAGGGAACACGAATACTAAGACTTGAGAAGTACTAATACAGAAATGTTGAATAAACAATTATTCCAAAACTAAATACAATTATTATTACTTGGAATAATACCAGAATCGTAACTCAAAAACATTCATACTAAGAAAAGGCACTACCCATTCGTCTAATAGACATTAGACCATTGTAGGTAGTCGTGTTTGCCGCGGAGATTTGGGTTACGAATACGAAGACGCAATACTGTGAGTTCATGTCCCCCCCTTTTTTTTCTTAACTGTTTTCAGTTTTATAACTTCGGGGGTGAAATACATGTTACATTTACTACAAACATTTTATACACGGTATGATTGGCTAAGGAACTTACTGCTAGATCACGTGGATGGATAGGCTATTATCGTAAGACCATTAATCCTTGTATAAGGACCGAGAGGCATGAGTGATAGATCTATCGGGTGTTGCGAGCCCCACACATGGGCCAGCGTGTGGCTGCATGTGGTGACTATGCCGTTCCGCCGGAAGGACCGGTATGAAATCCGCGTTACAGGTTTGAGTGCTTCCTAGGCCATGTCACTTATTAATGTATTAGCTACACATTAATTGATATCTTTTTCCTTATTGCTACATACCAAGAACATACATTTATACAGACATGTTCTAACGATTTATACAGACTCACTTACACATGAACTCTCTTAACTTTATGTTGACTTTTCAAACTACATGTATTTCAGGAAACTAACGGATCTGGCACGGTATGCACGTATTTTCAAGCTGCGTTTGAATAAAGAAGTCACTCAGGGTTTAGAAGGTGTAACCTCTTCCTGGACGGGTTACATATCCCTAAACCTAGTGTTGTTTAAAGCCTTTTGCTAAGTCTTTATGAACTCAATTTAATCAAATTAAGGTTGTAAACTTACTTTGTGATTGTTGAAAATGGGATTTTTCTAAACTTTATTAATGGATGAATATCTCATGTTTTTATCATATAGCATTGTTATGATTGTTGCTATGGTATTAAGAAGTCATACCAAATAAACCCACGCTTCCGCAAAGCCAGGGTGTGACACCTCTTGCCTTATGTTGGGAACTATGATTCCCGAGATTCAAAAGGATTTTGAACATCATGGGGTATACGACATGATCACCCAACTAAAGGAAATTTTCCTACAACAAGCAAGGGTAGAACGCTTCGAAACGGTTCGAGCGCTTCATGCATGTCGAATGGAGGAAACCCAATCAGTATCATCTTATGTCCTTAAGATGAAAAGCCACATTGATCGCCTCGAAAGGCTCAATTGTCCTGTCTCTAAAGAGTTGGCTACGGATTTGATCCTCAACTCTTTAACAAAGAAATTTGAAAGCTTTGTTATGAACTACAACATGAATGGATGGGACAAGAGCATTGGTGAACTTCATGCAATGCTCAAAATGGACGAAGCAGGAATGGGTAAAAAGGCTTTACCTGTTCTAACGATCAATGAGGGAGGCAAGAAGGGGCATCACTCCGACTCCAAGGCAAATGTTGCCAAGGAAAAGGGCACGTCAAAGGGAAGGGAAAAAGAAAGGCTAAAGCAGAACCACCAAAACCAAAAGAGAAGAAGGCAAAAGTTGCCACAAGCGATCCATGCTTTGAGGGTGGAGAGATAGGGCATTGGAAAAGGAATTGTCCAACCTATCTCAAGGAGTTGAAAAACAAGAGGGATGTGGGGCAAACCTCAGGTACAATCTTTATGATACATATTGATCTAAATGTTATTTCTTCTAACACATGGGTATTAGATACCGGATGTGGAACTCATATTTGCAATTCGTTGCAGGGGTTCAAAAGAAATAAGCATTACAAGAAGGGAGACACTAGTCTCTTCATGGGCAATGGAGCGAAAGTTCAAGTTGAAGCCCAAGGAGACTATGTTTTAAAACTTCCAAGTGGTTTGGAAATTTGTTTGAAAAATGTTTTGTATGCTCCTAGTTTGACTAGGAACATTATTTCAGTTTCCCTTTTAAGACAATATGGTTTTGATTTGAAGTTTGTGAACAATGAAATTTATGCTTCGATGAATAACATGTTCTACTTTAAAGCTACGCCTTCAAATGGTATTTATGAATTGGTTCATGATGATATATCATTTGATAATTCGATGTACCAAGCAAACACCAAGAAACTCAAAATGGATTTGAGTGAGACCTATCTTTGGCATTGTCGTCTTGGTCATATAAACAGAAATCGCATGCAAATACTTCAAAAGAATGGTCTTTTGGAAACAAATGAAATTGGTTCATTTGATACATGTGAATCTTGTTTACAAGGTAAAATGACTAAGAAACCCTTAAAGGGCAAAAGATTTATTAGGCATCATACATTCGGATGTATGTGGTCCTTTTAAGCCAATGACTAGGAATGGTGAAAGATACTTCGTAACTTTTACCGACGACTTCAGTCGTTATGGTTATGTGTACTTGCTAAGACACAAACATGAAGTTTTTGAAACGTTCAAAATCTTCCAAAACGAAGTAGAGAATCAACTCACCAAGACAATCAAAGTTCTTCATTCCGATAGAGGAGGTGAATACCTTAGTGATGCTTTTCAAGATCATCTTAGGAGTTGTGGAATTATCTCACAACTTACTCCACCTGGAACACCACAACATAATGGTGTATCTGAGAGGAGAAATCAAACTCTATTGGATTTGGTTCGATCTATGATGGCTAGAAGCACATTGCCTCTATCATTTTGGGGTTACGCTTTGCTCTCCGCGGCTCGTATATTAAATATGGCCCCAACCAAGAAAGTGGATAAGACTCCTTTTGAAATATGGCATGGAACGGTTCCATCATTATCATATTTGAAGGTATGGGGTTGTGATGCTTATGTGAAGCAATACACCC
Organism: Helianthus tuberosus; assembly: GCA_030545235.1. Lineage (NCBI taxonomy): Eukaryota > Viridiplantae > Streptophyta > Magnoliopsida > Asterales > Asteraceae > Helianthus > Helianthus tuberosus. The sequence goes on along the minus strand of JARYGA010059753.1, from coordinate 25,537,894 downwards.
CAAACAAGTTAGAAGTACAATCCACTAAGTGTATCTTCGTAGGATATCCTAAAGATGACATAGGATATTATTTCTACGATCCAACAGAGCAAAAGGTATTTGTTACTCGAAAGGCTAAGTTCTTGGAAGATAAGTTCCTTATGGAAGGAACTAGTAGAACAGTGGAACTTGATGAGGATCAAGAACCACAAGCCGGTACACGTTTGGTTGATACTAGCACTCAACAAGAGGTTGTTGAAGATGATCAAATGGTTGATCAACATACACAAAACGTTCGCAGATCTGGTAGAATTAGTAATCCACCTGAAAGATATGGATTTTTCATGGATGGATGCTACGTGGTAGATTCAGATGAACCAACCACATACCATGATGCAATGTCAAAATCTGATTGCGACAAATGGCTTGAAGCTATGAACCTAGAGATGCAATCCATGTATGACAACCAAGTATGGGAATTGGTTGTGCCACCTCTTAACTCCAAAGTAGTTGGAAGTAAGTGGGTTTTCAAGAAGAAAATAGATATGCATGGAAACTTGGATACTTATAAAGCGAGACTTGTAGCAAAAGGTTTCACTCAAACTCAAGGGGTTGATTATGATGAGACCATCTCGCCCGTAGCGATGCTAAAGTCGATTAGGATATTATTTGCCATAGCTGTATATTATGACTATGAGATTTGGCAAATGGATGTCAAAATGGCTTTCCTCAATGTATATCTTGATGAAGATGTTTATATGGTTCAGCCTGAAGGTTTTGTCGATCCAAAACATCCTAACAAAGTGTGCAAGTTAAAGAAATCAATCTATGGATTGAAATAAGCATCGAGAAGTTGGAATCACCGTTTTGATGAAGAAATTGGGAATTTTGGGTTCATCAAGAACGGCGATGAAGCTTGTGTGTATAAGAAAGCTAGTGGGAGCACCGTCACTTTCTTAGTATTGTATGTCGATGACAATCTACTATTTGGAAATGACATTCCAACCATGGAAGGTGTAAAAGCCTGGCTTGGAAGATGTTTTTCCATTAAAGATCTTGGAGAAGCCGCCTATATTTTGGGAATAAAGATCTATAGGGATAGATCAAGGCGCTTGATAGGTTTAAACCAAAGTGCATACATTGACAAAGTCTTGAAGAGGTTCAAGATGGAGAATTCTAAGAAAGGTTTGGTACCTATTCAAAAGGGGACAATATTTAATGTGACTCAATGTCCAAGCTCAAAGGATGAGCAAGAAAGAATGAAAGGAATCCCATATGCATCTACTATACGATCCATAATGTATGCAATGATATGCACTAGACCGGATGTGTCATGCGCTTTAAGCATGACAAGTAGATACCAGCAATATCCAGGTAACAGTCATTGGATGGCTGTTAAGAGCATATTGAAATACCTTAGGAGGACTAAGGATATGTTTCAAATATATGGATCTGGTGAAGAGGAACTCGTTGTAAAGGGTTACACGGATGTGAGTTTCCAAACTGATCGAGATGGTTCTCGATCATAATCTTGGTATGTCTTCATTTTGAATGGAGTTGCAGTCTCTTGGAAGAGCTCGAAGCAGGATGTTGTAGCATTGTCCACTACAGAATCAGAATACATCGCCGCTTCATTGGCAGCGCAAGAAGCTGCATGGTTAAAGAAGTTCATTGCCGACCTAGGGGTAGTCCCTACCATTCAAGACCCCCTAGAGATCTTTTGTGATAACGAGGGTGCAATTGCTCAAATCAAGGAACCTCGTGCACATCAAAAGACAAGGCACATTGAGCGGAGATTCAACTACATAAGGGATGAAGTTGAAAAGGGAAAGATATGTATTCGCAAAGTTTACACCGATCAAAACATTGCGGATCCACTCACGAAGCTCCTTGAACGGCCAAAACATGAGGGTCATACTTGTGCCTTAGGACTTCGATATTCTAGTGATTGGTTTTGATCTATTTTGTATTTGGATATTGGAACAATTGTTATTTTAACTCTTTTATGGTATTGTGACTTATGTTCCATTTTAGCATGTTTAAATCCGTGAATAAATTAATTATTCTAAATGTCCGTGGTCGATCATACTTGTGGGAACAAATATGAATGTAAGACTATTATGAACTTGGATTGGTGGATATTCATTAGGTATGAATATAGAGCAAAGTGTTGCTGCCAAAGTTCATAAATATTTGTGGGATACAAATATTGGACTGACCCGCTCTCAAATGTTACTGCATGGAATCATTTGTGATTGATCAAAAGTAAATTTGAGCAAAGGCGAATATCATAGTATCCTCTGACCTGAGATACATATTGGGTCTAGATATTCACCAAATATTATACCTTGACTTAGTTCTTCACTGTCTGTAATAAGAAAGTACATAAGGCTAAGCTCAGGTGTGGTACGAGGTGATTGTGAGAGATGTGTGTAGTCAAGTAGGGATTTGTTCCTCTTATTCGTTGAGAGTAAGATGTCTAAGGCCTGCTCAAGTTAAATCAACAGAGAATGATCACACTATGTCTCTGGATTTGACATGACATCTGTAACGAAAGGATAAATGATAGATTCACCTAAATCATGTTCAAGTAAGGGACTTGAAGGGGATGATGTTATTGAATGGCACTTCGTCATACGTATTAGGGGTAGTAAACCGTTGTTAGGCGTCATTTACTGCTTACATCAATCTTCTATGTATCTTGTGCAAGTGGGAGATTGTTGGACTCTGTATGCCCAAGAAACATATTAAATTGATGTGGCTAGTACGTTATGATCCAAGTCGGGTCATACCCAATAACTAGCTAGACAAACACCTATAATATTTATTTATGATATGATCAAACAAATAAATATTAACACTTAGAATATTTAGAAATTGGTTTTCTAAATAATTGCACTTGAGAAACTAATAAATTATATGGATAATTTATTTTGAGAGAATATTTTATCTTGTTATTTAATAGTTTAAATAACATTATAAAAGTTATAATTTGTTGCATAAAAGTCTTATAAATATATCATGTTATATTTATAAAAGTTATAAATACAATATAAGACTTAAATTGAAAAAGGGAAAAACATTGATTGGTTAAATGTGGAGGCCTTATGGCCGCCCCCTATGGGGTCTTCCCAAGGCCTTTTGGCCATTCAAAATGTATGCAAGTTTCTCTAGTTTTGAGGAGATGATTTGGTGATTTTATTAACACACTTCTCACATTTTCATTTTTTAGAGATATAGATATTTTCTCTAAATAATTCAAGTGCAAGAACACACACACAAACACTCTCAAATTTTCGGCCAAAGGTGGTTGATCAAAAGTTATTTTGTGAGTTCACAAGTGTAAATCCTAGCAATCTTAAGGTGTTTTTATTGGAGGCTTGGGGTATACTAGCTTGAGGCTTTCTTGTTTGGAAGCTATCATTCAAGAATCATCATCATCTTCCATTTCCTTGCTCTTTGAAAGGTTGTTTCTTAAAACACCCTATGGTTGCATTTTGATAGCATGCATGTCATATATGGATCCGGTTATTGGGTTTTGCATTTAAAATGGTTTTAGATCTTGTAACGTAACATTTTTAAATATTTTTCCGCTGCATTTTAATTTTATTTGGATAAAATTACTTTGATAAATATGTGAAAAACCCAACAATCTCGAGTTGGATCAGTCGCGTATAGGCTCAAGCTGCCATAGGAATTAAGTGGAGTTCATGACGTGTTTCATGTTTCCAACTTGAAAAAGTGTCTGTCGGATGAGACACTGATTATACCCCCTGGTGAGGTTCGTGTGGACGATAAACTAAGATTTATCGAAGAACCGGTAGAAGTTCTGGATTGGAAAATTCAGAAGCTTATGAGGAGTAGGATTAAGTTGGTCAAGGTTTGCTGGAATTCTAAACGTGGACCCGAGTTCACCTGGGAACGACAGGACCAAATGCAATAGAAATATCCTCATCTCTTCCCACCTAGTGCGAAAACGAAACCTGTAGAGTAGAATTTCAGGGACGAAATTTCCTAAACAGGGGGAGACTGTGACCCCCGGCTATTTTAAGTTGTACCGTACAAATGTAACACGTGTCATGAATAAATAAAAGGCTATATTTTATTGATATTGGTGTTTATATGTGGTATTTGATGTGTTGGTAAATCCAAACTTGGTTAAAAATTATGTTGGCAATAATAAGATAAACGCGTATCACGTAACGAACAAAATGCGAAACGAATGTCGGTGACCGCCCGATTAATGTTAGAATCCTAAAAATAATTCTTTATGATTAAAATGGTATTTTTAATCATGTTCGGGAGGAAAAATAAATTAAAACGCTAAGAAACTCTATTTTTCAAGTTTAAGCGCGTACTACGCAATACAGCGCGCTGAAAAAATACTGTCAACGCAGCCAGTCAAGGCAACTGATAATTATTTCAGCAATAATTTGGCAATTTTATTTTTATAGAGTGATAAAAAATAATTTGAAACGTCAAAAAAGGGGATTAAAACGCTAGATAATATGTAAATGTGGTATGTTTGTGCATGAGGGAGGTGGCTGCCCAAGGGAGTCTTCATCTTCTCTCTCTTACACTTGTTAACAATGGAATATTCAACAAATGATTATGCCTTTTGCATATCATCCATAATCTTACAAATCCAAGAAACAAAATAAAAAACAATCTTCCTCACTATCTCTCTAACAAGCTTGGCCGAACACCCCCTTTCTTCATCCATTTTTGAATTTTCAACCTTGTTCTTGGAGAATCAAGACCATTCCAAGTTGGTTTCAAGCTTATTTGAAGGTCCAAAGGTGATTACAAGGTGTTTCAAGCAAGAATCAAGCTCCATATCATCACATTTATACATCAAAATGAAAATAAACTACTAAGGTTTATACCATCATATTGCCGCAAAGAGGCGGAATATAACAGTTAAATCCTCCAAAAGATGGCATGGAGTTCTGATACTTGTTATCTTGTTTGAGAATCCCGTCATGGTCCACTAATTCCCTACATGTTAAGTTTGGAAAACATCAACAAAAGTTGGCGAATTCATGCAGTTTAGTTGTAAAAGATGTATTGAAAATGTAAGTTGTAGTATGTAAAGCGTCAATGAAATCGTTGATCATTAATGTTTTGCAAGGACATTAATATGTGTGACGAAAAAGGAAGCAATCCAAACCTAGACGATTTTGTGTCGACTACTATCGACTGGGACACAAACGCACTCTTCTGTATGGGTCCATGACCAAGAGTGGGGTTCGCCAAAACCCATTAGATCTAACCCTCTGTACCTAGGTCCAAACTGGATTAATGGTGCTTAGATGTATAACTCTATTTGCACATGTTCTAAGGTGTTTCATTCCATGATTTTAACATACGATTGAACATGTATTTTCCCCGATAGTTGTAAAGTTGTGTAACCACCCTGGTTTTCACACTCGTATTTGTTTGACTTTCATTGTAACAAATACCGCATTTGGAATAAAACTTATTTGAACATACTTGCTTTGTGCTTATACATTCTTATACCAATACAAACACGTGAAACAATTGCAAATTTGTTGAGTTTTATGCTATTAAACAAGGTTATATAAACTATAAGGGCTTATTGTGACATTTTGTGAAACTACAATCTAAAGGACTTAATTGTCATTCTTTGAAACTTTAGAAATACAAGAAGTAAAAGTGCAATTATTGAAAATTACAAGTTTAGGGTCCTTTTGGTCATTTTTGAAACCTATTTATAAAAGAAATAAATATAATTTATTTTAATTATAAAAGTCTAAGGTTCATTTGGTCATTTATTTAAACTTGAACTCCAGGGACTGTTTTGGTCATTTTCGAAACTATTTTAACCTTATAAGTCTAACTGGGTTAGTCTATTATACAAGGATTCTTATTTTGAAATCTAACCTAGTTAATTATTTAACAGTACTATTACAGGGACTGTTATCGTAAATATAGAACCACAGGGATCAAAATGTAAAATTTTAATTAAATGAATAAAAGGGATTTAATCCCAAAGAACCGGCCACACACGAGACTCGAACCCGCGCACACCCGCAAACCAAACACGCGCATAACCGGCTGGACTACCAACTTCGTTGTGAATTATGTCTGATTGTATAATATATATATATATAATCGTTAAAAACAGATCTGATTACATAAACAGAAACAGTAGGTCGCGGTTCAAACAAGAATTCGCCAAAACTCGATTTTTATTCATCCTTTTTACCTGTAAAGCTTACCCACATGTTTCCTAACCGATTTCCCACTCATTTAATCATTCAATCGACACATCTTAGTGCCCTTACGGCTATAATTGAACTTTTTATTTAAAAATTAAAAGTGGATCAAGAACACTACGATTTGTCGAATTTGAGATCAAATTGATGGGCTATATAAGTTCATTAACTCCATACGAACATCCTACGCCTCTCACAGTTCACAAACACATCGAATTTCACTTTTGTTCATCATCGCCGGAGTTCACTCGCCGGAATACTCATTTTTTTCGCCGGAATTGTTCAATCCGATCATCCTTTCAATACCGGTTCGTTCTTATTGTTTCAAATAATTCTTTTATGCTTATACAATGTTTCTCCAAAGTTAATTTGAATATAACACAGTTTTCCCGTAGAAATCACGAGTTTGACTTTTAGTTTGACCGGGTCTTCTGACTTTGACTTCTCTTTGGAGAAGATGACCAGGTCCTGTTTGGTTATAAGTTTAGCAGTCTTAAACCAAACACAAACACAAACATAAGCTTAGCCCAGTGGTTAAGACTCTGTTTGGTTACAACACAGACCCAAGTTCGAACCCAGGGGTCTGCATTTCTTTTTAATCAATTAATTTTTAATATTTTCAACATTCCAATAATTTTTATAAGATTATTAATCAATGTTGCTTTTATTAAAAATGTGAAATTAGTCAATTTATTTATAAAACTAATTTTTATGATATTAAAACAGTTTATTACTAAATAAATTCATAATAAATCGATTTTTAGGAATTAAAATCTGAAATTTTCAGATTAATTATTTTAATTATTGATCCTTACAAAAATAATGTTGTTACTCATATTTTATATAAATTTGATATTTATATAAATAAATCAGTATTTATACTTATTTATATAGTTTAATTTAATGTAATCAAATTATATAACTATATAATTTTGATCCAAAATTTTTCTTATGACAAAAGATGCATTATTCTGAGTTTATTTAAATTTAGAATCTGAATTTTTATTATGTTTAATTATTTAGATAATTAAACTTATATAAACTTATTTATCGTTATTATAATCATTTTAATTCATTTTATTTATTTAAAATGAATCCAAGACCATAATAATTATTTAAAATCAATAATATTCAAGTTCAATAATTAAAAATATTATTTTTAATTATTCAGATTTGATATAATTATATTTGATTTATTATTACAAATGTTTATATTAAATCAATTGTACATTATTACAATTTTATTATTTATGATAAATAAATATTTTTCATAAATAATTCACAAGATCCTTCTGTAAAGCAAAACACTATCAAATACAATAAATACTCAACAAATCCCGTCGACACTATACGACCTCAATATTGATACATTATTCTTGTACGATTCATTAGGACAACTTTGAGTCCTTATTATCAGACACTTTAATCTTGACTTGCATATTCGGAATCGCCTGCAAAATAATGTGAGTACATAGATCCCCTCTTTTTACTATTTTCGATTATTTTAGGGTGATTCATATGTATCAAAATGATTTCGATATTCTAACGATGGTTTCAAAACGATTGGGATGGTTTATACTAAACTAATAACGATTTCGATAATGTGAACGAACTTGTTGGTGGTAATTACATAACGAATGACATTCATTAATTTCGGCCAAACCGACCAGTATTAGGTTATGATACCATAGGATCCGACAAATCCCGTTATCAACTAGACCCATGGTTATGTGTGGGTTAAGTGGGTAACGACTGAATCTGATGATTGTTAACTTACTTTTTGAGGTTTGTTAATGCGAGAACGATTGGGAACGATGAACGAGTCAAAAAGGTTTGAATGTTATTAACGAGACGACCAAAAGTAGTTTTCACAATTAAAACGAGAACGATTTGTACGAGAACGATTGTGAACGATTATGAACTGATTATGAACGATTTAAATAAGTGAACGATGAGTTATAACGAGAACGAGTTAAACGATGTTACACAACGAGGTTTACTAAACGATATAAACCATACGAGTTTTATTACAAAGACGATTTACGATTTGGTTTACAAAAACAAATGTTTTGGGTTAAGATTCATGGCAACAAGGTTTATAAATGGTAGCCAATCTGTTTTGACTTGGTTATTCATTTTACAATACAAACATTTTACAAATAAGGTTTTCTACTCTCGATTAACGAAGTTGTACGAGTTATTTCAATATGTAAACGAGCCATGAATCTGATACTCATACAAAAACTATGTACTCGCCGGCATTTCTTTGCTGACTTTTTTTTTACATATGTTTCAGGTAATGTTGCTTAATGTTGATTGCGAATAGGATGCATGCTCACTTAGGACCGGACGAGGCCTTAGTGATTTAATAACTATGATAAACTATGTTTGAATTGCTTGTTTAACTTTAAGACAATGTTGAATATTCAATAAAACGAAACTCTTGTATCCATGGTTTGAAACAATAATTCCGTTACAACACTCCCCGACGTTTCCGCCACGATTTGTTGTTTTACGTGGTCGGGGTGTGACAAGTTGTAAAACATTTAAATGAATAGGGGACATTGTCACACCCCGACCACGTATAACATACAAAACGTGGCGGAAAACGTCAGGGAGTGTTGTAACAGAATTAATTGTTTCATAACCATGGCATACAAAGTTGTATTTTATTTATCAACATAAGAGTTACATTGTTTTAAACAGGAATCAACGAGTTTATAACATAATTAAACTAAGTCTATCTTCGTTTTATGTCTCTAAGGCACAGGTCCGCCCTAGTGTCACGATCATCATCCTATGCAAAAGCTCCTGAAAACACATGTGAAAATAGGTACGTCAGCATAAAAATGTCTGTGAGATACATAGGTTTTGTGAAAATAGGATTCATGACTTAAGTTTAAGAAAAAGTTGTTTAGTAAAAGTCAGTCATGAACCTTGTAAATTGTTTTGTTTTGTAAATCATTTAAAAAGCGATATGATCGAATTATATGTATAAATAAAAGAATAATGTATGGTTAAATGTATAACCAAGTAAAATGAGTTGTATAAAGTAAATTGTTTGTAAACCAAAGTCTTGTGAAAATCGTGTTACTTGTGTAAAATGTATAAGTCCAAATTGAATGATTTAAATAACGCTATGATATGTAATATAATACAAACACTTATATATAGGAAGTGCCAGTGGCGTATCCACCATGCTTGTATCATATTACTCACATCTCGTTACTTAAGTCACTTAAACAAACCACCAATGTATAAAGTCTATGTTTAAACCAATAGTCAAAAGTCCTTGTATAAGCCATGTCAAATGTTTAAAAGTCCAAATGTAGTCAAGTAATGTGTAACAAATGTTATGTATTGTAAGTAAAGTATTGTCACATAATCCAAATGTACAAAACAAAGTATTTTGAATGTATCAAAAAGTTATGCTTTGAAAAGTGAATGCATGTTACATTGATACAAACATTTATGTGGTAAGTTAACGCATACATTCAAGCCTTGAGACAGTCGGATAACCCTTTCAGTCAAGGTTATCAAGAGAAATGTTTTCGGATTCAGTCATTCCTTACATCCAAACAAACCCGGGATGTCAGGAATGGGATTTGTCAAGTCTTAGGGTACCAGTACTTACTACCGAGCGGCGTAGCTAATGTTAATGAACGTATAAAAGTCTCGTTTGTGCAAACCAAATGTTATAGCAGTTGTATACATGTCATATGAAAACAATGTACTAAGTATGCTTAGTTAACATACAAAGCAGAAAAGTCATGTAAATCAATGTGCCAGCATGCTATCAGTTAACATACATAGCAGAAATGTAAAGTAAACGATGTACTAAGTACGCACACAATGGGCATACATAGCATGAAATGTAATGAAATCATGTACTATAATGTACTAACAAACATAGCAGGTATATGATGTGAAAACAGGAAAACATGAAAGTAACAAGTAGGCACATGTGTTTCACCCCAAAACAGTTTGAAAACAGTAAAAGAGGGGTCTATGTACTCACTTGAGATTGCTCAGAAGTCCTAAGATAACCACCAAGCAATGCTAGAGATCACGGAATCAAACGGCACCTAATATAGGTAACTATGTTAATAAACCGGACCTAAATCGGAGGATCGGATAGAATGAGGGTTCGTAAACCAAACGAGTATGGGAACTCGTGTAATATGGTTTAACAAAGCCTACATACTAAATGAAACCTAACATAAGTGCTTACGACCCATTACGACCCGTTTAGGTAGCTTATGCTACTTTAACGCGTCGTTCGCGTGAAACGCGTTCGGACCGCCTAACTAGTCCTATGACAAGTAGAATATGCCTTAACATGCCTAATATTGTCGTCAAATCAGTTTAGATGTCAAAAGTTATGTCACATATGTTTATAATGAATTTTGGCATCAAAGGGGTATTTTGGTAATTTACCTAAGGCATATAAACTACCTATCATACAACTACTTAAACGTCGTGACCATAAGGTATAACCTCGGAAGGTTATTCCCTACCTACTATGGTCACCTAATGTATTTGGTCGGATCCTAATGATCGACCAAATGGGTCGGGTTCGAAGGTATAAGCGATTTATTAGATCGCTTACCCTTACGACCCTAGACAACGTGGTAATCAGTAGGCATAGTCACAAGGGACTATAACCATCGTGATTACAATCACGTTGCGAAGTTCAAACGAACTTCGCATTGACCATAAACTGGTCAACGCAGAAAGTCAAACAAAGTTTGACTTTCGGACTCGAAAAGCAATAAAAGAACGAAGGAATACTTACGAGGGGTCCCCGAATGCTAATCTTGATTCAAGTAGCTCAGGTATGAAACAAAGGTTTCAACTTAGAGCTCCTCAAATCAGATTCTAGTGAGTTTGAAGCAAATGGGGGTGGGGTATTTATAGGATTTCCCGAACCGTTAAGATCGTTTCTTGAATAACGTGATCGAATCTCATGCGTACACTTGTTGGAAAGTTGTGGTGACTAAAAATGGCCCCTCATGAACTGAAAGGGCAAGTGTGGGTGTGTGGTTGGGAGTTTAACAGCTGTAATCTGCTGATTAATTGATCTTATCTGATCTGGGACACTGACACGGGCCGCGTAAAGATACACACAGACCTTACGCGGGCCGCCTGGCCTGCACGGATCAGAAACATGTTTACAAAATGACAGTTTCAGTCCCTGTTATGTGTTTAAGCCATTTCCGGCACGTTTAAGGCCCGTTAAGCCAACTTTAAGGCCCTAAATGATGCCTAAACATTGTGGACATGAAACATGCTCAAAAATATGCCGGATGTTGGTTCGTTTGGTCGTACGAACGCGATGTTCGCTTAATTACGACGGAATGCGCACAAGCGCGAAAAACGGTCCAAGTGATGCGACGAATGGATTTTTCTTATGCCAAACACTAAAATAAAATATTTTAGTGCTTACATAAATTTTTTGATGTCCGGATGTATTCAGAACGTAAGTTATGCGCGAAAGTGCAAACTTGTGCACTTTTTGGCACTTTTAGTCCCTGAATGACCCAAAAGTTTATTTTAGCACACCGAACCCCTCAAAGCCTATTTCTAAGCTATGTAAAGGATATTTATGGTATGTTTAACTTATGTTCATGTTCCGGAATGTTCGTTACAGTTCAAATTGGCATACTTTCGCAGTTTGTCAAGTTTAGTCCCTGTTAGCGAATTAACTTGTTTTTGACATACCAAAGCCTTCAAAACTTATTTCTAAGTTATGTAAAGGTTATTTAAGGTATGTTAAGTATATGTTGATGTTCCGGAGTAATTTTCGCATTAAACTGATTACGTTTACGCACCAGTTTGCGTATAACTCTTCAGAAAGCGATATAGAGTTTGAAATTGAATAAAAGTCAAAACATGAAAAATGTAAAACACAACCAAACAAACATTGGGATCAAATAACATTGTTTTATTGATAATTGAACTGTTCCCAATGATTACAAGCACAGATGTTACAGTCTCCCCTACTTGTGGAAATTTCATCCCGAAATTTATTTAGAGGAAACTCGTGGGAAAAGATGCGGATATTTCGCCTTCTTTTGATCTTCGCGTTCCCAAGTAAACTCGGGTCCACGTTTAGCTTCCCAGCGAACTTTGACCAAAGGAATGCGCTTGCGTTTAAGCCACTTGACTTCACGTTCCATGATTTCCACTGGCTTCTCAACAAATTTCAGTGTTTTGTCAACACGAATTTCGTCAAGCGGTATGTGGAGGTTCTCATCAGCTAAACACCTCTTGAGATTGGATACGTGAAAAGTTGGATGAACATTTCCAAGTTCGGGAGGTAACTCAAGTCTGTAGGCTACCTTACCGATTCTTTCGACGATCTTGAATGGTCCAACGTATCTAGGTGCAAGTTTTCCTTTCTTTCCAAATCTGATCACACCTTTCCAAGGTGAGACCTTAAGTAATACTCGATCACCGACTTGAAATTCCAAGGGCTTGCGTTTTGGGTCCGCGTAACTCTTTTGACGGCTTCTAGCTGTCTGAAGGTTATCACGAACTTTCTTGACTTTATCAGTTGTCTCTAAAATGAGGGCAGGTCCAGTAAGCTGAGCCTCACCGATCTCATTCCAGCAGACTGGTGAACGACATTTTTGACCATAGAGAGCCTCGAAAGGAGCCATTTTGATGCTGGTGTGATAACTGTTGTTGTAGGAGAATTCAATCAACGGAAGATGTGAATCCCAACTACCGCCAAAATCGATCACACAAGCTCTAAGCATATCCTCCAGAGTCTAGATTGTTCTTTCAGATTGACCATCCGTTTGCGGATGATAAGCCGTGCTCAGATTAAGTTGGGTCCCCATAGCAGATTGCATGGTTCTCCAAAAATGAGAAGTGAAACGAGCATCTCTGTCAGAAATGATGTTCAAAGGAACACCATGTCGAGCTACAATCTCATCCACATAGATTTTAGCAAGTTTGTCAGCAGAAAAATCCTCACGGATTGGCAAGAAATGCGCTGACTTAGTAAGACGATCAACAACTACCCAGATGGCATCATGGCCTTTCTTTGTGCGCGGAAGTTTAGTAATGAGATCCATAGTAATGTTTTCCCATTTCCAAACTGGGATCTCTGGTTGCACCAATAAACCAGAAGGACGCTGATGTTCAGCCTTAACCTTAAGAGAAGTAAGGCATTTTGATACGTATAAGGAAATGTCTTTCTTCATACCAGGCCACCAATAGTGAATACGAAGATCCTTATACATCTTATCCGAGCCAGGATGAATAGAATAGCGAGACTTATGGGCTTCATCCATAAGCAAGGTACGAAGATTATCTTGGCTTGGGACCCACAAACGGTCCATGAAGTAATACGATCCATTGTCCTTCAGTTCCAGATCAGGTGTTATGTGATAGGGAAATTCCTTATCCATTAAACCTTGTGAAACATAAGATTGTTGAGCCTGAGAAATGCGTGCTTGGATATCAGATCGAGCTTGAATAACAGATTGAACACGTACATAATGAAACTTAGTACGTTCCTTACGACTCAATGCATCAGCTACGACATTCGCCTTACCAGGATGGTAGCGAATTTCGCAGTCATAGTCGTTTAAAAGCTCGACCCAACGTCGTTGCCTCATGTTGAGTTCTTTCTGGTTGAAGATGTGCTGAAGACTTTTGTGGTCCGTGAAAACCACACATTTTGTACCGTACAAATAGTGTCTCCAGATCTTAAGAGCGAAGACAACTGCATCCAACTCAAGATCATGAGTGGTGTAGTTTTTCTCATGTATCTTCAACTGCCTCGATGCATATGCTATGACTTTGTTCCTTTGCATCAGAACGCAACCAAGACCCAGTTTAGATGCATCACAATAAACGACAAAATCATCATTGCCCTCAGGCAAAGTCAGAACAGGCGCGTCGCAAAGCTTCTGCTTCAAGTTTTGAAAAGCTTCCTCTTGTTTGAATCCCCAATCAAAGGGTTTGTTCTTCTGAGTTAGAGCAGTTAGAGGAACTGCAATCTTTGAGAAGTTTTCAATGAAGCGGCGGTAATAACCCACCAGTCCAAGAAAAGAACGAACCTCAGTAGGAGTAGTAGGCGTATCCCAATCCTTAATCGCACTAATCTTGGAGGGATCTACATGAATACCTTGTTCGTTGACAATATGTCCTAAAAATTGAACTTCTTTAAGCCAGAATTCACACTTGGAGAATTTGGCGAAAAGTTGCTCTTTCTTTAGGAGTTCCAGAGTAAGACGAAGATGTTGCTCGTGATCAGCACGCGTCTTAGAATAAATCAAGATGTCGTCAATAAAAACAATGACGAACTGATCCAAATAAGGCTTGCAGACCCTATTCATTAAGTCCATGAAAACAGCAGGAGCATTAGTCAAACCGAATGGCATGACTGTGAACTCATAGTGCCCATAACGAGTGCGGAAAGCTGTCTTGGGAATATCTTCTTCATGCACACAAAGTTGATGATACCCGGAACGCAGATCAATCTTCGAAAAATAAGAAGCGCCCTGTAACTGATCAAAGAGATCGTCTATGCGCGGTAGGGGATATCGATTCTTGATGGTAAGCTTGTTAAGCTCACGATAATCGATACACATCCTAAAGGATCCATCCTTCTTCTTGACAAAAAGAACGGGAGCACCCCAAGGTGAAAAGCTAGGACGGATAAAACCTTTGTCAGAGAGCTCCTGAAGCTGCTTAGACAACTCTTGCATCTCAGACGGTGCAAGACGATATGGAGCTCTGGCAATGGGATTTGCTCCAGGTACGAGATCAATACGGAACTCGACTTGGCGTGCTGGGGGTAGACCAGGTAAATCTTCAGGGAATACTTCAGAATAATCCCGAACAACAGGGATATCTTGGATAGACTCACCTTTGCCTTTATCTGCTGTGACATGTGCCAAGAAGGCCACATAATTCTTTCGCAGATACTTCCGAGCTTTAAAACAGGACATGAGTTTGAGACCACCAGCAGGTTTCTCACCTTGAACCCGTAGGATCTCACCTGTCAAAAGCGGCACACGAACGATCTTCTCGAAACAAACTACCTCTGCGTGATGCTTGGATAACCAATCCATACCCACAATGACGTCGAAGCTTCCAAGTTGCATAGGCGTGAGGTTAATAGGAAAAAGATGATCGTTAAGGTTCAACTGGCAGTTGTGAAGAACAGAATCAAGAACAATGGGTTCACCACTAGCAACCTCTACTGTCAAAGGTTTACCTAGTTTCGTTCTAGACACGCGAAGCATTGGCTCAAAAGACAATGACACAAAACTCTTGTCGGCACCCGAATCAAAAAGAACAGATGCAGGCTGATTATTAATAAAGAACGTACCGTTCACCACTTCATTGTCTGCTTATGCCTCTTGAGCATTCATGTTGAAGACTCGACCTCGAGCCTGAGCTTGATTCTGATTTGGATTCTGATTCTGGTTGGCTAGCCTTGGGCACCGGTTCCTGTAGTGGGTCAGATCCCCACAATTGTAGCACGAACCAGGAGAAAAATGAGGTCGTGCAGCTTGACCTTGTTGCTGAGCAAGAGGTTGGGCAACTTGTTGGGCTTGGTTCTGAACTGCCTGGTTCTGGTTAACAGGAATGCGACAAGTAGCGGCAAGATGACCAATTCTCCCACAGTTAGTGCAATGGCGACATTGGAGATGTGGTAGGTGATGGCCGTTACACCTGTTGCACAAAGGTGCAGTGCCAAGATATGGCTTCTTGGCTAGTGGTTGCGCAGGCTGATTTGGTGCAGCTTGAGCCTGTGCAGTAACGGCATAGTTTTGGGAAGCCTTTCGCTTCCTTGAACCCTTTGAGGAACCAGAATTCTTCCCATTCTTGTTTAGACCTTTCTTGCTATCCCCCTTGTCAGGCGTCTGCTTCTTACCCTTGTCACCATTTTTATGCAGCTTTCCCTTTCGAACCTGCGACTCAGTCAATGTCGCTGCTAACTTGATAGCCTGACGGAGTGTGGCAGGGTTACTACCAGCAATGATGTCTTGCACTGAGTCAGGTAGGCCGTCGATGTACCTCTCGATAGCCTTGTCAAGTGGGGTAACCATTGTTGGGCAAAGCAGACTCAACTCCTCAAATCTATCGGTATATGCCCTGTGCTCGCCACTGTCTTGTTTCAAGTCATCAAACTCTTTCTCCAATGCTCGTTGTTCATGACGAGGACAGAACTCCCTCATCACAAGGGCCCTAAGTTCAGCCCATGTTTGTGCTAGAGCAACTTCTGCACCACGGTCTCTCATAACCCCATTCCACCATGTGAGAGCCCTCTTCTGAAACACACTCGAAGAAAACTCGACCTTGCGATTGTCAGGACACTGCACATGGCAGAAAGTATTCTCAATGCTCTCGAACCATTGAAGAAGCCCAGTCGCTCCCTCAGAACCACTAAACTTGAGTGGTTTAGCCGAGTTAAAATCCTTGAATTTGCATGGAGCATTGTTGTTGTTGTTGTTGTTGGCTTGGTGCCATTGAGCAAAGAGATTTGGGAATTGAGCAGCCATCTGCTGCGCAATGATTTCTGCCAGTTCGGCAGTCGCTATCTGGTTTTCGCGTCGAGGAGGCATTCTAAAAGAGGAAAACATGAAAGGAAACGAGTGAGATGTTTGGGTGAAAAGAATGAGATGATGCAAAAATTTGATAATGGCAAAGATGGTGGTCATTTGTTTGTTACCATAAGGCAAACAAACAACACACAGTGACTAATCAAAGTAAACGGGTCAAAAATAATGTATCGCGAAGACATGCTCGCCTATAAGTGAACACTCACCCCAAGAGTTCCCAGGTAAGAGTGACTGGTCCGATTATGTGGATTTGTACTAACACTCTAGCCTTAGACAGAAAACCCAGGGTACAGGCATTCACTCTTCCAGTTTGCACGTGTTCACACTATTAAGAACCCAAAACTTTGACGAGATTTTGAAAATTTGAAAGGCACAAGGCCAAAAATCAAACTGGAAGGGTTCAAAACCTTATAACGGAGGGTTCAAAACCTTACAATAGAGGGTTCAAAACCTCGTAATAAATTATTCAAAAACAGAAGATTGTTTTTCAAAAATCGTTTCGGAAAATTTTGGTTTTTGTTTTGATGATCACCTAAGGATAGGTGATGTGCATGTTTTAAGATCTAAACACAAGATAACTTGTGTTAGGGTCCTAGAAAGGTTATAGTCTAGGTCAAAGCATTACTAATAACCTAATTCCCTATAACCATTGGCTCTGATACCAACTCTTCTGTCACACCCCGACCACGTATAACATACAAAACGTGGCGGAAAACGTCGGGGAGTGTTGTAACAGAATTAATTGTTTCATAACCATGGCATACAAAGTTGTAATTTATTTATCAACATAAGAGTTACATTGTTTTAAACAGGAATCAAAGAGTTTATAACATAATTAAACTAAGTCTATCTTCGTTTTATGTCTCTAAGGCACAGGTCCGCCCTAGTGTCACGATCATCATCCTATGCAAAAGCTCCTGAAAACACATGTGAAAATAGGTACGTCAGCATAAAAATGCCTGTGAGATACATAGGTTTTGTGAAAATAGGATTCATGACTTAAGTTTAAGAAAAAATTGTTTAGTAAAAGTCAGTCATGAACCTTGTAAATTGTTTTGTTTTGTAAATCATTTAAAAAGCGTTAAGATCGAATGATATGTATAAATAAAAGAATAATGTATGGTTAAATGTATAACCAAGTAAAATGAGTTGTATAAAGTAAATTGTTTGTAAACCAAAGTCTTGTGAAAATCGTGTTACTTGTGTAAAATGTATAAGTCCAAATTGAATGATTTAAATAACGCTATGATATGTAATATAATACAAACACTTATATATAGGAAGTGCCAGTGGCGTATCCACCATGCTTGTATCATATTACTCACATCTCGTTACTTAAGTCACTTAAACAAACCACCAATGTATAAAGTCTATGTTTAAACCAATAGTCAAAAGTCCTTGTATAAGCCATGTCAAATGTTAAAAAGTCCAAATGTAGTCAAGTAATGTGTAACAAATGTTATGTATTGTAAGTAAAGTATTGTCACATAATCCAAATGTACAAAACAAAGTATTTTGAATGTATCAAAAAGTTATGTTTTGAAAAGTGAATGCATGTTACATTGATACAAACATTTATGTGGTAAGTTAACGCATACATTCAAGCCTTGAGACAGTCGGATAACCCTTTCAGTCAAGGTTATCAAGAGAAATGTTTTCGGATTCAGTCATTCCTTACATCCAAACAAACCCGGGATGTCAGGAATGGGATTTGTCAAGTCTTATGGTACCAGTACTTACTACCGAGCGGCGTAGCTAATGTTAATGAACGTATAAAAGTCTCGTTTGTGCAAACCAAATGTTATAGCAGTTGTATACATGTCATATGAAAACAATGTACTAAGTATGCTTAGTTAACATACAAAGCAGAAAAGTCATGTAAATCAATGTGCCAGCATGCTATCAGTTAACATACATAGCAGAAATGTAAAGTAAACGATGTACTAAGTACGCACGCAATGGGCATACATAGTATGAAATGTAATGAAATCATGTACTATAATGTACTAACAAACATAGCAGGTATATGATGTGAAAACAGGAAAACATGAAAGTAACAAGTAGGCACATGTGTTTCACCCCAAAACAGTTTGAAAACAGTAAAAGAGGGGTCTATGTACTCACTTGAGATTGCTCAGAAGTCCTAAGATAACCACTAAGCAATGCTAGAGATCACGGAATCAAACGGCACCTAATATAGGTAACTATGTTAATAAACCGGACCTAAATCGGAGGATCGGATAGAATGAGGGTTCGTAAACCAAACGAGTATGGGAACTCGTGTAATATGGTTTAACAAAGCCTACATACTAAATGAAACCTAACATAAGTGCTTACGACCCATTACGACCCGTTTAGGTAGCTTATGCTACTTTAACGCGTCGTTCGCGTGAAACGCGTTCGGACCGCCTAACTAGTCCTATGACAAGTAGAATATGCCTTAACATGCCTAATATTGTCGTCAAATCAGTTTAGATGTCAAAAGTTATGTCACATATGTTTATAATGAATTTTGGCATCAAAGGGGTATTTTGGTAATTTACCTAAGGCATATAAACTACCTATCATACAACTACTTAAACGTCGTGACCATAAGGTATAACCTCGGAAGGTTATTCCCTACCTACTATGGTCACCTAATGTATTTGGTCGGATCCTAATGATCGACCAAATGGGTCGGGTTCGAAGGTATAAGCGATTTATTAGATCGCTTACCCTTACGACCCTAGACAACGTGGTAATCAGTAGGCATAGTCACAAGGGACTATAACCATCGTGATTACAATCACGTTGCGAAGTTCAAACGAACTTCGCATTGACCATAAACTGGTCAACGCAGAAAGTCAAACAAAGTTTGACTTTCGGACTCGAAAAGCAATAAAAGAACGAAGGAATACTTACGAGGGGTCCCCGAATGCTAATCTTGATTCAAGTAGCTCAGGTATGAAACAAAGGTTTCAACTTAGAGCTCCTCAAATCAGATTCTAGTGAGTTTGAAGCAAATGGGGGTGGGGTATTTATAGGATTTCCCGAACCGTTAAGATCGTTTCTTGAATAACGTGATCGAATCTCATGCGTACACTTGTTGGAAAGTTGTGGTGACTAAAAATGGCCCCTCATGAACTGAAAGGGCAAGTGTGGGTGTGTGGTTGGGAGTTTAACAGCTGTAATCTGCTGATTAATTGATCTTATCTGATCTGGGACACTGACACGGGCCGCGTAAAGATACACACAGACCTTACGCGGGCCGCCTGGCCTGCACGGATCAGAAACATGTTTACAAAATGACAGTTTCAGTCCCTGTTATGTGTTTAAGCCATTTCCGGCACGTTTAAGGCCCGTTAAGCCAACTTTAAGGCCCTAAATGATGCCTAAACATTGTGGACATGAAACATGCTCAAAAATATGCCGGATGTTGGTTCGTTTGGTCGTACGAACGCGATGTTCGCTTAATTACGACGGAATGCGCACAAGCGCGAAAAACGGTCCAAGTGATGCGACGAATGGATTTTTCTTATGCCAAACACTAAAATAAAATATTTTAGTGCTTACATAAATTTTTTGATGTCCGGATGTATTCAGAACGTAAGTTATGCGCGAAAGTGCAAACTTGTGCACTTTTTGGCACTTTTAGTCCCTGAATGACCCAAAAGTTTATTTTAGCACACCGAACCCCTCAAAGCCTATTTCTAAGCTATGTAAAGGATATTTATGGTATGTTTAACTTATGTTCATGTTCCGGAATGTTCGTTACAGTTCAAATTGGCATACTTTCGCAGTTTGTCAAGTTTAGTCCCTGTTAGCGAATTAACTTGTTTTTGACATACCAAAGCCTTCAAAACTTATTTCTAAGTTATGTAAAGGTTATTTAAGGTATGTTAAGTATATGTTGATGTTCCGGAGTAATTTTCGCATTAAACTGATTACGTTTACGCACCAGTTTGCGTATAACTCTTCAGAAAGCGATATAGAGTTTGAAATTGAATAAAAGTCAAAACATGAAAAATGTAAAACACAACCAAACAAACATTGGGATCAAATAAAATTGTTTTATTGATAATTGAACTGTTCCCAATGATTACAAGCACAGATGTTACAGACATGAACTCACAGAATTGCGTCCGTGAATAGTAGATAACTGTGATCTCACGTGCGGTCGTCCTTAATAGTGTCACGACCTACAAACGTTCTATATTTGTTAGACACTTTGGTCTTGTAATGACTTGAGTACAAGTCTTTTATCTTGAATATGTGCTAAGACTTGTATGTCTTTGTTATTCGTTGAACTGTGTTTTAGATGTATTAACTGATAAGTGTTTAGTGTATATATATTTTGCCAAATATATATATTCTTGTATCGTGAGTTGTATCGTAGTTGTATAAATGTGTTCTCACCAAGTGTTAGGTGATGTGAATGTGCATATCGTTGCACGTATAGAAATACGTATGTCCACGTGTTTGTTATATGTGATCTTGTATTCTTAGAATATATATACTTATATATTCTAAGATATATTTCATAAAAATATATGTGTTATACTTGGTAAAAGGTATAGAAAATATCTTAAAAATAATCTATTTTTAAGATTAGTTTTAAAAATATAATTTTAGTCTTTTACTAAAACAATATATTTTAGATGGGGTAAGAAATATATATGTATGTTTATATATTTCAAAAACAATACCTTTTTATCATAAACCATAAGTAATATTTTGTATATTGTAGAAAATATATAGTTACTTATTCGGTTTAGAAAACGTAGTTTACCAAGTCGTCGAAATATTGTGTATTATAGTCCGTAGTACATATGTAGTCCGTATATTTGTCCGTAAGTCCGATTTGTCCATAAGTTGTGTCCGAAGGTTCGGATCATCCGTAAGTTGTTTTTAAGGTGTATTTATGTGTAGTCTTGTAAGACTTTAGGTGTATTGTGTCTTGTGTTTATTTGTATCATTGTATTCAAGTTCCTAGTTTTCATACGTATAACTAATACAAACAAATAACACATAGCACATAAGTTGTTAAGATAACTAAATATATATTTTCTCAAAAATGTATATTTATAACTAGTTTTGCTTTTATAAAAACTATTCTTTAAAACCTTTTTATTCTAATAAAGATTTTGTCAAAAATGATAGTTTTTATAACACATGATTTTTAAGAAAAATGGCCATATTTCCTTTAAAATATATACTTAGCCATGTTTAACATGTTTAATAAAACATATCTTTTTTCTTATAAAAATCACCAACAATCTTCTCATATTATTCTTAATAAAAACATATGAGATTTATATCAAAATCTTAACAAGATGAAATCAATAACATGTAGGGTTTTGGTATGATCATAACATATGTTCACTAGTTCAAAATCCATGCTTTACTTTTAGTTTTATCAAACTTTTTATAAAAACCCATCTTGTATGTTTCTTTTTATAACTTTGTAAAAGTATTATTTTTAGGGAAAAACCTTATATACTTTAACAAAACCAAAGATTATGATCATCCATTTAAACATTTATGTTTAACAAAACCCTTAAACATTTTCATGTACACTTGTTAGATCATGTTTTTAAACATTATCTAACAAGTTATTCATATGCTAATCATCAAAACTAGATCAAATATGCAAGAAATAAGCTTCAAATCACAACGTAAACAAACTTATATATCATGATTTTTATTTTGCTTCTTTGTATTTTCATATTATTTTGTATGATTGTTTAGTTTATTACATGTTCTTTAAACAAATAATACATAAATAAGTATGAAAAAGGGATTTTAGAGGCTTACTTCTAGCACTTGTGGCTAGGGATGATCTAGATGATAATCAAAGAAAAAAAATTGTTGATCTTGATGTTTGGAAGCTATGGAATGGAAGGAAAAGCTTGCTTCTTCTTGTAGTGTGTTTAGATATTCCTAAGTATCATCAAGCTCCATCTTGATCATCAAAGAAGTGTTAAAAAGTGAAAGATTTTTTATGGTGTTCTTGGCTAAAGTATGAAGGTTGAGAGGTTTTCTTATGTGTGTTATGAAAGGTGAAAAGAAATGAAATGTGCTTAGATGATTATGGTAATTAGATGTTATAACTTTTCACCACACTTTACCACTTGATCCACTTGCAAAACCATAGTAAATATCTAAGATATTTGTGGAAACAGCTTGGGGGGGGGGCTACCCATATTTGCAACTTGTTTTCTCTAGTGAAAAGTGTTAGTTTATTTAGAGAGTTTATTAGGAAATGCTTTGATGTTTAAGTTTTTAAGTGTTTAGAAGGTGTTTAGTGACCATTACTAGACCAAAATGATCCAAATATCATTAGATGGTCACTAAAAAAAGATCCGATATCGTTCGGATATTCGTTTGGCGTTGTTTCCGTTGGTCGTTATTTGAACGCTAAACTTGTATAAGTTGTGTGAATTGATGTAGTTATTGGTTCGGATGATACCCGAAGGTATCCTCATATGAATTCTATGTTAAACAACACTTTTATATGTCGCAAAAAAGATTAAAAGGCTGATTTCTACAGAATTTCTGCGGAAAAGTGTTGAAATTGCCGCTTTTAGTGCTTTTCGGGCAGTTTTTAGTGTTATCGGACTTCGGGAAGGTTTTAAACCAAACCCTTGCATTCCTAGTTAGGGTTTAATGTATATTAGATGTTGGACTTTTTTCTGAGTCCTAAAGATGTCGTTTAGATGGTTTCTGCGTATCCTTCGTTTTCGTCAGAATACTAGTTCACTAGGTGCTTTTCTAGTAGATTTGATGCATTGTTTTAACTGTTTCAAATGTAACTAATAAAAATGAATCATATGCATCCTAAGTAAGTATTCCATGAGTATTCTAAGTGTATGTCACGAAATATGCAGTTCGGATGTTCAAAATGCATAAAAGTGTAGCTAAAAATGAGTACTTTAAGTGTAAGAAAGTTACCGAAAAGTGGCAGTTGTCACACTTGTCTCGTGTTTCCATGTATCTTGACCCATGACCACTCCAGAAATCCCAGACAGCAAGTTCCACACCCATGAATCTAACGACCTGCAAGCATGCAGACAAGTGTATCAACATAAAGCTGGCGAGTTCACAGTTTTATAGAAACGTTTAATTGCCAAGTGTTTAGTTTAAAAGCATGTTGATAATAACTCGAGTACCGCAAGATGGTGTCAGTTTGTTTGCCCTTCCCCAATGCCTATCAAAATTGGTCGAGTGGTTAAGGTCATTAGTTCACGCCCGTCCTCCCCGGTACGGTGTGAGGTTGCCAAGCCTAATAGCGCTATTAACTAATACCCTATTGCCTCCCCGGCAACTAGTTCGGTAGTAAGATGGGACTTATGGTGATAGATATGATTGTATTATCCAACATCGAATTTAAACCCAGTAAAACCAGTACTCCTCCCCGGAATATTTACCCGTTTGTCCCACCCCGGGACGCATGCTTGTGAAAAAGAGAAGTGAACTCACCTTAGATTTGCTCGGTAAGTTAAGTTACGTGTTCCAAGTTGGTCAACCAAACCCTAATGTGGTTACCATTTAACAATCAGTTTTGCAAATATAATCGAATCACACATCCATGCACGTATTCTAGCAATTATAAGCAGGTACACATGTTTCAAGTCTAACGTACAGTTCACACACGCAAACAATATTCCAGTCGAACACTCTATTGTGCGACCTAGTAACATACAGTCCATTTCAAAAGTGTATGTGCAGTTCGTCTCCTTTTCATGGCCCAATGGCCAGTGTGCGTCCCATTAACTTGCAAGTTGGGTTACAGTCGAAACCGCCGTTCTCGAGTGATTTCTCCATTAGTCGAGACCTCTAGGTTTCGAGTCAGATCTCGAGTCGAAACCGAGCTGGTCTTGACTAGCAATCAGCTGGTCTCGAGTCCTGTTGTTTTGTGAAGTCCGGTTTCGAGTCATAACCACGAGATTGCGAGTCACAACCTCATTCGATACCCCATAAAATGTAACTGATTCCCCTTTTAACATCCCTTTATTTTCGTAACAGCAGTTAGCAGTTTTGGCATGTTCCAATCAGATCAAACAATGAAATTTTGCAGTTATCATACATGTTCCTACAACCCTATTTTCCGTCATTCATCATAGCTAACATAATCATAACAATATCATCAATTTACATAAACACAAACATACACTAATCATGTGATCACCTATCCAGTCGAAAACAATGAACATCCAGATGCACAGAATCATTAACGTATTCACAACATGTACCCTTAATTCATCGATCTATGCTAACATACTACCCGACCAAACCTAACCATTTGTCAACACAAGAAAATCATCAAAAAAATATGTTCATCATGCATTCCTATCAATATTCACACGGTCAATCCAATATCAGTACATGATTTCTAGAAGAACTCTAAATCATAGTCAATCTCATACATCACGTATCGATC
Source organism: Helianthus tuberosus (assembly GCA_030545235.1). NCBI lineage: Eukaryota > Viridiplantae > Streptophyta > Magnoliopsida > Asterales > Asteraceae > Helianthus > Helianthus tuberosus. The sequence continues at coordinate 25,512,671 of JARYGA010059753.1, read as the reverse complement.
ATCAACCAAGGTGAACAATGATAAAGTACTAACCGGAATGCAAGATGAAACGAGGATGCTTGAGAACAAGAGAGAGATACTCAAACAAGAGAGAGTTTCGAAGGGATCAAGGCTACCATCGGTTTCGAGTGGGAGATGAGAGGTAGTTAGGCTTTGCTAGTTGTGTGAATGCTAGATTATGGAAACCACACACAACCTTTTGTGTGTGTATGCGATTACAACAAGAGCCGGGCGCAACTTTGGGTTGTACTTGTCACACCCCGAAATATAAGAGCATTGGCATTACTGGTGTGACAACCGGTAATTTACGGCTCCTAATTATGCGCAAAACAAGCATTAGGACGATAATAAATTGTGTTTAAAACATAAATAAACTTAATTAGTCCTTTGGAGGGTCTAGGGACGTCTAACCGGCTTTACGGTACGCATATGATGATCTGCGAAAAAATCTACTAACCGTTAAACGATAACGAACTGAAACCGAACAAATAATGATAACGCCGATGGACACGAATTTTATACGAATATTTTATACTTATAAGTTTAGTTTTGCGAATTTATAGTGCTTCCGTACGCCACACAACGTAAACTTGGACGAAAAACGCGACTACAGGAACGCACCGGCAACGAAACGGAAGCATCGGAAACATGTGTTACATTCAAAACTTAAATTTTACGATATAATTAGCTTCGTAATTAAATTCTAATATCCGTAGTCGAAACCAGATCGAAAAACGTATTAAAAACGAACAACGACGAAAATTACGTGATTTTACGTAATCGATGAATGAACGCGCCAATAATGACTACCGATACCAATTTTCATAATTTTAAATCTAAACTTTTGGTTTACGACGCTACAGAGAGTTCAGGTTTTGAAAGCGGGTCTCGTACGAACTACGGGCCACTTAAACACGAGATTGGGCTTGTGGGCCTTGGGGCCAAGCCCAAGCCCACTTAATCAACACTTAACTTAGTATTTAAAAGATGAAACCCTACCAATTCTCATTTCTTCAGCCGCTACCTTATCCACTCCATCTCAAAATTCTTGCCTGCAGATCTCAACTACACACACAAACTCCTCATCTTCTCCAAGCAAAACATGGAACCAGGCCTTCTTCTTCTTCATCCTTTCTTAGAGAAACCCTAAACACTTAAACACATACTACCGGTTTCTCCCTCAGCTCCTTTTTGTGAAGAAACCTTAACCTTCCAGACAAACATCCAGCCTTCACTCGCTCCCCTCCCTCGCGATGACCGGCCGGCGACTGGTAGAGGGCCGACGACGGCCTGCCGGTGGTGCACAGAGACTGCGTCGCCGCTCACGGCGGCGGTGGAGCCGTCAGTAGCGGCGGTGGTGGTGATTTTGTTGTTGGAGACGGCGGTGCTCGGGTTGACGGCGGAAGTAGTGGAGCAGATCCGGTGAGTTTAGTATATATTTTGTTTAATTCATTATTCACTTTCGGCCATCGAGTAGGTGATGTTCAGTTTTGATTTGGGTTTAGTTCGTGAAAGATTCGCATTCGGACTCGGTCAACAAAGTCGAACCAGTCAACACAACCGGTTGACTGGTCAACGCTGGTCAACAAAAGTCAATGGTCAGATCTGGTGTTCCAGGTCAGATTCAGGCGGGTTACGGTTCAATGGATACGGGTTCAGTTAGGGTCAGCGCGGGTCAAGATTAGTCGACAACAGTCAACGTGGTCAAAGGGTGGTCAACAGAAGTCAAACCTGGTCACCTCAGCTTCGGCTCGGTCTCGGTTCGGGCCTCGTGGTTCGGTCAGACGGCTCAGCTTCGGTTTCAGTTGACTCGGTCAAACCGAGTCAACTCGGACAAATACGGTCAACCCAAGTCAACTCAGTTGACCCGGTCAACTCAGTCAAGCGGTTCGGCATATCGACATGCAAGAGATGGTAAAGGTTTTTATGGCACGAATAATATCGTTATTTTATTAGTTCTAAATTATTACCGTGCAAAACGAGCTCGAACCGAATAAATTGACGAAATTATTAGTGAAAGTTTACTTGGATTTATTTACTATATTGTTTATATAAATTGATTATACCTATCCATTGTTTGAATCTTGATTGAATTTTGATAAGATAACGACAACTTGTGTTGTCGGGGGAGTCCAAAAACAGATGAAGCTCTACCCGTTTTTCGAAAAAAATCCGTAAAACGAATCGCGTTTTAATATAAAAACATAGCCGATCAACTACAAACGACTTTTATAAAAGTAAAACAAGGGTATAATATTTTCGATAACACTTTATGATATACGAAAACGACGATTCGGGTATTATTTATGACAATAAATATAGTTATTATACTTATTCTAAACTTCGAAATATCGACAATTCTTTTATAAAAATAAATATAGTTTATATATTTATTTCGAATAACAAACAATACGACTTCTTTTATAAAAGTAAATATAGTTTATATATTTATTTCGGATATCAAACAACACGATGATTCTTTTATTAAAATAAATATAGTTTGTATATTTATGTTAAACATCAAACGACTCGTATTCTTTTATAAAAATAGATATAGCTTATCTATTTATTTCAAACATCCAACAACTCGATGATAATTTTATAAAATAAATATAACTTTTTATATTTATTTCAAACACCTAAACGGCGTATACACATATTTTGATATTTATCAAACAAGACGCGATACACAACACGAGTTTGTTATATATACTTTCATGTAAATATTCTTTATATACCCGTACAATTTCACGAGTCGACTAATGAGATTCTATCGTTATATTTATATAATTTTATATAAATATTTATATATTTTAAATCTCATGAAAACTAAGACTTCCCAAGACTTGTTAATCCTTAACGACGTTAAACAAACTAACAACTATAACTTAATCGTTTTCATTAAGTTTACAAATTATCGTCGAATCGTCCGGTTAACGATTCGGTAGAGCTCGGTGACACGTAGTTTAGTTACCGCTTTTATTTAGAAACTTATAAGATATTCCGTGTTAGGATTATTGTAGAATGCACGCTAGCGAGTCACGTCTTGGAAACGACATCACGAAGTCGAATTTAGCTAGCTTTGCACATGGAAATCCAGGTGAGTTCATAACCCCCACTTTTTACGGTTTTACATTTTTATAAATGTTTTCGAGGGTGGAAAGACATGCAAGTTTTGCAAAAATAGACAATTTTTCGATGAACGAAAACTCATATTTCTAAATCGTGTTACGAATGGATTACACAGAACTCAAATGGTTTACGAACGATTTATACTAAACTGTTTTCATGTCCCCCTTTTCTTTTAACTGTTTATTTTGAAGAACAGGACACCAGTGAGTTCGTGTCCCCCTTTTTCTTTTAACTGTTTTCAGTTTTATAACTTGCGGGGGTGAAGTACATGTTTCAAATGTTTCAAATGTTTACAAATGGTATGGTTAGCTAAGGAATGAACTGTTAGATCATGTGAATGGGTAGGCGTTAACTTAAGACCATTAATCTTCGTATGAAGACCGTGGGGCATGAGTGATAGATCTATTTAGGTGTTGCGAGCCCTACCCATGGGTCCGCGAGTTGGCCCATGTGGTGACTATGTCGTTCCAGCCGGGTGGCCCGGTACGAAATCCGCTAGGTTTGAGCCTTACACCATTGCACACATATTAATGTCTTAGCTACACATTAATGATCTGTTCATAGACGCTTTCATACCGGATTATCAAAGGAATACTTACAAATGTTTACAAGTTTATTTGGAGCTCACAGTTTTCATATAACACGCCGAGTAAACTGATTTTACTATATTTTCACAACAACTTTTAAAAACCGGTTATTCAAAAGATTTATTTCAAATCTTTTACAAACAAACTATGAACTCGCTCAACTTTATGTTGATTTTTCACATGTTTATTTCTCGGGTTACTTTTTCAAATGATGGCGCGGTTGGAATAGGAGAACCACGTGGAGTCGAGTACTTAGTGGCGTTCGTTTTCTAGAAGTCTTAGCTTATTTGCTTCCGCTGTGCAATGAAGATACCGGTCCAGTCACGCCAATGCTCTGATATTTTGGGGTGTGACAACTGGACCGGTATCTTCATTGCACAACAGAAGCAAATAAGCTAAGACTTCTAGAAAACGAACGCCACTAAGTACTCGACTCCACATGGTTCTCCTATTCCAATCGCGCCATGATTTGAAAAAGTAACATGAGAAAGAAACATGTGAAAAATCAACATAAATTTGAGCGAGTTCATAGTTTGTTTGTAAAAGATTTGTAATAAATCTTTTGGATAACTGGTTTTTGAAATATGTTTGAGAAAACGAAATAAAAATCATTTTCTTGGCATGTTATATGAAAACTGTGAGTCTAGCCCACGAGAGTCTTTGTGCATTGCATGAGAGAGAATGGGTCGAGCCCAAAAGAGTCTTTGTAAGCAGGACCATCTCGTCCTCTTACTTATACATACCTTGAAAACTGTTACCAAAGTTCGTAAATCCATGTATTTGTAAGTTATCATCAAATAAATCTTAAAAACATTTGAAAATTCGAGTATCAAAACCTAGTATGTAGCGTCTATGACCAGATCATTAATGTTTCGCGAGGACATTAATATATGCGGCGACATAGGAAGCACTCAACCCTAGAGAATTTCCTCTGGTCCACCCGGTTGGAACAACAAAAGCACTACATGGGCCACATAAGGACCCAAGAGTGGGGCTCGCTACACCCATAGATCTACCACTTTTGCCCCTAGGTCTTTTACAAGATTAATGGCACTTAAGAGAGATACTATTCGCTCACGTGATCTAACAGTTCATTCCCTAGCTAAACCATGCCATTGAGAACTTGTATTTCCCCCGAGACTTATAAATCCAAAAACATTTAACAGAGAAGGGGGACTTGAAATCACTGGGTGTCCCGTTCTTCAAACGCATACAAACCCAGTCCCTTTGTTATAACTATGACGATCCCGTCCCTAGTCATGAAAATCATGCACGTTTTGAGAATACGCATTTGTTTTGTAAAACCGGTATATTTAGTATAAATCGTTCGTAAACCATTTGAGTTCCTTGAAATCCATTCGTAACATGGTTTAGAAATATGAGTTTTCATTTATCGAAAAATTGTTTACTTTTGCAAAACTTGCATGTCTTTCCACCCCCGAAAACATTTATAAAAATGTAAAACCGTAAAAAGTGGGGGTTATTAACACACCTAGATTTCCATGTGCAAATCTAAATAAGACTTCGTGATGTCGTTTCCAAGACGTGACTCGCTAGCGTCCATTCTATAAAATTCCTAAAACGGAATATCTTATAAGTTTCTAGATAAATGCGATAACTAATTACGTGTCACCGAGCTTTACCGAATCATTAACCGAGCGATTCAACGTAAGTTGTTAACTTAGTGGAGACGTAGAAGTTATACTTGTTAAGTTTCGTTTAATGTCGTTAATAATTTACTAAGTCTAGAAAGTACTTAGTTTTCGAGGAATTCGAAATATATAAATATTTACACAAAAATATAAATATATCGATAGAATAGTGTTAGTCGTCCCGAGAAGTCGTACGTTGATATAGAGTACGTCGTTTAGGTGTTTAAAATAAATATATAAGCTATATTTATTTTATAAAAAAAATGAGCCATTTGATGTTTGAAATAAATATATAAACTATATTTATTCTTATAAAATAATCGTCGAGTTGTTGTGTTTGAAAATAAATATATAACTATATTTATTTTTATAAAAGAATTCATGTTGTACGATATTTGAAATAAATATATAAACTATATTTATTTTTATAAAACGAATTCGTGTTGTTTGGTATTTGAAATAAATATATAACTATATTTATTTTTATAAAACGAAATCGGTTTGTTTGTTGTTGGAAATAAATATATGAAATCTATACTATATAATAAAAGAAACCTCTTTAGGGACACATGTCATCATATTAGACCATCTCTTATAGATAATTATAATTTTAGTTTAATCTATTCTAATTAATTATATATAACTCTTCTACTAATCTAGAAATAGTTTATATCAACTAACAACTATAAATAATAATTTGCAAACATTTACGTTAACTAAATGTTAATCAATTTATGTTTTAAGACACAAGTGGAAAATTCTTGAATAATTATCTTATTATCGATTCTATTCGAAAGATATTTCTTTAAAGAAATATGAATTGATTAACATAAATTGATTTACATTTAGTTAACGTAAATGTTTACAAATTATTATTTATAGTTGTTAGTTGATATAAACTATTTCTAGATGAGTAGAAGAGTTATCTATCATTAATTAGAAGAGATTAAACTAAAATTATAATTATCTATAAGAGATGACCTAATATAGTAGAAGAGTTATCTATCATTAATTAGAAGAGATTAAACTAAAATTATAATTATCTATAAGAGATGGCCTAATATGATGACAAGTGTCCCTAAAGAGGTTTCTTAGCGGTAAGACCCGTGTGCAAACACGGATGGTTTCTTAGAAAACCATGCATAACACATATTAATAGAAAGTATAGATAGGTATATAGATATTGTACCAAAACGTGTTATCTATTATAGATTATAGAGTCGAGTGGGTATGGTTTATTATAAAACTATATTATAACCCCGTGTATTACACGGGGTGCGTTGAATAAATAAATTTTATATACTAAATAATAAAACAATATATCTTTAAAACCTCATTTATTGTACGGGTTGAATAAATATAAATTTATATATTAAATAATAAAAAGTTATATCTATAAGAACCATAATAATAAAATAATTACATCTTTAAAAATATGCGCATTACACGGTTTGAATAAATGTAATTTTCTGTACTAAATAATAAAAAAATATATATCCAAAAATAACCCCGTGTATTGCACGAATTGAATAAATCTAATTTTATATATCAAATAATAAAAAGTTATATCTTAAAAAACCTCATGTATTACATGGGTCGAGTAAATGTAATTTTGTATAGTGAAAATAAAAATATTTAATATACTAATACAAAGTTTGGTTTTCGTGATAAAAGTAGATTATTCTGGTGTTGCAAAATTTGCTAACGAAGTCTCAATAAATTTAACCCTTTATTTAAAACTCCGTAAATGTATAAATAATAAATAATATTAGTTAATTTTATTTTAAGTTTCGTAAAATCTATTTGATACCAAACTAAACAAAACTTTCAAATATAATTAATTCAAAAAAATAATATTATAAATAAGGAGATTAAACTAAATAATAATTATCCATAAGATATTAAACTAATAATATTTAGTAGGAGGATTATCTATAATATAAGATATTAAACTAAATAATGCATATATTTTTAAAGATGCAATTATTTTATTATTATGGTTCTTATATATATAACTTTTTATTATTTAATATATAAAATTATAAAAATTCAACCCATACAATAAATGAGGTTTTTAAAGATATATTATTTTATTATTTAGTATATAAAATTTATTTATTCAACCCCGTGTAATACACGGGGTTATAACCTAGTTATATTTATGTTATATAAGCATTTGTGTTATCGACATTTGTAACAATGTAAACAATTATATTGATTTCATAAAAGAATTATCGAAATTTTGAAGTTTCGTAACTATACTTATCGTTGTAAAAACTTTTCAAATCGTCGTTTTCGTAAATTGTAAAGTATCGTCGAAAGTAATAATGTATTTGTATTTGTATTTCTAAAAGTGTATTTGAATCCGATAGTTTGTTAGATAATAAAACGCGCGTTGTTTTATGGATTTTCTCGAAAAAATGGCAGAGTTTCCTCTGTTTTTGGACGCCCCCGACAACACAAGTTGTCGTTATTTCTCAAAATTCAATCAAGATTCAAACAATAATAACAATATTTATAGAAGATTTGTCGATTATTTCAAGATGTTAACTAATATTTAATCGATTCGAGCTCGTTGTCACGTAAGATTAACACTACAAAAATAACAAAATAAACGCGCCGTTAATTTTTACCAATTCCTCATGTCGAAACGCTAACTGAGTTGACCGAGTCAACTGAGTTGACCGGTTATATTGACCAAGTCAACAGGGGTTGACTGAGTTGACTTTGACCGAATCTGATCCGAACCGAACCGTTGACCTTTGTTGGCTGTCTTGACCAACTTTGACTGGGTGTCGACCCGAACCCGAGCCTCAACTAAGGCCGTGGGGTATGGTGGGGCTTGGATTGGGGCTTGGGTTAGGGCATTGGTTGACATGTGGAAAACAAATTTAAACCCACGCCCATGGGGTATGGTGGGGCTTGGGTTGGGGGCATGAGTTTGGTTTGGCCATTGAGAGTCTGACATGTGGAAAGCAAATTTAAACCCACACATTGCTAGCCCGCCCCACGCCCGGCTTAAAAGCCAAGCCCCAAGGGTCACGCCCAAAACCCACGCCCCAACCCAAGCCCCCGGGGTGGTGACTTGGGCGTTTTCAGCCAACCCACGCCCCAACCCAAGCCCCATACCCCATGGCCTAAAACAAACAAAATCTGACCGAGCCGCATTCAAACCCAAACGCCAAGCTAAACCCGATCTGCACCAAAACTCGAACCATCATCTGGTGTTGAACACATCTAACGGAACATCACCACCATCATTGTTGTCGCCGTCGGCGTGGCTGCCACAGTCGGCCTCCTCCGACTCCGTCATCAACATAATAAACAGCAACCACATTTCATCATCATCAATTCTCAATCTTCAGGAAAAATAAAAGAAATAAGAAGATGGGGGGTGTTACCGTGAACCCGGTGGACCGAGACACGGACCGCCGCCGTGAGCTGCGGTTCCGGCCACTTTCGCTCTCTCCTGCCATCTTCTTCATCATTTTCACGTATCATCTTCATCATCACTTCACCCAATCTCATCACCGTCATCGGAAAACAGGAGAAAGAGGCGTTGTTCCGTCGTTCCGATTCACCACCGCCATAACGGCACCACCGCACCACCGTCCGTACAACACCGAGAACCACCGTCGCGGCGCCATCTCCGTCCACCACCGGCTTTGGTCGCCGGCATTCTGTCGGGGGGGGGGGGGTGGGGTGACCGAGAGGGTGTTTGGCTTGTGTTATGTAGATGAAATCTCTTGTGTTTACAGGTTGGATTCGAGAGAGACATAGGAGATGTATGGGTGTGGTATGTCTGATTCATCTTTGAGGAAGAATTTGAGATGGGTTTAGGGCTTTGTGTGTGTGTCTAATGTATTGATTGAGAGAGGAAGCAGGGAATGTTCTGTGTTTTGAATTTTGGATGAGTTAGGAAGGAGAGATGGAGATGATAAGGTTTGAGAGGAAAATGGTCATGGTGAGCGGCTGCCTACAAAAATGAGGGATTAGGTTTCTCACTACCCTTTTATACTAGGTTAGATTTAGTTAGTGGGCTTCGGCTTGGGCCCAAGACCCACAAGCCTAACCTCATGTTTTTAATGGCCCGTAATCTCCTGCGAGACCCGTTTTCAAAACCCGAACTCCATAAAATGCCGTAAATTAGTGTATTAAAATAAAAAGAAACAAAATAGTGCCGGTTTTTAACGTTGGACACGTTCGTTCGTCGGTTGCGTAAAAATCGCGAAAATTTGCGTCGTTGCCATGTTAATTCGTTTTACGATCCGGTTTCAACTGCGGTTACTAAAATTTTATTACGGAGCTAAATATAGCATAAAATTTAAGTTTTGGAGGTAATACGCGTGTCCGATGCTCCCGTTTTGTTGTCGGTGCGTTCCTGCAGTCGCGTTTTTCGTTCACGTTTACGTTTTGTGGCGTACGGAAGTACTATAAATTCGCGAAACTAAATTTATAAGTATAAAATATTCATATAAAATTAATGATTGTCGGCGTTGTCAGTTTTTTGTATGGTGCCAGTTCGTTACCGTTTAATATTCAACGGTTTCTCCGCAGAACGTCATACACGCGCTGTAAAGTCGATTAGGCGTTCCTAGACACTCCAAAGGTCTAATTTAAACTAATTTACGCCTTAAATACTATCTATTATCGTTCCAAACATTTGTTAATCGTGTAATTAGAGCTGTAAATCATCGGTTTTCACATTATTCCCCTGTTAATAAAATTTCGTCCTCGAAATTTAGACTACGTTAACTCCTTAGAGTTACGTTATGCGTAGGTAAATTCGAATAGTGTCAAAGTGGATGACCGTGAAATGGAATCAAGACTTATTCGAATTAGGTGAATTCAAGGACGTGCTATAACAATAAGAACCCAAGGGTTAACAGAAATGTGTTTCAGAATTTGATGTCAAGGGAAACGAGACATACAGATACAGTCACTAGTGTGACTAAGTTAACAGAGGTCCAACAAAGAGGATTTTCGATCAATAGAATTCCAAACGAACGTTCACAATATGCAACTGAATAACATCCACTCGATGAAACTTAGAATCAACAAGCTCAAATGAGATATTTTTGCATCAAACACTCGATCATGATCAGCACAAGCTGCAAGTTATACCGACGCCACAAGGTGTCGTGGTGATCGAGATAATTCAATAATAGCGGTGACTGAACAAGTTCACCGTGTTTGAGATCAAATGAGTGCTCTACGAAGTAAATCTGAAAATTTGTTTCGAACGACGTTATAGGATTTTTAATTGAAAATGGAACATCAAAGAAATAATGTTTTTGATCGAAGGTGAAGAAGCAATGAATATCGCAAAACTTTCGATCGATGTTGAAAGAACCATTAGGAAGTACACCGGAATATAATATGAATTTGTGTACCATTATCTTAACACACAATTGTGTTAAGATTGCTTTAATATGATAAATCGAAGTGGATTTAAAATAATTAAATAAATAACAATTAAATCCATGCATGAGATGTATAAACGAGATTAGCGCAAGCTTCAAGTTAGTGAAAACACCATCACATGGTGTCGAAATCAACAAACATTTTAATGGAGTCATAGACCAAACAAGTCTACTATGACTCGGAACAGATGAACGCTTGTTAAAACGAATTTGAATATGATGTTTCCAATACATCATAAGGTGCCTTGAATTGAGTATGTGTAATGGACAAGTTCAAACAATCGAACTTGGTTTCAGCGCAATCCGACAATAAATACATGTATCGACAAGGAAATTTCGGCATGGTTACAAAGATAAACCACATATGTAACTCGAAAGGGAAAGAAGTTTCAAGAAATTCGTTGACTCGATAGCAAGGAGTCAACATTTACAAGATTGTGGATCATCAATATCACGAAGCAATAATTAGATGTAGCGAAATAATATTCGATATTTTGGCGAAAATGATCATTCGAAATGACACCACATGCGTAACAAACGATGCATGTGTAACATGTGAATTTTTCAAGATGTAAAAATTTGCTCGCTAGATGTAAAAGTCGAAATTTCAATAAAAGAATTTTTTTAAGGACTTTACCTGGGGTTTTGTGTAATGATCGGTTGTTAGGTGACATTACCATGGAATGTCGAACATAGCGTATTCGTTGTTAATGAGATAGGGGGAATGCGAAGATATGTGACTTCTTTTGCAGCGCCAATAGTTGTGAGTCTCATTAGGCTAAGCATCGACTGTTGCGAAATCTTGTACTAAAGTACCTCAGCATGATTCGTGTCATTTACAGGATCACGTGGCAAAGTATTGCACTTCGGTTGTTGTTCTCCCGCTGACGAGATTAGCATCGTTGTTGTCATACCCATTTGTGTTTTCCCCAAGGCCTTGCCTCGAAAGTCGTGTGTGATGTACTTCGACGTCCGTTGACGTGTAGTTTAAGTTTCACGTATAGTTGCGCAATAGCGTTACGTTCCACGTAGATTACCTGCTCAGATAATTAAGATAGCATAGACGACAGAATATAATAGTGTTTGCGCGAATTAATAATCGCAGTTCCTACGTGAGGACCTTTAATGAATTCCAACATAAGTTTCTCATCAAGAGTTTTCCAAAGGTTCTATATGCGTGTTATCAAAACCCTCCAGGTTTTACTTACTGTGTGTAATCGCTTCATGTACCGTGTATCAAACACAACACTTATGTATTTTTTAAAACCAGAATGTTAACCCATTGTTTTCGGCAATGGTTGGAGCCCATATTCGAGTCTTAGGTGTTTTGTACGTGTTCAAGTCTTAATAATCTAAGTCCCCAGAGGAAAGTGTGGTTAGAGCCTAGGTATCTCTACAGAAACTTAATTCGCTGAAATCTATAGCTCTGATACCAATCTGTCACACCCCGAAATATCAGAGCATTAGCATGACTGGACCGGTATCTTCATTGCACAGAGGAAGCAAATAAGCTAAGACTTTTAGAATACGAACGCCAATAAGTACTCGACTCCACATGGTTCTCCTATTCCAACTGCGCCATGATTTGAAAAAGTAACATGAGAAAGAAACATGCGAAAAATCAACATAAAGTTGAGAGAGTTCATAGTTTGTTTGGAAAAGATTTGGAATAAATCTTTTGGATAACCGGTTTTGAAATATGTTTGAGAAAACGAAATAAAAATCATTTTCTTGGCGTGTTATATGAGAACTGTGAGTCTAGCCCACGAGAGTCTTTGTGCATTGCATGAGAGAGAATGGGTCGAGCCCAAAAGAGTCTTTGTAAGCAGGACCATCTCGTCCTCTTACTTATACATAAGTTGAAAAACGTTACCAAAGTTCGTAAATCCTTGTATTTGTAAGTTATCATCAAATAAATCTTAAAAACATTTGAAAATTCGAGTATAAAAAACTAGTATGTAGCAGCTATGAACAGATCATTAATGTTTCGCGAGGACATTAATATATGCGGCGACATAGGAAGCACTCAACCCTAGCGAATTTCCTTCGGTCCACCCGGTTAGAACAACAAAAGCACTACATGGGCCACACAAGGACCCAAGAGTGGGACTCGCTACACCCGATAGATCTACCACTTTTGCCCCTTGGTCTTCTACAAGATTAATGGCACTTAAGAGAGATACTATTCGCTCACGTGATCTAACAGTTCATTCCCTAGCTAAACCATACCATTGAGAACTTGTATTTCCACCGAGAGTTATAAATCCGAAAACATTTAAGAGAGAAGGGGGACTTGAATTCACTGGGTGTCCCGTTCTTCAAATGCAGACCAACCCAGTCCCGTTGTTATAACTAAGACGATCCCGTCCCTAGTCATGAAAATCATGCACGTTTCGAGAATACGCATTTGTTTTGTAAAACCGGTATATTTAGTATAAATCGTTCGTAAACCATTTGAGTTCCTTGAAATCCATTCGTAACATGGTTTAGAAATATGAGTTTTCGTTTATCGAAAAATTGTTTACTTTTGCAAAACTTGCATGTCTTTCCAACCCTGAAAACATTTATAAAAATGTAAAACCATAAAAAGTGAGGGTTATGAATTCACCTGGATTTCCATGTGCAAAGCTAACTAAATACGACTTCGTGATGTCGTTTCCAAGACGTGACTCGCTAGCGTGCATTCTATAATATCCCTAAAACGGAATATCTTATAAGTTTCACGATAAATGCGGTAACTAATTATGTATCACCGAATCGTTAACCGAGCGATTTGACGGTAAGTTGTTAATTTAGTGGAGACGTAGAAGTTATACTTGTTAAGTTTCGTTCAATGTCGTTTATAATTTACTAAGTCTAGAAAGTACTTAGTTTTCGAGGAATTCGAAATATATAAATATTTACACAAAAATATAAATATATCGATAGAATAGTGTTAGTCGTCCCGAGAAGTCGTACGTTGATATATAGTACGCCGTTTAGGCGTTTAAAATAAATATATAAGCTATATTTATTTCATAAAAGAACACGAGCCATTTGATGTTTGAAATAAATATATAAACTATATTTATTCTTATAAAAGAATCGTCGAGTTGTTGTGTATGAAAATAAATATATAACTACATTTATTTTTATAAAAGAATTCGTGTTGTACGATATTTGAAATAAATATATAAACTATATTTATTTTTATAAAACGAATTTGTGTTGTTTGGTATTTGAAATAAATATATAACTATATTTATTTTTATAAAACGAAATCGGTTTGTTTGTTGTTGGAAATAAATATATGAAATTATATTTATGTTATATAAGCATTTGTGTTATCGGCATTTGTAACAATATAAACAATTATATTGATTTCATAAAAGAATTGTCGAAGTTTTGAAGTTTCACATAACTATACTTATCGTTGTAAAAACTTTTCGAATCGTCGTTTTCGTAAATTGTAAAGTGTCGTTGTAAGTAATTATGTATTTGTATTTGTTTTTCTAAAAGTGTATTTGAAACCGATAGTTTGTTTGATAATAAAACGAGTTTTGTTTTAAGGATTTTCTCAAAAAACGGGCAGCGTTTCCTCTGTTTTGGACGCCCCCGACAACACAAGTTGTCGTTGTTTTTCAAAATTCAATCAAGATTCAAACAATAATAACAATATCTATATAAGATTTGTTGAATATTTAAAGATGTGAACTAATATTTAATCGATTCGAGCTCGTTGTCACGTAAGATTAACACTATAAAAATAACAAAATAAACTTGCCATTAATTTTTACCAATTCCTCACGTCGAAACGCTAACTGAGTTGACCGAGTCAACTGAGTTGACTGGTTGTGTTGACGGAGTCAACTCGGGTTGACCGAGTTGACTTTGACCGAATCTGACCTGAACCGACTGATCCGAACCGAATCGTTGACCTTTGTTGACTGTCTTGACCAACTTTGACTGGGTGTTGACCCGAACGATGTGTGATCCGAACCCGAGCCTCAACTAAAACAAACAAAATCTAACTGAGCCGCATTCAAACCCAAACGCCAAGCTGAACCCGATCTGCACCAAAACTCGAACCATCATCTGGTGTTGAACACGTCTAACGGAACATCACCACCATCATTGTTGTCGCTGCCAGCATGGCTGCCACAGTCGGCCTCCTCTGACTCCGTCATCAACCTAATGAACAGTTACCGCATTTCATCATCATCAATTCTCAATCTGTAGGAAAAATAAAAGAAATAAGAAGTAGAGAGGGGTGTTACCGTGAACCCGGTGGACCGAGACACGGACCGCCGCCATGAGTTGCGGTTCCGGCCACTGTCTCTCTCTCCTGCAATCTTCTTCATCATTTTCACGTATCATCTTCATCATCACTTCACCCAATCTCATCATCAGAAATCGGGAGAAAGAGGTGTTGTTCCGCCGTTCCGATTCACCACCGCCATAACCGCACCACCATTCGTACACCACCGAGCACCACTGTCGTTGCAGACGGCTCCACCACCACCGTGAGCGGCAGCGCCGTCTCCGTGCACCATCGGCTTTGGTCGCCGGCCTTCTGTCGAGGGGGAGGGGTGACCGAGAGGGTGTTTGGCTTGTGTTATGTAGATGAAATCTCTTGTGTTTGCAGGTAGGATTCGAGAGAGATATAGGAGATGTATGGGTGGTATGTCTGATTCATATTTGAGGAAGAATTTGAGATGGGTTTAGGGCTTTGTGTATGTGTCTGATGTATTGATCGAGAGAGGGAGCAGGGAATGTTCTGTGTTTTGAATTTTGGATGAGTTAGGAAGGAGAGATGGAGAGGATAAGGTTTTAGAGGAAAGTGGTCATGGTGAGCGGCTGCCTACAAAAATGAGGGATTAGGGTTTCTCACTACGCTTTTGTACTAGGTTAGATTTAGTTAGTGGGCTTTGGGCTAGGGCCCAAGGCCCACATGCCCAATCTCATGTTTTTAGTGGCCCGTAATCTCCTACGAGACCCGTTTTCAAAACCCGAACTCCGTAAAATGCTTTAGAATAGTGTTTTAAAATAAAAAGACATAAAATAGTGTAGGTTTTTAACGTTGGACACGTTCGTTCGTCGGTTGCGTAAAAATCGCGAAAAATTGCGTCGTTGCCGTGTTAATTCGTTTTTCAATCCGGTTTCGACTGCGGTTACTAAAATTTTGTTACGGAGTTAAATATAGCGTAATATTTAAATTTTGGAGGTAATACGCGTGTCCGATGCTCCCGTTTTGTTGCTGGTGCATTCCTACAGTCGCGTTTTTCGTTCACGTTTACGTTTTGTGGCGTACGGAAGCACTATAAATTCACGAAACTAAATTTATAAGTATTAAATATTCGTATAAAATTCGTGATTGTCGGCGTTGTCAGTATTTTGTATGGTGTCAGTTCGTTACCGTTTAATATTCAACGATTTCTTCGCAGATCGTCATACACGCGCTGTAAAGTCGATTAGGCATTCCTAGACATTCCAAAGGTCTAATTTAAACTAATTTACACCTTAAACACTATTTATTATCGTTCCAAACATTTGTTAATCAGCCGTAAATCACCGGTTGTCACGGTACTTGGGCCGGGTATCGTGGCACGATTGATTCGAGTTCGGGCCGAGAGCAAAAACAAGGGACGTGCGACCAAAATTATAAAGCCAAACTACCTTTTAACATATATAATACACACATTCATTCAACACATTTAGGTACGTCCAATCAAAATCATTCATTCCAAATGCGTACATGCAAATACAACGTATGGCAAGGCATGAAAAGGAACTAGTAAAAGACTCTTGAAATCATGAGTTGTCACAACTGACCTTACCCTTTCTAATTAGATACTCGTAAATGATGAACCTTGTAGAAGGTATAGAGCGTTGAGACGAGAAATTAGGAAAAATAGGATTAGTCAATAAAGGTCTACGAGGATTCTTCGTAAGAATCAAAGTTTCTCACAGAAACTACAGGACCACAATTAAAAAGACTATCCTTAACGTTTCCACATAGTGCGAAAACACAACCTGTAAAGTAGAACTTCAGGGACGAAATTCCCTAAACAGGGGGAGACAGTGACACCCGGCTATTTTGAGTCTGTACCGTACTAGTGTGACACGTGTTATGAATAAATAAAGGTAGTAGTTTAGTAAATAAGGTGTAATTATGTGATATTTAATGTGTTGGTAAATCCAAACTATGTTAAAATTTATGTTAGCAATAATAAGATAAACGCTTATCGCGTAATGAACAAAATGCGAAACGAACATCGGTGACCGCCCGGATAATGTTAAAATCCTAAAAATATTCCGTTATGATTAAAATTCTATTTTTAATCATATTCGTGAAGAAAAATTAAGACGCTTAAAAACGCTATTTTTCGAGTTAAAGCGCATACTGCGCAATACCGCGCTTATACTGTAAAATACAGACAACGCAGTCAGTCTAGGCAAATATAATATTATTCAGCAATATCATGGCGAGTTTATTTTTATAGAGCGACAAAAATAATTTTAAATGCATTAAAACGTGATTTAAACGCGAGATAAAATACCCGGTAGTCAGTTAAATACCTATATTTAACTATATATAATATATACATGCAAAAATGCATATAAAGGTGTGTGTGTATGGGGTATGTGTCGACCAAAGGAATCAATACTCTTGCCACCTTTTCCTTCCATTTGCCATGTGTTGATGTAAAAGAAAGTGGTCCAATCACAAAACTCCTTCACATGCCATAACAACTTCCAAGACATAAAAGAATTCACATTCTTCTTCCATTTCCTTCCCTCATAACCGTATACTACTTCACCATTTTGTTGGTGTATATTTCGTACGTCTGCCACTGTGCGAATAGCTAGATAGAGCGTGTGTTGAATATTGTATAGAATAGGAGAAAGTTGGACAGGTTTTGATAATGTAAAGGTCCATCCGGACGGATGACCATCCGGTCGGATGGCAATCCGATCAGATGGACACATGGGTGTTATCTATAAATAGGGGGTTTGGGCTCCCATTTGGACAAGCTTTTGGTTCCCAGAGGGGAAATGCTGTCCAACTGGTCTCGTGGTGCTGTAAACGTTGAATAATCAATAGAGACCAGATTGAAATTGACTGCTCGGTTTCGTATTCTGTTTCTACTCCTTTCTTAGTCGTAATAAACGCACCGAACACGTCGTTTCGGGACCGAAGCTCCGTCAAACTCGCCGCATCCTGGAGTCAGCAGTGGTATCAGAGCTATGGTACCGATTTAATCGATTTAACAGTCGGTTAAATCACCCAAAGCTCATCAGTTTTGGGTTAAACGGGAGTTTTGACATTAAACAGAGAAAATCATCAAAATAAAGGTCAATTCACGGATGGATTTTAGAATTGAAGACATCATTCTGTTCGGAATTGATTCGCGCACAATCCTGTGAAGTTTCATCATTAAATTCACACAAATAAAGATTCTAGATCGAAAAAACGTGATTTGGAGTGTTCTTGAGCTGTTAGAAAATTTCCGATCAGATGGCAATCCGATCGGATGACCATCCGATCCATATCACTATCTTGCTTGAAGGCTTATTGAAGGATTATATGCTTTCAATCGGATGGCAGTCCGATCGGATAACCATCCGATCCATATCACTATGGGGTGTTTGAAAGTTAAGTTGTTTTCAATCGAATGGCAATTTGATCAGATGGCAATCCGATCGGATGACCATCCGATCCACAAACACAAGTCTACCCACTCTTGTCCTTCAATGGAATGACAATCCGATCGGATGACCATCCGACACTTGACATTCGACCAGATGATCAAATGCCTAAAAAAAGGCATTTTTTGATCGCATCGACGAGGAGAGTCTACAGAAAAAATTTGGTGATTGTCAATTTTTTCGGGTTTTTAACGACCAAGCTGGGTTGTTCGGGGACACCGCCTGGGGCTTCAGTAAACATATTTGATGATGCGATCATAGATTGTGGAAATTAGTGGGGTAGTAATGATACCGGTGCAGAATGTTTATCAATCAGGGTATATGACTATTTATGGGCCAAAACGTAAAATCCGCAAAGACGAAAAATTGACAATTGTGGCGAATATTGTGATATTCTAGTTTGGTCAAGTTTTTTCGGAGAAGAGAACTGAAAACTGAATTTAGTTTGAGGGGGAATTCAGTGTTAGAGACGTCAGAATTTGCAAAAATGAGGGGGAATAAAATTTCACTATCGTATGTTGAAATTCCGACATTTTTGAAATTCATGACACTGTGACGGGTGGTCCGTAGGACAACCCTTTATGATGTTAAAAGACAAGTTTATCCCTCATTTAAGTGTGTAATTATCTCGAATTAGATAACTACTGTTGTTTATGTCTCAGGTGCGGTTTGGCGGTTTAAAGTGAAGAAAAATGCAGCTTTGGAAGGTTTGAAGTTGAACGGGTCGTGCGCATGGAACAAAAGTTGAAACAAGGAACAAAACTCAGATTTTCACCGTAAATTACGGTCCCACCCTAATTTACGGTGGACCTGATTTCTGCCTGAAACTCACCGTAGCTCAGACAAATCTCACCGTAACATATTGATGTTCACCGTAAATTACGGTGACACCGTAATTTACGGTGGAGGCGACGCGAAAACCGTAACTGCCAACATTAAGTCAGTTTTATGGTGTCTTTTCAAGTATTCTCATGATTGGTCGGTTATTGGAGACACTAGGGGCGATTTTGGCTATCTTTGCTTGGTTTTGAACAATTGCTAACATTCGGTTTGTGATTTCGATTCGTATGAACATTGAATTTGTTGCTATGATGATTCACCAAGCTATGTGTGGCTAAAACTTTCGGTGATCATCTTAGGTGAAGGTTTTTCTTGAACTTTTGTGTGTTTATTTCTGAATTTCTAGAATGATAATTTGCGTTGCTTGAATATCATGGTGTATGCATAATTGTTTGTAGCTTGTTAATCGATAGTGCAATTTCTAGTCTTAATCGTACGTTCTTGGTGCCGTTGGCAATCGAGATATCACGGGAAGGGTTAGGGTTGGTTATTGATTAATTGATCATCGGGAAACAACCTCGCGTTTATAAATCCGAGTACTTTGTTCCCTTTTATCACTTCGATTATTTATGCACGAGTTATGTCTATGTAACTCTTTCTAGTTGGAATTTCACACAATTGTTTAAAGAAACTGAATCCTAAGATGGTCATTGTTCTCTCCTAATCTGTTTTACAACCAACATTTGATTTGCAATTAGTTATTAATTTAGTTTTATAAAACAACAATCCAAATTATTGATCTTTATTTTCTGCAACTTAGGTTAATTGTAGTTTAATCGCAAAGCTATAAAATCAACTCATTTTCCACATACTCCCTGAGTTCGATACCCTATTACCGCTATCTATAGTTGTTATTGGGATTAATTTGCGTGTACCACGACATCACGTCAAATTTTGGCGCCGCTGCCGGGGAATAGTGCGCAACGTGTGTCAGTTTGTTAGTTTTGCTTTGTTATTTTCGGGTTTACACTGGTGTGTTTAGTGTGCAGGTTCTACAGGTGCATGCATACTAGAGGCTCTCACAAAGCTTCACCATTGTCATTTGATCCGGAAATCGAAAGAACGCTAAGGCAAAACTGAGTTTTACTACGCGAAAACAGAATCATTGGTTCACCTACTTCACCCATTACACCAAGAAATATCATGGAAGAAACACAAGTACCACCCACAACGGGTCAAACGACCTCGTCATTTATACCTACTTCCACACACCCATCACCAAACACAACCATACCTAATACCACTACAAATCCTACTCCACCTCATGACACTACACCAACTAACACCACACCACCAAACACTACTCAAGTCGAACCTAGTCTTACTTTTAGCCCATCTACTACGATTTCACCACTTACTCATTTCTTCCCAGTTTCGGGTCAGTCATCTTCACATTATTCAATACCCCAAGGTTCAACGGTCGTTCATGCAACTTCAACATTTAGACCATCAAACCAGTCGGGTTTTCAATACTCAACCATTCCATTTGGGCAAACTTCGGGTATAGGGAGAGATGGATATGAGGAAGGATACGAAGATTTTGAGGGTTATGATGAAGATGGGTATGCTTATGCTTATGGGGGTGATGGTGATCAAGGAGAGTTCGGTTATGTGCAAAGTCAATCTCAAGGAATGGCAAGTGTAGGTGGAGTGCCACAACAACAACAACTTATACCGCAACATATTAGGCCAAGGCCACAAGGGCCACCAATGCAACGCCCTATTCCATTGCAACAAGTTCGGCCACAAAATGTACAACCACAATTTCAAAGGCCAATTCAACAACCACCGATGCCACAACAACAATTTCAACCACCGTTCGTACCACAAGGGCATATACCAAGACCTATGGGTCCTATTCGTCCAAGGGGTCGATTGGGTGTTCCAAGAAGGCATCTTAGGGAACAAGCACGGGGAATAGAAGCACATTTCAGGCCAATAATTACTCAAAACCCTTCACCGGTGGTTATCCCTCACAACAACCAAGGGAAAACCTTTGAAGTAAGAACAAATTCTTTGCAAAGTTTGCCGAAATACAAAGGGCTAGCAACGGAGGAACCATATTTCCATTTAGAGGCCTATGACTCAATTTGCAATACTTTTGGGAGTCAAGGTTTTTTGGCCGATGATATCAATTTGGTACTATTTCAATTTTCTTTGGAGGATAAGGCAAAGAAGTGGTTCTACACTTTACCTTCAGCATCTATATATACTTGGGTGGAGATGCAACAAATTTTCTTAGACGAATTTTACACCGCCCAAAAGACCAACGATGCTAGAAAAGGATTGAGGAGCTTCCAACAACAACATGGTGAGATGTTCCATGAGGTATTTGAACGTTTCAATATGATGATTAAAAATTACCCTCACCATGGGATTGAACTTTGGGAGTTGATGAATGCCTTCCACGAGGGGTTGAGTCCCGAGGATGCTCGAGATTTAATGTCCATTACCGGTGGGACTTTTGGCACAAACTATGAGAATGACGATTGGGAGTTCTTGGAGAATATGACAAGTACATCAAAGAGAAAGGCTCAAGCATCGAGGAGAGCGCGACCGGCCATTGCCCGACCTCAAGTGCACGCAATAGATGATGGTAATGTTCAAACTACTAACCAAATTTATGATGTTTGTGCATTGTGTAATGAAATAGGTCATGCGGCTGAAAATTGCGAAGGAATGGTGGAAGGCCAATATGAAGAAGTTCATGCGGTTCAAGGTCAAGGTCAAGGAGGGGGTGGTAGAAACTACAACAACATGAACTCTAATACTTACCACCCCGGGTTGAGGAACCACCCAAATTTTCGCTATGGGAACCCTTCAAATCAAGCTAACCCGAACTTTCAAGGTAGCCAAGGTAACTTTGGTTCACGCCAACCTTACAACAACCAAAGTGGATATCGAGGCGGGAACAACCAAGGCTATCAAAGGCAATATCAAACGGGTCAAGAACAAGGGGGGTCTTCGGGTGGAAATGAGATGATGGAGATGCTAAAAAGCATGCAAACGGAGATGCAAAAACAGAACCAACTTGATGAAGTTCGAATGCAAAAGGATGAGGTTCGTGACAAAAGCATCCAATCATTAACAACCCAAATGGGTCAATTGGCAACCGATGTGGCGGAATTGAAGAAAAACAAGGGTCAACTTCCTAGTGACACCAAGGTAAATCCATCACACGGTTCGTCAAGAGGTAATGTTAATGTGCATCATGTTAGTGTTTTGAGAAGTGGAAAAGAGTTTAAAGCCAATTTATCACCCGAATTGGTTGAGGGGGTAGTTGAGGACATCACGGGTAATGATAGTGATGATGAAGTTTCACCGGTTAAACCTAAAGAAACAAATGTTAACAAACCGGGGTTGGGTGAAAACGAAAAGAATGAAAAAGTTGAGGGTGAACCGAGTCAAGTCCCGTTTCCATCGGCCTTACTTGACCCGGGTAGAAAAAACTTTATTGCATCAAGAGGTCCCCAAAAAGAAGAATTGTGGGACATGTTTAAACAAGTTAAAATTAACCTTCCACTCCTTGATGCAATAAAACAAGTACCCGCCTATGCAAAATTCTTAAAAGAGTTATGTACACAAAAAGGCAAAACAAGAAGAAAATGCCTAAGCGGGTCGATTTAACCGGGCAAGTGAGTGCAGTTTTAAATGGGGAGCTTCCTCCTAAGCTCCAAGATCCGGGCACGCCATTGATTAATATACAAGTTGGTAATTTTCAAATGGCTAAGGCGTTGCTAGATCTTGGAGCCGGAGTTAGTATTTTACCAGGGGGCTTATATGACCAATATGATTTTGGTCCGTTAGCAAGGGTGGAGACAACGGTTGTTTTAGCCGATTTGTATCATAAGTTACCCCGGGGTATGGTTCAAAATGTAATGTAAAAATTGATGAATTTTATTACCCGGTTGACTTTTTAGTCTTGGACTACTCATCGGCGGACCCCAAGCAACAACAAAACGTAATTTTGGGTCGGCCATTTTTTAGCACCGCACATGCAGTAATCGATTGTAGATTTGGTACAGTCGATATGACTTTTGGGAACCGAAAAATGCGTTTGAATGTTTTTACTAACAATTCTAATGCTAATGATGTTGATAAGTGTTTCATGGCAGATATAGTTGACGGATGCAACCCGCATGAGTATGAGGAGGATGGTTTGGATGTTTGCCTGTGTGATTATTCTGAACAGGTACATGCTTATGCACTCCGGGTTGAAGAGGAAAAACAAGATGCAATGGCGTTGAAAGAAGGTCGACCGCCATAGACCCACCAGTTCGAAGGCTTACCGGCGGAAATAGATTCGGGTACTAAACCATCGTTAGAGGAACCGCCAAAATTGGAGCTTAAAGACTTGCCGAGCCACTTGAAGTATGTGTTTTTAGGGGATAATTACACTTTACCGGTCATTATTGCCTCTAATTTAGAGTTGGCTCAAGAGGAAGCATTGTTGGAAGTCTTGAAGGAAAACAAGGGAGCTATTGGATGGACAATTTCCGATCTCAAAGGAATTAGTCCATCAATCGTCATGCACAAAATCATTACAACCGAAGATGCCAAACCGACACGAGAAGCTCAAAGGCGGTTGATGTGACACCTGTGTCACTTCAACCATCAAACAAATGCCAAACCAATGAAATATTGTATTTCATACTTGGGATTTGTAAAAATATGTGTATCGTTTGCACATATCAACTCTTGTTCGATTTCAAGCTCTAAATCGCTTTCTGGAAGGTTATACGCGCACTGATGCGTAGATATAACCAGTTTAATGCAACGAACACTCTAGAATAGTGAAATAGGCTTAACAAACCCTAAATATCCTTTACATAGCTTAGAAATTGTTAGTGCATTTATGTCTATAGCCTTCGTCAATCCGAGTCGTAGCAAGAAACAGAAGAAAACGAGTCTTTATAGTGTTATATCTAGTCAAAAAGGCAAGGTGGCATAATTGTAATAATGAGAAATCTCATTAAAAGCCAAGGACTATAAATAGATCCTTATGTCATAGTTTAGGGACTTTTGCCATTTTAGAGATTTGAAGAGCTCTAGTTCTAGAGAGAGAAACTAGAGAGAGAAAGTCTCTAAGTGATTCAAGTGATTGTACAATTTCAGATTTCTAATAGAATCACGTTTAGATTACGTCATGTGTGTTTAGGTCGCGTTCGTGTACGGATTCCGCACGTTTCACGTTCGTTTCGCAATCGTTTCGGAGTCAAAACCGGTCCTACAAGTGGTATCAGAGCAGGAGCTCGATTGCACTGATCCAACACACATTTCCGATCGTGATTTCATCAGATTCAGATCCGATTTCATCTATTTCTTCATTTTTTTTACATTTTTCACGTTTTTTACTGAAAAACGTCAAATTGAACGGGTTTTTACGGTCCTAATCGTCTGATTTTTTGATATGTTGTGCGTATACACCTGATCTATAACCCTACCAAGTTTCAGATCAAAATTCCTAGCCGTTTAGGAGTAATCGAAGATTTTCAGTTCGATTTCGCTGTCAAAATTGCAGGTTCGCATTTCTGGTCCGCTCCAACGTACAAGCAATACCTGGTCCGCTCATCCGGACAATATCTGGTCCGCTCATCCGGACAATATCTGGTCCGCTCATTCGGACAATACCTGGTCCGCTCATCCGGACATTATCTGGTTCGCTTTTAGTGACAAAATAGTTGAGGTCCGCTCATTTGTCATATTAATAGTAGGTTCGCTCTTGTGTCACTTGAGGTTCCGCTTTTGTGACATCATATCAAGGGGTATCGCAGTTGAAATCTGATTTGCTTGTCGGCCATTTATAATCAAAAGAAAGTGGTATGAGTTGTGTGGTGTGTTGAGATTATCGAACAGTTCAGTAATAATAGCTTGTCAGTTCACGTGATTAAAGATCATTGGTCATTGTTATATTCACGAGATTAAGTGTTTGACAGTTCATTCAAAGTAAATCATATCAACCCATGTGAAGTCATTAATCAGCGGACCAATGAGACTTTAGAGGTTAAAAGTTGTCGGCACTAGTTTTCATCAGCTCATGTGAAATTGTCGGTGTAGTGGATATTACATGTGATCATTTTTAGTGGTATTTTTGGCCCTATCATATTTTTACAACCATAATATCGGTCCAATCAGTATTGGTTTAGTGGAAATTGGCGGCTCAATTATGTTGTTGGTTTAGTGGAATTATCAGTCCAAGATACAAATAAATTGGTCAAATTTGTTGTCGGCTAAGTGAATAGTGAGGCCCAATTATCATTTGTTTGAAAGCCCATTCATTCAGTTTCATACGAACACAATTGGAACTAATCCGCGAGTTTTTGACACGAGTCCTAGATCGATTCAATCGTCACTCACTTTTACGTATTCCGTTTGTTTAAACTGATCGTTTGTTTGTTTGTTTGCAGGCTATTCAAGAATTTTTAAATCATGGCTAAAATGTTTGATGAACAGGAAAACGAGAATCTTAAAGATTTAAACGATTGGATTTCTGATTCTTGGTTTGATCAGAAGAAAAGGAAGGACGTTTGGATTAAAAGATCCGAAAATTTCTTATGCATGAAACATGAATCTTTGGAAAAGTTGGAGAGACGTTTTGATGAATTGATTGATAAGATAGAAAGATATGAGATAAAGTTTTCAACTGCTGAAAAAATCTTAAAATTTGCTGAAGCATTACCAATAGAATGGGATGAATTTTTGAGTGAACTAAAAAAGAAAGAAAATTTCTCAAAGCTTCATTTAAGAGTATTCATCAATATGCTTAGATCGCATATGTTTGATAAAGAAAAAAGAAAAGAAGAGTTGATGAGTGAAATGAAAAAGGATTTAGAAAAGATAAATTTGGAAGTGATCATCGAAATGAGAAAAAGATTCTCTGTGTGTCTTGCAGCAAAAAGGGTTATGAAATACGATATTAAGAGAGGTTGTTATATTGATGAAAATATGAATCCTCTTGATTTTGTTAAAATTTTTTGTGCAGGAACATACAGGATGGAAACAAAGAAAGAAGCCGATGTTGAAAAGATGAATGAAAAATGCTCAAAATGTGATAAACTTGAAGCTGACAATGCCAAACTCTTGAAAGATGTGGAGAATTTGACATTGGAAAACAAAGCTTTGAGAGTTGACAAGAAAACCAATGATGAACAGATTCTGGAGTTGCGCTTGAACTGCGAAAAATTGAAATATGAAAATGACAAACTTTTGAAGAATGTTGAGAGTTTGTCGTTAGAAAATGAAAATTTTAAAAAATTAGAAAATGATTTCAAAAGTCAATTAAAGATTTTAGAAGATGAGAGAGATGTTTTTGGTAAAAATAATCTCGAAAAACAATGTGCGATAAATTCTCATCTTGCTAAAATCATTCAGCTTGAAAAAGAAGCTAAAAAAGCTCGGATTAAAATCAAAGAGCTTGAAGAGAAATTGAAAGGTTTTGTGACTTCGGCACCATTTGTGTGTCCAAAACCGATCAATTCTGTTCCAATAAGTGACAATGTCACAAATTTTGACAAAGTCAAAATTGAAGATTGTGATGAAATATCTGATGATGAAAAAGAAAACAAAAGAAAATTATTTTTAGATTTACAAGAAAAATTTAAAAATACTGTTTTGCAATCTACTGAAACTGGTGAATGTTCTAAACAAAAACTTGTTAAGAAGAAGGCAGAACAGAAACAAAAAGATAAAATTTTGAAAAATTCTAAAAATGAAAATAAAAGCTCATCAGTACAGTCATCCAATCATTATAAAAAATCACAAAAATTTGTAAATGAAAACTCACAAAATGTTGGTAATAAGTGGTGCAGGTTTGACCACAGTGCTCAAAAGACAAATCCAGCATTGAAGAGGAGAAATGATTATCACCAAGCCAAACAATGTTATGATCTGAAGGTTTGGAATGACAGAAGTGGATGGTACGATAACAGAGTGCGCTACACTTGTGGTGTTAGAGGACACATTGCTGTTAACTGCCAGAATTGGAATTTTGAAACACGAAGATGCTATAATTGCCATATCAGAGGACATATTGCCAGAGATTGCCCAAAGAGATCGATGGGGAGATCAAGGGTTGAATCTCAGAGAACGATAAAGAAACCAGTCACTGTCAAGCCCAAAGAACAGAAAGTGGAAGATAAGAAAGTAAAGCTTTCACAGGGACAGAGAGACAGACTGAGGAAAAAGAGGAAGAAGGCGAGAGAATATTTGGAGAAGATTTTGTCTTCGGGTTCACCAGTTGGTTTGAATAAAAGTTCTGATGAATCAATTCACTCGACGGCAAAGTCAAGCAAATTGAATTCTTCAGATACAAATCTGAGGACAAAAGAGAACAAGAAGAAAAAGAAAGTCATTGGCGATGAATCTGGCTCATCCAAGTCAGACAAGCCAAGTTCGGGCAATGAATCTGATTCCACAAAATCAGAGGAGCCACAAGTTGAGGTAAAAAGGGAAGAGACAGTTCCATTAATGAATGATGAGAACTTTCCACCATTACGAGCCGCAAACCTAAAATCAAAAGGTGTTGATGCTGGAAAAATGTTTAATAGCAATGTTGAACATATTTTTAGTAAGATGGCTGATGGAAAGGTAAAAGGGGCAAAAGAATTTTATGAAGAAAAGAGAAATGTTCAAAACACACCCAAGACTAGTCAGGCTTGGGTATCAAAATCTGTTGGTTGAATTCCTGACTTGCCGGAGCTTCCAGGTTGGTAAGTGTGAAGCAGGTATCGGCATCATTCTTGAGAAATTCACAGGATGGTAACTGTGATATTTCGTGTTACTAGTGGTCAATCAAGGACATTAAGTTATACTTGATTTCCTACAAGTGATTGTGGTGTTTGATCTTATATTGTTAAAATCTGTACAAATTGGTTAAAAGAGAACAAGGTGATGTGATAACCCCGAATCCACAAGTGATGGGTAAACAAACTAATTTTTCCGGAAAAACCATTCTGATTAAAACAAACTTAAGTGTTTTGAAATCATTATGGGAAAATAGTTTGTTGTAAGGGGGAGTTTTGATTGAATATGCCGAAACCCTCACGGCTGAACAAACATGATTACTTTCATCAGATTGAAAAACGGTTTTCAAACTGTAAAAATCAATGTGTTGTAAATCATGGGGGTATGTTATATTTTCTGCAAAACAGAGCATGAGATGCAGAAAATGGATGGCGAGACAAAGCTATCAGTGTTGGTTGTCAAATTTTCTTTAAATGGTTTTGCATTTTAGGGGGAGTAATGTTGTTAGAAAATACAAAAACATTTGAAAATTTGAAAAAGTCAAAAACATGATAAAATTCAAAAAATTGAGTTTTTTTGCGTAAAAAGAGGAAATGATAGTACATCAGTAGACAGTTACAGTACGCTAAAGAAATGGAAAGTTTAAATGTGTTAAACGATCTCACCGTGGATGTGTCGGTAGATTTTTATACATTTAGTAAACTTTTTCGGGATATAAACCTAAATTCAAACTTACTTATTTCGTGGGGAACACTACTTGGATATATAGGTAACCCCTGAAATCTCGTTTGAAAGGTCTCATAATCTGATATACTAGGTCTTTATACTCAATGATGTCTGGGGTATTATTCCGGGACTTCTGCTGAACGGTAGTTCTGACCTAGTCCTTGGATAATGCTTTCCGCAAATGCTTGAAACATAGCATTAAACCCTCAGCATGCCGATGAAACAATAAAATTGATAGTCGCTGCTGTTGTAAGCAAAAAGATCCTCTAAAGGGGACATACTGTAAAGTCGAAGCTGATATCTCTCTGCGTATACGGAAGTATCGACCTGAGATCCCTCGGCCCTCGCATACCTAATTTATATACAGATATCATTGTAGTATACTCACCTGTAAGACTGATTATTGGGATTCTGGATACGAGAGTATATTCAAGAGGTGGGACACATGAATGAGGTTAAGTTCTTAATACATCTAATTCGTATCCTGAATCAGTTGAAATTTGTGTGAAATTTTAAGTGGATCAGTATATCGACAATCTAAGTGAATTGTTTAATACTTACTGTGTAACTAAGCTCAACGGTACTTGTGACTTGTCGAAAACTGATATGATCCTCTGACGCATACTTAAACAAAAATATTGTCTGTAAATATGTTTGTACATATTTCTTTACTGCTTTATATTTTCAGAAAATACAAAAAGATTTTTGATTCTGCTTTATTTTCGACAACCGATGTCTGAGTGCTGAGTTTCAAAATCTAAGTAAGCTGATTGTGTTTCTGAAAATAAAACAAGTTCATTAATTTGAAACTTGAATTAAAAATAAAAAATTCAAAAACAGTTTGTGATATCTCCAAGGTCATTAAGTTGGACTTGGATGATTAACTGTGAGGATTTGGATGCTTATACTGTTATAGAGCTAGTTTCCGATTCGATTAGATGAAACTGCCAAATTCATGGAAATTGTTTGTTTAGAATGTTGAGTAAGCCAGGTTACAATTCCTGGATAGCTGAAATTTGAAATGCTGTTACTTATAAATGTTTGAGTGATTGCAGATGTTGTACCAGACTACGATCCCGGAAGCCGAGTCTAAGGGGGAGTCTGAAGACGAGCTCAAAGCAAGGGGGAGCTTGTATACGGAAAGCAAGGTGTCGATCCCAAAGCACGGAAGCTTGACGAAATGGGGAGCCTGATAAAGAGAGAGAGAGAGAGAAAAAGAAGACGCTACGAGTTTGACTCAATGATCGAGATTGACTGCGGCAATATCCAAGGGGGAGTCTGTTAGTGCATTTATGTCTATAGCCTTCGTCAATCCGAGTCGTAGCAAGAAACAGAAGAAAACGAGTCTTTATAGTGTTATATCTAGTCAAAAAGGCAAGGTGGCATAATTGTAATAATGAGAAATCTCATTAAAAGCCAAGGACTATAAATAGATCCTTATGTCATAGTTTAGGGACTTTTGCCATTTTAGAGATTTGAAGAGCTCTAGTTCTAGAGAGAGAAACTAGAGAGAGAAAGTCTCTAAGTGATTCAAGTGATTGTACAATTTCAGATTTCTAATAGAATCACGTTTAGATTACGTCATGTGTGTTTAGGTCGCGTTCGTGTACGGATTCCGCACGTTTCACGTTCGTTTCGCAATCGTTTCGGAGTCAAAACCGGTCCTACAGAAATAGGCTTTGAGGGGTTCGGTATGCTAAAATAAACTTTTGGGTCATTCAGGGACCAAAAGCGTCAAAAAGTGCACAAGTTTGCATTTTCGCGCATAACTTACGTTCTGAATACATCCGGACATCCAAAAATTTATGTAAGCACTAAAATATTTTATTTTAGTGTTTGGAATGAGAAAAATCCATTCGTCGCGTCATTTGGATAGTTTTTCGCGCTTATGCGCATTCCGTCGTAATTAACCGAACAACGCGATTGTACGGCTAAACGAACCGACACCCGAGATATTTTTTAACACATTTTAAGTTCCCTATACTTTAACTTCATTTTAGAGCTTTGAAATGGGGTTAACGGGCCTTAAACGTGTCGGAAATGAGCTTATTACACAACAGGGACCAAATCTGCCATTTATCAAACTTTTCTGGTCTGCAGGTCCTTGCGCACCTCAACAAATATTTTGTTACGGTGCGCAAGCAAGGGCTAGATGCAGCAAATCATTTTTCAGCTGCTGTTTGCAGCCTTTTGACCCCTCCCAAGGGCCAAGGCCACATGTTAAACTCTTGTGGTGGGCAAATTGAGTTACCACAACATTCCGACAAGTGTACGGGCGAGATCATACCCTCTTCTCCAAGAAACGATCCTAACGGTGAACCAAAAACTATAAATACCCAACCCCTTTCATTGCCAAACCCACTTGAAATCTGAGATTTCTCTAAGTTGGGGTGTTTCATCACCTCATACCTGAGAATACTTGGATTATCAATCTTGCGGGGACCCTTCGTAAGTATTCCTTCGTTCTTTTATTGCTTTTCGAGTCTGAAAGTCAAACTTTGTTTGACTTTCTGCGTTGACCAGTTTATGGTCAATGCGAAGTTCATTTGAACTTCGCAACATGATTGTAATCACGATGGTTATAGTCCTTTGGGACTATGCCTACTGATTACCACGTTGTCTAGGGTCGTAAGGGTAAGCGATCTAATAAATCGCTTATACCTTCGAACCCGACCCATTTGGTCGATCATTAGGATCTAACCAAACACATTAGGTGACCATAGCATATAGGGAATAACCTTCCGAGGTTATACCTTATGGTCGCTTTGTTAAGTAGTTGTATGATAGGTAGTATATATGCCTTAGGTAAATTACCAAAATACCATTTTCATGTGTAATCGGTAATTAGGCATATGTAACCTAAACTTTTGTCACATAACTGATTCTGTAACATGTTTAGGCATATAACATTTGTCATAGGACTAGTTAGACGTTCCGAACGCGTTTCACGCGAACGACGCGTTAAAGTAGCATAAGCTACCTAAACGGGTCGTAATGGGTCGTAAGCACTTATGTTAGGTTTCATTTAGTATGTAGGCTTTGTTAAACCATATGACACGAGTCTCCATACTCGTTTGGTTTACGAACCCTCATTCTATCTAAATCCTCCGATTTAGGTCCGGTTTATTAACATAGTTACCTATATTAGGTGCCGTTTGATTTCCTTGATCTCTAGCATTGTTTGGTTGTTACTCCAGGACTACTAAGCAATCTCAAGTGAGTACATAGACCCCTCTTTTACTGTTTTCCAAACTTTTTTGGGGTGGAACACATGTGCCTACTTGTTACTTTCATGCTTTCACATCATATACCTGCTATGTTCATTAGTACATTTATAGTACATGATTTCATTACATTTCATGCTATGTATGCCCATTGTGTGCGTACTTAGTACATTGTCGTACATTACATTCTATGCTATGTATGCCCATTGTGTGCGTAATTAGTACATTGCCTTACATTACATGCTATGTATGCCTATTGTGTGCGTACTTAGTACATTGTTCTACGTTACATTTTATGCTATGTATGCCCATTGTGTGCGTACTTAGTACATTGTTTTACATTACATTCTATGCTATGTATGCCCATTGTGTGCGTACTTAGTACATTGCCTTACATTACATGCTATGTATGCCTATTGTGTGCGTACTTAGTACATTGTTCTACGTTACACTATATGCTATGTATGTCCTTTGTTGCATACTTAGTACATTTGTTATTCATCACATGCTTACATTTTGACATTTATATACACATTACTTGATTTACATCTTGACATAAACATTTTGACATATTATTCAATACATTTGGCAATTGGTTTAAACATAGACACCTTACATTGTTGGTTTGGTTTGAGTAAGTGATTAAGTAACGAGGCGTGTGTAATATGATACAAGTATGGTGGATACGTCGCTGGTACTTCCTATATATAAGTACTTGTATGGTATTACATATCGTAGCGTTATTTGAATCATTTCAATTTGAGACATATAACAATTTATACAAATAACATACTTTTCACAAGACATTGTTTTACAAACAACTTATCTTATACAAACTCATTTTGCTTGGTTATTCATTTAACCATACATTACTCTCTTATTTATACATGTCATCTGATCTTATCGATTTTCAAATGATTTACAAGACAAAGCAAATTACAAGGTTCATGACTAAACATTTTCTCACACATAAGTCATGAATCCTATTTTCTCAAAACCTATGTATCTCACAGGCATTTTTATGCTGACGTACCTATTTTCACATGTATTTTCAGGAGATGATGCATAAGACTTATCAAGACATACTTAGGCGGACCTGTGCCTTAGTGACTTAAAACGAGACAAGAACTACTTAAATTTTGTTATGTACTCTTTATTTCTTGTTTAAATACAATGTAACTCGCTTGTTTGTTGAATAAAACGAAACTTTAATTTCCATGGTTGTGAAACATTAATTCTGTTACAACACTCCCCGACGTTTCCGCCACGTTTTGTATGTTCTACGTGGTCGGGGTGTGACAGAAAGGATGGTATCAGAGCTAATGGTTATAGGGAATTAGGTTATTAGTAATGCTTTGACCTAGTCTATAACCTTCTTAGGACCCTAACGCGAGCTTACTTGCGTTTAGTCATAAAACAATACCGTCACCTATCCTTTGGGCGACGACCACAACAAGAACATAAATTTCAAAACCGCTTCGAAAACTAATCATCTGTTCTAGGATGATTGATTACTAGGTTTTGAACCCTCTGTTATATGGTTTTGAACCCTCTATTGTAAGGTTTTGAACCCCTTGAAATTTTCAAAACTCTCGTCAAAGTTTTGGGTCCTAAATAGTGTGAACACGTGCAAACTGGAAGAGTGAATGCCTGTACCCTGAGTTTTCTGTCTAAGGCTAGAGTGTTCGTTCAAATCCACATAATCGGACCAGTCACTCTTACCTGGGAACTCTTGGGGTGAGTGTTCACTTATAGGCGAGCATGTCTTCGCGATACATTATGAGGACCTACTTACTTTGATTCAGCCTTTGTGTGTGTCGTTTGTTTACTTCGTGGTTCAAACAAATGACCATCACCCATGATTTTTGTCACACCCCGACCACGTAGAACATACAAAACGTGGCGGAAACGTCGGGGAGTGTTGTAACAGAATTAATTGTTTCAAATCCATGGCAATTGAAGTTTCGTTTTATTGATTAAAAGGGTTACAAGGTCTTAACAAACAAGAAAAATACAACATAATTAACTAGTCTTTCATCTTTTATTGTCACTAAAGCCCAAGTCTGCCTATGTGTATCTTGATCATCTTATGCAACAGCTCCTGAAAAACACATGTGAAAATAGGTACGTCAGCATAAAAATGCCTGTGAGATACATAGGTTTTGTGAAAATAGGTTTCATGACTTATGTTTGAGAAAATGTTTAGTCATGAACCTTGTTATTTGCTTTGTTTTGTAAATCATTTGAAAAACGATATGATCAGATGATATGTATAAATAAGAGAATAATGTATGGTTAAATGAATAACCATTGTAAAATGAGTTTGTAGAAGTTAAGTTGTTTGTAAAACAATGTATTGTAAAAAGCATGTTATTTGTATTAAATGTTATATGTATCAAACAGAAATGATTCAAATAACGCTACAATGTGTGATACCATACAAACACTTATATATAGGAAGTACCAGCGGCGTATCCACCATGCTTGTATCATATTACACACGCATCGTTACTTAATCACTTAATCAAACCAAACCACCAAAGTAATGTTTAACAATAGTAGAAATGTTTATGTATGGTCAAATACGGTTCACACGGTTCACAGATACAAACGGTTCACAGATACAAACGGTTCACAGATATAAACGGTTCACAGATACAAACGGTTCACAGATAAAAACGGTTCACAGATACAAACGGTTCACAGATATAAACGGTTCATAGATACAAACGGTTCACAGATATAAACGGTTCACAGATATAAACGGTTCACAATGTAATATAATGTGTTCATATACTGGATGAGCATATGCAACAAAATGTAATGTAAAACAATGTACTAAGTATGCACATAATGTACATACATAGCATAAAAGGTAATGAAATCATGTACTATAATGTACTAACGAACATAGCAGTATATGATGTTAAAACAGGAAAGCATGAAAGTAACAAGTAGGCACATGTGTTCCACCCCAAAACAGTTTGGAAAACAGTAAAAGAGGGGTCTATGTACTCACTTGAGATTGCTCAGAAGTCCTTGAGTAACAACCAAACAATGCTAGAGATCGCGGATATCAAACGGCACCTAATATAGGTAACTATGTTAATTAACCGGACCTAGATCGGAAGATCGGGTAGTATTAGGGTTTGTAAACCAAACGAGTGTAGAGACTCGTGTCATTTGGTTTAACAAAGCCTACATACTAAATGAAACTTAACCTAAGTGTTTACGACCCATTACGACCCGTTTAGGTAGCTTATGCTACTTTAACGCGTCGTTCGCGTGAAACGCGTTCGGACCGCCTAACTAGCCCTATGACAAGTGTTATATGCCTAAACATATTACATAATCAGTTATGTGACAAAGGTTTAGGTTACATATGCTTAATTACCAATTATACATGAAAAGGGTATTCTGGTAATTTACCTAAGGCATATAAACTACCTATCATACAACTACTTAAACGATGTGACCATAGGGTATAACCTCGGAAGGTTATTCCCTACCTACTATGGTCACCTAATGTGTTTGGTCGGATCCTAATGATCGACCAAACTGGGTCGGGTTCGAAGGTATAGGCGATTTATTAGATCGCCTACCCTACGACCCTAGACAACGTGGTAATCAGTGGGCATAGTCCCAAGGGACTATGACCAACGTGATTACACTCACGTTGCGAAGTTCAAACGAACTTCGCATTGACCATTACTGGTCAACGCTGAAAGTCAAACAAAGTTTGACTTTCTGACTCGAAAAGCAATAAAATAAGGAAAAGAACGAAAGAATACTTACGAAGGGTCCCCGAATGCTAAACTCGATTCAAAAATCTCAGGTATGAAACAAATGTTTCAACTTAGAGTTTCTCAAATCAAGTTTCTAGTGATTTTAGCAATGGGGGGTATGGGGTATTTATAGGAATACCCGAACCGTTAAGATCGTTTCATGGAAAACGTGCCTTAATCCCATCCGTACATGTGTTGCAAAGTTATGGTGTTTAGGTGTTTAAATTCCATCCATACATGTGTTGCAAAGTTATGGTGTTTAGGTGTTTAAATTCCATCCATACATGTGTTGCAAAGTTATGGTGCCAAAATTCCATCCTTATCCGCTGACTAAGCATGTTTAGAATGTGTGGTTGTGAATTAAACAACGGCTAATACATCGAATCTGGTCCCGAATGCGAAAAACTGAGTTTCTGCATGTTTTCTTATGGCGAACACTAAAATAAAATATTTTAGTGCTTACATAAATTTTTGGATGTCCGGATGTATTCAGAACGTAAGTTATGCGTGAAAATGCAAACTTGTGCACTTTTTGACACTTTTAGTCCCTGAATGACCCAAAAGTTTATTTTAGCACACCGAACCCATTAAAGCCTATTTCTAAGCTATGTAAAGGATATTTATGGTGTGTTTAACTTATGGTCATGTTCCGGAATGTCTGTTACAGTTCAAATTGGCATACTTTCGCAGTTTGTCAACTTTAGTCCCTGTAAGCGATTTAACTTGATTTCACCACACCAAACCTTCCAAAACTTATATATAAGTTATGTAAAGGTTATTCAAGGTATGTTAAGCCTATTTCACTATTCTGGAGTGTTCGTTGCATTAAACTGGTTATATTTACGCATCAGTGCGTGTATAACCTTCCAGAAAGCGATTTAGAGCTTGAAATCGAACAAGAGTTGATATGTGCAAAAGATACACATATTTATACAAGTCCAAAGTATGAAATACAATATTTCATTGGTTTGGCATTTGTTTGATGGTTGAAATGACACAGGTGTTACAGTCTCCCCTACTTTAGGAAATTTCGTCCCGAAATTAATTCGTAGGAGTCTATCTGTGACTTTGTGTTAAATAACCATCAAAGATGAACAAGACGTAATCCTGTAATTTCTCTTTAACGAACATTTTTCAGAATTGAAAAATGAACGGAGTTATTTTCAACAGGCATTCTTCAGAAACAAAAATGAACAGAATAGTCATTTTACATCTTCAGAAACAAAAATGAACAGAATAGTCATTTACATATTCAGAAACAAAAATGAATAGTCATTTTACATCTTCAGAAACAAAAATGAACGGAATAGTCATTTTACATCTTCAGAAACAAAAATGAACAGAATAGTCATTTTACATCTTCAGAAACAAAAATGAATAGTCATTTTACATCTTCAGAAACAAAAATGAACGGAATAGTCATTTTACATCTTCAGAAACAAAAATGAACGGAATTGTCATTTTACATCTTCAGAAACAAAAATGAACAGAATAGTCATTTTACATCTTTAGAAACAAAAATGAACAGAATAGTCATTTTACATCTTCAGAAACAAAAATGAACAGTCATTTTACATCTTCAGAAACAAAAATGAACGGAATAGTCATTTTACATCTTCAGAAACAAAAACGAACGGAATAGTCATTTTACATCTTCAGAAACAAAAATGAACGGAATAGTCATTTTACATCTTCAGAAACAAAAATGAACGGAATAGTCATTTTACATCTTCAGAAACAAAAACGAACAGAATAGTCATTTTACATCTTCAGAAACAAAAATGAACGGAATAGTCATTTTACATCTTCAGAAACAAAAATGAACGGAATAGTCATTTTACATCTTCAGAAACAAAAATGAACGGAATAGTCATTTTACATCTTCAGAAACAAAAACGAACAGAATAGTCATTTTACATCTTCAGAAACAAAAATGAACGGAATAGTCATTTTACATCTTCAGAAACAAAAATGAACGGAATAGTCATTTTACATCTTCAGAAACAAAAACGAACGGAATAGTCATTTTACATCTTCAGAAACAAAAACGAACAGAATAGTCATTTTACATCTTCAGAAACAAAAATGAACGGAATAGTCATTTTACATCTTCAGAAACAAAAATGAACGGACACATGACAAAACTCGCTGTGGTCTCTGTGCACTGAATTTCCATAATTATGTACGCGTCCATAATTACGTAATTCCTTGCACAGTCCGCACAGTGCATTTCATGATGTGTAGGGGAAGAAAATATCAAACCTGTGATGAGTGTGACTAGACTACCATAGGGTCCTTTTAATTAGATCGACAAAGGATCCTTTTAATTAGACCTCCAAGAAGTCCTTTCAGCTATGTCATCACATGATATTCCTAGCCAGATTTTTGGATCAATCAGTTTAACTAGACCACTCAAGGGGTCTAATTATGGAATAGTACAATATAATCCAAGGGACTTAACTACAACGTACAAGCCCATTGAGGATTTAATATAGTACCTTTGGATAACCTACTATGAATTCCTTATACGAAGATATGGAAGATTCTACGAGGATTTGGATAACAAAACTTGGATTACACCAAAATCATAAAAGGAAACACATAAGCACATAATCACATAGTTGTTTAACTTGTTATTAACTTGTTATCTTTGGACGCGGATACTTAAAGCACACCAGGAATCCAATTCGTGGATTTCATTTGGCACTTTAATCATTTCAAGAATCTATCTATGAAGATAGGATAATCTTAATAGGAATTCGGCTTTGTCCTTATTGAATTGTGATGTACGTATTGAATCATACAAAGAATTCAATTAAGGACTCCGATGAATGATACCCATCCACAAGGATCTAATTATGAGGATAGAAAGATCCTACATGGATTTTTGGAGTTTGTGTAACGGGAGGTGTTCCGACACCTTGCACTAGGCGTGCTTAATTCGATACACAAGGTAGAAAGTTCATGAGGTTGAGGCGCCAAATATGTCAAGCGACATATGAAGCAGAGTTTGAAGGTTGAGCAGCAGCAGGATTTGCAACAGCTTTGCTCTGGATTGCAAAGCGGCACATGTTAACCAAATGTCTCCATCGTCCACCGTGGGTACATTTGAAACAGGGTATTTGGTTTGGATGATGACAGTTGCATTGATTGCACCAAGGAGCAGTTCCCTTACGGCTTCATCCCTGAGGCGAGTCATGGTGATAGCTAAGTCAACGGTCTTCTGGAGTACTACGCCTATTTGTTGGGCAGTTGTAGCATCTGGTCCGGACACTCGAGTCTTGTTGCGATGAAGAGACACCATGAAGAACATAGGAGATATGGGAGGGAACAAGGGAAATGAAAACAGAATAACAATGCATAAAATTGCGATCATTTGTTTGTTACTTAAGGCAAACAAATGAGACGGTGACTAATCAAAGTAAATAGGTCAAAAATAATGTATCGCGAAGACATGCTCGTCTATAAGTGAACACTCATCCCAAGAATTCCCAGGTAAGCACAACTGGTCTCGCGTCTGGTTGAGATGTATACGAAGTGCTTGCCTAGACAGAAAACTCAGAATACAGGCATTCACCCTTCCAGTTTGCACGTGTTCACATTATTTAAAATCCAAAACCTTGACGAGATTTTGAAAACTCAAAGGGTTCAAAACCTTATAATAGAGGGTTCAAAACCTAGTAATCAATCATCCTAGAACAGATGATTAGTTTTCAAAGCGGTTTTGAAATTTATGTTCTTGTTGTGGTAGTCGCCTAAGGATAGGTGACGGTATTGTTTTATGACTAAACGCAAGTAAACTCGCGTTAGGGTCCTAAGAAGGTTATAGACTAGGTCAAAGCATTACTAATAACCTAATTCCCTATAACCATTGGCTCTGATACCATCTTTTCTGTCACACCCCGACCACGTAGAACATATAAAACGTGGCGGAAACGTCGGGGAGTGTTGTAACAGAATTAATTGTTTCAAATCCATGGCAATTGAAGTTTCGTTTTATTGATTAAAAGTGTTACAAGGTCTTAACAAACAAGAAAAATACAACATAATTAACTAGTCTTTCATCTTTTATTGTCACTAAAGCCCAAGTCTGCCTATGTGTATCTTGATCATCTTATGCAACAGCTCCTGAAAAACACATGTGAAAATAGGTACGTCAGCATAAAAATGCCTGTGAGATACATAGGTTTTGTGAAAATAGGTTTCATGACTTATGTTTGAGAAAATGTTTAGTCATGAACCTTGTTATTTGCTTTGTTTTGTAAATCATTTGAAAAACGATATGATCAGATGATATGTATAAATAAGAGAATAATGTATGGTTAAATGAATAACCATTGTAAAATGAGTTTGTAGAAGTTAAGTTGTTTGTAAAACAATGTATTGTAAAAAGCATGTTATTTGTATTAAATGTTATATGTATCAAACAGAAATGATTCAAATAACGCTACAATGTGTGATACCATACAAACACTTATATATAGGAAGTACCAGCGGCGTATCCACCATGCTTGTATCATATTACACACGCATCGTTACTTAATCACTTAATCAAACCAAACCACCAAAGTAATGTTTAACAATAGTAGAAATGTTTATGTATGGTCAAATACGGTTCACACGGTTCACAGATACAAACGGTTCACAGATACAAACGGTTCACAGATATAAACGGTTCACAGATACAAACGGTTCACAGATAAAAACGGTTCACAGATACAAACGGTTCACAGATATAAACGGTTCATAGATACAAACGGTTCACAGATATAAACGGTTCACAGATATAAACGGTTCACAATGTAATATAATGTGTTCATATACTGGATGAGCATATGCAACAAAATGTAATGTAAAACAATGTACTAAGTATGCACATAATGTACATACATAGCATAAAAGGTAATGAAATCATGTACTAT
Source organism: Helianthus tuberosus (assembly GCA_030545235.1). Taxonomy (NCBI): domain Eukaryota; kingdom Viridiplantae; phylum Streptophyta; class Magnoliopsida; order Asterales; family Asteraceae; genus Helianthus; species Helianthus tuberosus. The sequence goes on along the minus strand of JARYGA010059753.1, from coordinate 25,471,949 downwards.
AATGTACTAACGAACATAGCAGTATATGATGTTAAAACAGGAAAGCATGAAAGTAACAAGTAGGCACATGTGTTCCACCCCAAAACAGTTTGGAAAACAGTAAAAGAGGGGTCTATGTACTCACTTGAGATTGCTCAGAAGTCCTTGAGTAACAACCAAACAATGCTAGAGATCGCGGATATCAAACGACACCTAATATAGGTAACTATGTTAATTAACCGGACCTAGATCGGAAGATCGGGTAGTATTAGGGTTTGTAAACCAAACGAGTGTAGAGACTCGTGTCATTTGGTTTAACAAAGCCTACATACTAAATGAAACTTAACCTAAGTGTTTACGACCCATTACGACCCGTTTAGGTAGCTTATGCTACTTTAACGCGTCGTTCGCGTGAAACGCGTTCGGACTGCCTAACTAGCCCTATGACAAGTGTTATATGCCTAAACATATTACATAATCAGTTATGTGACAAAGGTTTAGGTTACATATGCTTAATTACCAATTATACATGAAAAGGATATTCTGGTAATTTACCTAAGGCATATAAACTACCTATCATACAACTACTTAAACGATGTGACCATAGGGTATAACCTCGGAAGGTTATTCCCTACCTACTATGGTCACCTAATGTGTTTGGTCGGATCCTAATGATCGACCAAACTGGGTCGGGTTCGAAGGTATAGGCGATTTATTAGATCGCCTACCCTACGACCCTAGACAACGTGGTAATCAGTGGGCATAGTCCCAAGGGACTATGACCAACGTGATTACACTCACGTTGCGAAGTTCAAACGAACTTCGCATTGACCATTACTGGTCAACGCTGAAAGTCAAACAAAGTTTGACTTTCTGACTCGAAAAGCAATAAAATAAGGAAAAGAACGAAAAAATACTTACGAAGGGTCCCCGAATGCTAAACTCGATTAAAAAATCTCAGGTATGAAACAAATGTTTCAACTTAGAGTTTCTCAAATCAAGTTTCTAGTGATTTTAGCAATGGGGGGTATGGGGTATTTATAGGAATACCCGAACCGTTAAGATCGTTTCATGGAAAACGTGCCTTAATCCCATCCGTACATGTGTTGCAAAGTTATGGTGTTTAGGTGTTTAAATTCCATCCATACATGTGTTGCAAAGTTATGGTGTTTAGGTGTTTAAATTCCATCCATACATGTGTTGCAAAGTTATGGTGCCAAAATTCCATCCTTATCCGCTGACTAAGCATGTTTAGAATGTGTGGTTGTGAATTAAACAACGGCTAATACATCGAATCTGGTCCCGAATGCGAAAAACTGAGTTTCTGCATGTTTTCTTATGGCGAACACTAAAATAAAATATTTTAGTGCTTACATAAATTTTTGGATGTCCGGATGTATTCAGAACGTAAGTTATGCGTGAAAATGCAAACTTGTGCACTTTTTGACACTTTTAGTCCCTGAATGACCCAAAAGTTTATTTTAGCACACCGAACCCATTAAAGCCTATTTCTAAGCTATGTAAAGGATATTTATGGTGTGTTTAACTTATGGTCATGTTCCGGAATGTCTGTTACAGTTCAAATTGGCATACTTTCGCAGTTTGTCAACTTTAGTCCCTGTAAGCGATTTAACTTGATTTCACCACACCAAACCTTCCAAAACTTATATATAAGTTATGTAAAGGTTATTCAAGGTATGTTAAGCCTATTTCACTATTCCGGAGTGTTCGTTGCATTAAACTGGTTATATTTACGCATCAGTGCGTGTATAACCTTCCAGAAAGCGATTTAGAGCTTGAAATCGAACAAGAGTTGATATGTGCAAAAGATACACATATTTATACAAGTCCAAAGTATGAAATACAATATTTCATTGGTTTGGCATTTGTTTGATGGTTGAAATGACACAGGTGTTACAATTTTGGTCGGTAATTGTAACATCCTATTCTTACCCAATGCCATTTCATTTGTTTTCTCTCTTGTTTCCTTTTAGAATGCCTCCACGACGCAAAAACCCGGTATCTATTGAAGAGCTGGCAGCTGTCATTACACAGCAAATGACTGCTGCAATCCCGAACATCGTTGCTCAATGTCACCAAGCTCTCAACAACAATAATGCCCTCTGCAACTTCAAGACGTTCAACTCGGCTAAGCCATCAAAGTTTTCTGGGTCTCAAGGAGCGACTGCACTTCTGCAATGGTTCGAGAGTCTAGAGAGCACCTTCAGGAATGTTCAATGTCCAAACGAGCGAAAGGTAGATTTCGCATCTAGTGTCTTTGAGAAACGAGCTTTGACGTGGTGGAACGGTGTGGTGAGAGATAGGGGTGCCGAAGTGGCACTGGCTCAAACGTGGGAAGAACTTAGAGCACTCATGATGAAGGAATTCTGTCCTCGTCACGAGATCAGGGCCTTGGAAAGGGAATTCGACGATCTTAAGCAAGACAGCGGTGAACATCGAGCATACACTGATCGATATGAGGAGCTGAGCCTGTTGTGTCCTACCATGGTTACGCCTTTGGATAAGGCGATCGAAAAATACATTGATGGTCTCCCTGACTCAGTTCAAGACATTGTTACTGGTAGTAACCCCACTACGGTTAGGCAGGCCATTGAGCTATCTGCAACCTTGACTAAATCTCAGATCAGTAAACGTAAACTTTTTCGAAAGGGTGACAAGAAGCCAATCGAGGAATCAAAGACCATGGATGAACAGACTGGATCCCCTGAGCGGTCAAAGAAGCGAAAGGCTTCTCAGAACTTCGCCATGGTTACTCACAATGATCAAGCCGTCCCCAACCAACCGGCTCAACCCCCTGCTAGGAAGCCATACAATGGAACTTCACCCTTGTGCAACCAATGTAACCTTCATCATCATGCTAGGGTGAAGTGCCGCGAATGCCAAATTTGTGGACTTAAAGGTCATACAACAAAAGTTTGTCGAGCAGCAGTTGCACCAAATCAAGCTGACAACAACCCTGCTCAAGCTCGCTTTCCACCAGGTTCTTGCTACAGTTGTGGCGAGATGGGTCATTTCCGAAGAAATTGCCCAAAGCTTGCAAATGCTAATCCAGCGCAAGGATGAGCATCTGACCGACTAGAAGACAACACCCTTTAGAAATAATCATGTCTTATGTATTATTTTCTTTTGTTGTCAAGGTCCATGAAACAGTTGTTATCATTGTTTATAAATAAATCTTTTATTTACATTGCAATGTATTTATGTGGTTATATGTATAAACAACATATCCCCTACAATACCGACAATCAAGGAATCGTATTCCTTGGAAAGCAAACTACCCCCAAATAATTATTCTATTTTATGATCTCTTGCGTTTTCCACGAAATTCCTAAGTACCCGTTTCTTCCAAGAAAAACGAAGTACAAGGCGCAAGTTACAACACTGGACGAATACCCAAAGTACCACTATAAATCCTTAATAAGGTACCTAAGGGTATTTCCGTAAATCCTAAAATTTTTATGTTCCTTAATTCGAATATTACGTTTCTTTGAAAACAAAATCAAATTTTTGGGAGATCTTCCTATCTTTTCAGATAGATCCCAGAGGACATTGAAGTCCATCGACTGGTTTCCATATCCATATTTAATCAATAACGAGTTAATAACAAATTAATAACCAAGTTAAACAACTATGTGTTTATGTGCTTATGTGTTCCCTTTTATGTTTTTGGTGTAATCCAAGTTTTGTTATCCAAATCCTCGTAGAACCTTTCGTATCTTCATATGAGGGATTCGTAGTAGGATACCCAAAGGTACTACCTAAAATCCTTAAATGGACTTCTACGTTGTAGTTAAGTCCCTTGGATTATAAAGTACTACTCAATACCTAGACCCCATGAGTGGTCTAGTAAAACAGATCGATCCAAAAATCTGGTTAGGAACATCATGCGATGATATAGCTGAAAGGACTCCTTGGTGGCCTAATTAAAAGGATCATTTGTCGATCTAATTAAAAGGACCCTATGGTAGTCTAGTCACACTCATCACAGGTTTGATTTTCCTCCCTTAAACATTACAAGACAAACTGTGCGGACTATGCAAGGAATTACGTAATTATGGATGCATACATAATTATGGAATTCAGTGCACAGAAACCACAGCGAGTTTTGTCATGTGTCTAGAGTTGATTCGTTCATTTTTGATTCTGAAGAAATTGTGGAAAATGACTCATTCCGTTCATTTTTGTTTCTGAAGAAATTGTGGAAAATGACTCATTCCGTTCATTTTCGTTTCTGAAGAAATTGTGAAAAATGACTCATTCCGTTCATTTTTGTTTCTGAAGAAATTGTGGAAAATGACTCAATCCGTTCATTTTCGTTTCTGAAGAAATTGTGAAAAATGACTCATTCCGTTCATTTTTGTTTCTGAAGAAATTGTGAAAAACGACTCATTCCGTTCATTTTTGTATCTAAAGAGGTTGTGGAAAATGACTCATTCCGTTCATTTTCGTTCCTGAAGAAATCATGGAAAATGACTCATTCCGTTCATTTTCGTTCCTGAAGAAATCGTGGAAAATGACTCATTCCGTTCATTTTCATTCCTGAAGAAATCATGGAAAATGACTCAGTCCATTCATTTTCGTTCCTGAAGAAATCATGGAAAATGACTCATTCCGTTCATTTTCGTTTCTGAAGAAATGGTGGAAAATGACTCATTCCGTTCATTTTCGTTCCTGAAGAAATGGTGGAAAATGACTCATTCCATTCATTTTCATTCCTGAAGAAATCATGGAAAATGACTCATTCCATTCATTTTCGTTCCTGAAGAAATCATGGAAAATGACTCATTCCGTTCATTTTCGTTTCTGAAGAAATGGTGGAAAATGACTCATTCCGTTCATTTTCGTTCCTGAAGAAATCGTGGAAAATGACTCATTCCGTTCATTTTCATTCCTGAAGAAATCACGGAAAATGACTCATTCCATTCATTTTCGTTCCTGAAGAAATCATGGAAAATGACTCATTCCGTTCATTTTCGTTTCTGAAGAAATGGTGGAAAATGACTCATTCCGTTCATTTTCATTCCTGAAGAAATCGTGGAAAATGACTCATTCCGTTCATTTTCATTCCTGAAGAAATCATGGAAAATGACTCAATCCGTTCATTTTTGTTTCTGGAGGAATTGTGGAAAATGACTCGTTCCGTTCATTTTCGTTTCTGAAGGATACCCATTAAGGAAAATAACTCATCCTGTGTATTTTTCGATTCTGAAAATTTTCCATCGAAGGAAAATGAATATTCCTGATTCTTCCTTCTTTTCCATTTCTGAAAATATTCGTTAAAGAGGAATATCAGGATATGCCTTATCCGTGATGGTTATTTAACACAAAGTCACAGACATGCTCCTACAAATAAATTTCGGGACGAAATTTCCTAAAGTAGGGGAGACTGTGACACCTGTGTCACTTCAACCATCAAACAAATGCCAAACCAATGAAATATTGTATTTCATACTTGGGATTTGTAAAAATATGTGTATCGTTTGCACATATCAACTCTTGTTCGATTTCAAGCTCTAAATCGCTTTCTGGAAGGTTATACGCGCACTGATGCGTAGATATAACCAGTTTAATGCAACGAACACTCTGTAATAGTGAAATAGGCTTAACATACCTTAAATAACCTTTACATAACTTAGAAATAAGTTATTGAAGGCTTTGGTATGGCAAAATCAAGTTTAATCGCTCACAGGGACTAAATTCGACAAACTGCGAAAGTATGCCAATTTGAACTGTAACAGACATTCCGGAACTTGACCATAAGTTTAAAATACCCAAAATATCCTTTACATAGCTTATAAATAGGCTTTGAGGGGTTCGGTATGCTAAAATAAACTTTTGGGTCATTCAGGGACCAAAAGCGTCAAAAAGTGCACAAGTTTGCATTTTCGCGCATAACTTACGTTCTGAATACATCCGGACATCCAAAAATTTATGTAAGCACTAAAATATTTTATTTTAGTGTTTGGCATGAGAAAAATCCATTCGTCGCGTCATTTGGATCGTTTTTCGCGCTTATGCGCATTCCGTCGTAATTAACCGAACAACGCGATTGTACGGCTAAACGAACCGACACCCGAGATATTTTTTAACACATTTTAAGTTCCCTATACTTTAACTTCATTTTAGAGCTTTGAAATGGGGTTAACGGGCCTTAAACGTGTCAGAAATGAGCTTATTACACAACAGGGACCAAATCTGCCATTTATCAAACTTTTCTGGTTTGCAGGTCCTTGCGCACCTCAACAAATATTTTGTTACGGTGCGCAAGCAGGGGCCAGATGCAGCAAATCGTTTTTCAGCTGCTGTTTCCAGCCTTTTGACCCCTCCCAAGGGCCAAGGCCACATGTCAAACTCTTGTGGTGGGCAAATTGAGTTACCACAACATTCCGACAAGTGTACGGGCGAGATCATACCCTCTTCTACAAGAAACGATCCTAACGGTGAACCGAAAACTATAAATACCCAACCCCTTTCATTGCCAAACCCACTTGAAATCTGAGATTTCTCTAAGTTGGGGTGTTTCATCACCTCATACCTGAGAATACTTGGATTATAAATCTTGCGGGGACCCTTCGTAAGTATTCCTTCGTTCTTTTATTGCTTTTCGAGTCTGAAAGTCAAACTTTGTTTGACTTTCTGCATTGACCAGTTTATGGTCAATGCGAAGTTCATTGGAACTTCGCAACGTGATTGTAATCACGATGGTTATAGTCCTTTGGGACTATGCCTACTGATTACCACGTTGTCTAGGGTCGTAAAGGTAAGCGATCTAATAAATCGCTTATACCTTCGAACCCGACCCATTTGCTCGATCATTAGGATCTGACCAAACACATTAGGTGACCATAGCATATAGGGAATAACCTTCTGAGGTTATACCTTATGGTCGCTTTGTTAAGTAGTTGTATGATAGGTAGTATATATGCCTTAGGTAAATTACCAAAATACCCTTTTCATGTGTAATCGGTAATTAGGCATATGTAACCTAAACTTTTGTCACATAACTGATTCTGTAACATGTTTAGGCATATAACACTTGTCATAGGACTAGTTAGACGTTCCGAACGCGTTTCACGCGAACGACGCGTTAAAGTAGCATAAGCTACCTAAACGGGTCGTAATGGGTCGTAAGCACTTATGTTAGGTTTCATTTAGTATGTAGGCTTTGTTAAACCATATGACACGAGTCTCCATACTCGTTTGGTTTACGAACCCTCATTCTATCTAAATCCTCCGATTTAGGTCCGGTTTATTAACATAGTTACCTAGGTTAGGTGCCGTTTGATTTCCTTGATCTCTAGCATTGTTTGGTTGTTACTCCAGGACTACTAAGCAATCTCAAGTGAGTACATAGACCCCTCTTTTACTGTTTTCCAAACTTTTTTGGGGTGGAACACATGTGCCTACTTGTTACTTTCATGCTTTCACATCATATACCTGCTATGTTCATTAGTACATTTATAGTACATGATTTCATTACATTTCATGCTATGTATGCCCATTGTGTGCGTACTTAGTACATTGTCGTACATTACATTCTATGCTATGTATGCCCATTGTGTGCGTAATTAGTACATTGCCTTACATTACATGCTATGTATGCCTATTGTGTGCGTACTTAGTACATTGTTCTACGTTACATTTTATGCTATGTATGCCCATTGTGTGCGTACTTAGTACATTGTTTTACATTACATTCTATGCTATGTATGCCCATTGTGTGCGTACTTAGTACATTGCCTTACATTACATGCTATGTATGCCTATTGTGTGCGTACTTAGTACATTGTTCTACGTTACACTATATGCTATGTATGTCCTTTGTTGCATACTTAGTACATTTGTTATTCATCACATGCTTACATTTTGACATTTATATACACATTACATGATTTACATCTTGACATAAACATTTTGACATATTATTCAATACATTTGGCAATTGGTTTAAACATAGACATCTTACATTGTTGGTTTGGTTTGAGTAAGTGATTAAGTAACGAGGCGTGTGTAATATGATACAAGTATGGTGGATACGTCGCTGGTACTTCCTATATATAAGTACTTGTATGGTATTACATATCGTAGCGTTATTTGAATCATTTCAATTTGAGACATATAACAATTTATACAAATAACATACTTTTCACAAGACATTGTTTTACAAACAACTTATCTTATACAAACTCATTTTGCTTGGTTATTCATTTAACCATACATTACTCTCTTATTTATACATGTCATCTGATCTTATCGATTTTCAAATGATTTACAAGACAAAGCAAATTACAAGGTTCATGACTAAACATTTTCTCACACATAAGTCATGAATCCTATTTTCTCAAAACCTATGTATCTCACAGGCATTTTTATGCTGACGTACCTATTTTCACATGTATTTTCAGGAGATGATGCATAAGACTTATCAAGACATACTTAGGCGGACCTGTGCCTTAGTGACTTAAAACGAGACAAGAACTACTTAAATTTTGTTATGTACTCTTTATTTCTTGTTTAAATACAATGTAACTCGCTTGTTTGTTGAATAAAACGAAACTTTAATTTCCATGGTTGTGAAACATTAATTCTGTTACAACACTCCCCGACGTTTCCGCCACGTTTTGTATGTTCTACGTGGTCGGGGTGTGACAGTTGAATCCGAACCTAAGGGAGGTAGTTAAAAAGGAGGAACACTTGGTCAAAGCTTCTATCTTGCAACCACCGGATCGGTCAAAGCCGTTCGAGATAATGTGTGATGCAAGCGACACCACTATTGGTGCAGTTTTGGGTCAACGGGTTGATAGAAAGCCGATGGTGATTTACTATGCAAGCAAAACTTTATCCGAAGCGCAACTCAATTACACCACAACCGAAAAGGAGTTATTAGCGGTGGTGTATGCTTTGGATAAGTTTCGTGCTTATATTTGGGGAAGCAAAGTGGTGGTTTATTCGGATCATAGTGCGGTCCGATATTTGATGGAGAAAAAGGACGCGAGGCCTCGTTTGATTCGGTGGGTATTATTGTTACAAGAGTTTGATTTAGAAATCCGAGACAAAAAAGGGAAGTGAGAACGTAGTGGCGGATCACTTGTCTCGGATTCCGGTGGAAGGGATCGATGATGTTAGTGAAATCAATGAAAGTTTTTCCGACGAGCAACTCCTAGCCGTCTCCACCTTTGTTGCACCGTGGTATGCTCACTATGTCAATTACTTAGCCACGGGTGCCATCCCAAGTCATTGGACCAAGAAGCGCCGACAACAATTTATGGTTCAAGTGAAGCAATACATTTGGGTTGAACCGGATCTCTTCAAGATTGGACCGGATCAAGTTATACGAAGGTGTGTGCCCGAAACGGAGGTTATGGAAATTTTGACCCATGCTCATTCGTCCGCATGTGGGGGTCATTTTAGTGGGCACAAAACAGGCTATCGGGTTCTCTCATGTGGGTTTTATTGGCCCATAATTTTCAAGGATGCATGTGAGTTCGCTAGAAATTGCATAAACTGTCAAAAGATGGGAAGCATATCGAAGAGGGATGAGATGCCATTACAACCAATCTTGGTTGTAGAGATATTTGATGTATGGGGTATAGACTTTATGGGTCCCTTCCCGAATTCGAATGGATTCCTATATATTTTGGTAGCGGTGGATTACGTCTCGAAGTGGATTGAAGCTATTGCAACACGAACAAACGACCATTCGGTTGTTTGTAAATTTGTTCAATCCAACATCTTTTCTCGTTTTGGCATCCCGCGGGTTATTATAAGTGATGGTGGTTCGCATTTCAAGAACTTCAACTTCGGGAAATTATTGAAGAGGTATAGCGTGAATCACCGGATTGCCACACCTTACCATCCGCAAACGAGTGGACAAGTCGAAGTGTCCAACCGTCAAATCAAAGAAATTCTCATGAAGACGGTAAGAACGGATAGGAAGGATTGGTCGAGTAAGTTAGACGATGCATTGTGGGCATACCGAACGGCCTACAAGACTCCAATTGGCACAACGCCTTATCGGATGGTGTATGGAAAGGGTTGTCACTTGCCAATGGAGTTAGCGCATCGGGCACATTGGGCAATTAAGACGGTAAACGCGGATTATGACGAGGCGGGGAAGTTGAGAAAGTTACAACTAAGCGAGATAGAAGAGATTCGAGATGAGGCATATGAATGTGCATCGGCTTATAAAGATAAACTCAAGAAGGTACATGATGCAAAATTGAGGAAGAAAATGTTTGAAGTTGGGTAAAAAGTTTGGTTGTATAACTCAAGACTCAAGATGTTCGCGGGCAAGCTTAAAAGCAAATGGATGGGCCCATATGTCGTTCGGAGAGTTGGGAGGTTTGGTGATATAGATATCCAAGATGAGCACACGCTAAAACAACAAACGGTGAACGGTCACCGGTTGAAGCCATACTTGGAAGGGAACGATATCAACAACTTGGAGCTTGATAAAGCGGGCTACATCTTACGCCCGGTCGACGACGAGCAACCATGAGAGGCCCAGGTTTGGTAGTGTAAATAGTTAGCGTTTCATTGTGTTTGTTTTGTATAGTTTGCACAATTACCGTATTTCCTTGAAATTCGTGTTTGAAACAAGTGTGGGGATATTCGGGTCGCGAATTACTCTAACATTGTATTGAGGACAACACGGGACTTTCGAGGGGGTAGGGTGATTTTTTACACGTTTTTGAAAAATTTAAAAACATAAAAAAAAATCGAAAAAACTTGAAAAAATATAAAAAAATGACACTTTAAAACAGCATTTTTCACGAACCAGGAACTCCCAGATATTACCGTAAATTACGGTATTACCGTAATTTACGGTGGGGTTAAAAATCAATTGTACTTTACGGTGAGATGCCCCTGGTTTACGGTAGGAGTTTTTGTTTAAGTTTCACCGTAATTTACGGTATGACCGTAATTTACGGTACGCAGATTAAGTCAATGTGTTGTTCCGGTTCCTGCATATGTATATAAAATAAATAAAAGACATAATAACATCAGTTTACGTGAGTTCACCCCAACCATACATTCTCTCATCCATCTCTTTCACCCATCTCTTTCAATCAAGACCCACAAAATCCATCTTCTTCTCCAACCTTCAATCATCCATATCTCACTCAATTTTTGTTCAAACTAAGTGAAATCGGAGTCTATCTTGACTAATTTTTCACGTAGTTTCTGATTTTGCCAAGAGATTTACAAGAAAACGCAGTTTTTGGGTCCGAACTTCAAACCCTAGTTTCAAAATTTTGGGGCTTTTTCAAGTTGTTGCCTCATTTGTAATGTTATTTGTTTATACCCACTTGCTTGTTCATAGTTTTGACTTGTTACTTGCTCTTGAACATGATTATGGTTTGTAGATGTAGGATTGTTAGTAAAGTAGTGAACTTTTGGGGATTTCTACATTGTAGAGACACCATGCCCAAATTTTTGAAAAATTTATAAACTTGTAGTTCACTAACATCTACAACCATAGTAACAAGCAAGTGTGGGGATATTTTGGGTAAAAGAGTCTAATTTTGTTTCGTTTGGTTGTGTTGTTTGCTCTAATGTGTGTAGGAAATGGCACGAACAAAAGAAAAGACCGGAGCTAGTTCATCTTCGTCTTCGAAGGGAAAGGGTAAACAGCCGGAACAACAACCAAGGAAGAGACAATACATGGGTCGAGTGGATGAAAATGAAAGTGAAAGTGAGGAAGAAATGGAGTTGGACCCGGCTGAAAAGCCAAAATGGAATTCGGGTCCCTTAGATGATCAAGCAGAGGAGTGGCAACTGACACTCTATCATGACAGCATGAATAAGTTGAAGAACAAGGCTGCTGCATTCATTTGTGAAAGAGAAGTTAATGAGGTTCAATTTGGCCAGTTCGGTGTGTTTGATAAATTTCGCGCTCTAGGTTGGGAGGGGGCGCTTAATTGTTATGATAAAGATAAAAACAACTTGTTCATAGCCGAAATACAAGAATGGATGGCAACTCTTAAATGCAACACGTATGAAAGGCCATCACAAATGAAGCTAACGGGTATAGTGCATGGGATTTCGGTGGAGATGTCGTTTGACACGTTGAAGAAGCTTGGGAAATATGACAGTCTTCCAGCCCGTGATTACATGATACCGACTCTTGATGACCTCCTGGTTAAACCGGAGAAACATACTCGATGGAATGATATGTTGGCAGCACTGTTTTTACCCTGTAAATACAGTGGTATTCTATACCGGAAGAACTTAAAAATAGAAGCTAAATTGTTGCTAGCAATTTGTGTTCTCAATGTTATTCCACGAAGGGGGGACAAGGAGCAGGTGAGGTTCCCAGAGGTACCTGTCCTCTATTCGCTGATGCATGGGTCTCCGCGTTTTCCGATACGCTATCTGATCATGAACCACTTATGGATTTGCCGGAATAAGTATGGAAGAGATATCGTCCCGTATTGTCGAATAATCACGGGGTTGATGAAACAACAAAAGGCAATAACATCTGAAGATCGAGGAGCAACAAAAAGGCATCAGCCTTTTACGTTAGATAAGTTGGGGATTGGTTGGTCATATACACAATCGGAGCGTTATCATAAGCTAAAGTCGGAAGGGCAAAGGTGGAGAGCACTAAAGTTGGGTGCACGAGATTTGTTGTCGGGTGAGCCGGACGAGCCAGAAAGTGATGAAGAAGTAGTTCCAAGTGGAGATGAGGATTATGCGGACGAGCCGCATAGTGGTGGAAATGTAAGTCAAGGGGGTTATGGTAGAGGTTATGGTGGTATGTTTTACGATTATACGCAGCAATCTTATGTGCAGGGTTGGGCTTATGAAGGCACAATGCAAGAAGTGATTGAGAATCAACGTCCTCCGGCATCCGTATTTGAGACGTGGTCGGGGTCGGAGCGGACGTTGTATGATCAAAACACGAGGAATAGTGCAAGTATAGAGAGGTCCTTGAAACAAAACCTTGATCGTCAAGAGGCATGGAATCGCACACATGCGTATTCCCGTGAAGTTGAAATGAATAATCGATATCATGATGATCAAGAAAGAAGATTGCACGCGGATTGGCATGCCGGGCGGCCGGTGGTTGTGGATCCACAACATGTGGATTATGCGTCACTACCACCTTATGATGGTAGCATTTCGTATCCGACCCCGCCGCTTCACCATTCACAATGGATTGACCCAAGGCAACAAGAAGGAGCACAACAACAACAAGGTGGAAGTAGTAGCGGCTCATTTGCGTTTGGAGAATGGAACGATATGATGTCTTCTATTTTTGGGCCGCCGGGACCGCGCTATTATTAGTCAGGTTGTGTTCTCTCTTTGTATATTTTGTGCATATTTGTTAGTTTGATATGTTGGGTTGGGCGGTTGGGTGGTGTATGATTGTGATGTTATGTTGGGTTGGTACGAGTTGGTGGTGTCATGTTTTAAAAGAAGAAAAACATAAAAAAAAATATATAAAATGAAAAGTGCAAAAAGAAATTTGTGGTTTGAGTGAGGAAGCTTTTAGTTGATGTTGAATGGATTTTAGTGATCAAAGCCTCCTAAAACCATACATTGGGGTCAATGTATCCCAAGTGTGGGGATGGGGGGAATTTTTTTGAAGATTTTGAAAAATTTTGAGTCAAGCAAAGGATTGTGAGAATTTGAACACCCTAGATTAACCCTAAATTGATGCACCGGCAACCCTTGATACCCTTTCATTCTTGGTGAGAGTTATAGCCACACTTGTATATAAATAATGCTTATCTTTGATGAGAGTGGCTACGGGTGGGGGTGCATTAGAACTTGTGCTTGAATGCGGTTCGTGGCCTTAGTTGAACATGAATGTAGAAAGGATAAGGGCATTTAGGTAGCCTCGTTTTTAGTGTGTGCGAGTGTGGGATTTGGGGGGTTGGACCTCATAAGTTATATATATGAGCATGGTAGTGAGAGGGGCGGGGGTTTGGACATTTAGTTGCCCAATTTTGTGCCTAAAAGCCTATCATTTGTTACCCCTAGCTACTTACCTAAAAATTTACCCAACTTAACCCGGTTTTATAGTGTAGTAGTAATAGTTTGAGTAGTATGATGTATATATGTTGATGTTTCATTGTATATTTGTTGTTTGGAAAAAAAAAATTCAGAAAAGAAAAAAAAAAGAGAAAAAGCAATGGAAAATGAAAAAAAGAAATGATGTTTAGTTATATTGTATATAGTAGTTTGCTTTGGTAGTTGTTAGTTTGTTTTATTGTGTAATAAAAAGCCGGGTTAAGTTTTCGCTACTTCATATATATTCCATTTCCTACCTATACACCTAGCCATGTTACAACCTTGAAAGTCCCTTTGATTTGCATTCATGTTTGACACATTTTAGGAGAAGGATCGATTTAGGTACAAGCCTATAGTTGTGCAACCGCCCGTTAGCCTTTGGTGTGTCTAGCTCATATTGCTAGTGCTTACTTGTAGCCGAGAGGAGAGACATAGTGAGGGGTGCATTAGTTGGGTGTTAAAAAGGGGTTAGTAAAAGGATTGTTTGTTTTTTCTTGGCTTACATTGATCACTTGTTGAGAAATTGATTTGATGAGTTGCTTGAGACAAGCAACGGTTAAGTGTGGGGATGTGACGGGTGGTCCGTAGGACAACCCTTTATGATGTTAAAAGACAAGTTTATCCCTCATTTAAGTGTGTAATTATCTTGAATTAGATAACTACTGTTGTTTATTTCTCAGGTGCGGTTTGGCGGTTTAAAGTGAAGAAAAATGCAGCTTTGGAAGGTTTGAAGTTGAACGGGTCGTGCGCATGGAACAAAAGTTGAAACAAGGAACAAAACTCAGATTTTCACCGTAAATTACGGTCCCACCGTAATTTACGGTGGACCTGATTTCTGCCTGAAACTCACCGTAGCTCAGACAAATCTCACCGTAACATATTGATGTTCACCGTAAATTACGCTGACACCGTAATTTACGGTGGAGGCGACGCGAAAACCGTAACTGCCAACATTAAGTCAGTTTTATGGTGTCTTTTCAAGTATTCTCATGATTGGTCGGTTATTGGAGACACTAGGGGCGATTTTGGCTATCTTTGCTTGGTTTTGAACAATTGCTAACATTCGGTTTGTGATTTCGATTCGTATGAACATTGAATTTGTTGCTATGATGATTCACCAAGCTATGTGTGGCTAAAACTTTCGGTGATCATCTTAGGTGAAGGTTTCTCTTGAACTTTTGTGTGTTTATTTCTGAATTTCTAGAATGATAATTTGCGTTGCTTGAATATCATGGTGTATGCATAATTGTTTGTAGCTTGTTAATCGATAGTGCAATTTCTAGTCTTAATCGTACGTTCTTGGTGCCGTTGGCAATCGAGATATCACGGGAAGGGTTAGGGTTGGTTATTGATTAATTGATCATCGGGAAACAACCTCACGTTTATAAATCCGAGTACTTTGTTCCCTTTTATCACTTCGATTATTTATGCACGAGTTATGTCTATGTAACTCTTTCTAGTTGGAATTTCACACAATTGTTTAAAGAAACTGAATCCTAAGATGGTCATTGTTCTCTCCTAATCTGTTTTACAACCAACATTTGATTTGCAATTAGTTATTAATTTAGTTTTATAAAACAACAATCCAAATTATTGATCTTTATTTTCTGCAACTTAGGTTAATTGTAGTTTAATCGCAAAGCTATAAAATCAACACATTTTCCACATACTCCCTGAGTTCGATACCCTATTACCGCTATCTATAGTTGTTATTGGGATTAAATTTGCGTGTACCACGACATCACGTCACACTGCAACAGTATTCGGGTAGTTTCGACTTCAGATTATCAGGGGGAATGTGAATCTGATTGTGGGTGTAAGCTTCCGAGATCATGAGGATCCTAGGTGTAGATATCTGATTGTGGACGAAAGCATCAGAGATCTGAGAGTGATCATGGATGATAGCTTTTGAGATCTAGATTATCCGAGGAGATGAATCTGATTGTGGACGAATGCTTCGGAGATCAGATTACATTACCAGATGATTTGTTTTTCCGATGAAGATTTGCTGATTGTGGAGAATATCGTTTACACGGATCTGTCATTCTTATGATGCGTTAACGTGGATAACGGTAAATGGGATATCAGATCTTCAGGGGGAATCACGGATTTGAAGTTAACCAGTGGGGTATTTGAAGTTTCTATCAATTGCCGGTTGAGTGTTTGTACATTCTTAGATCGAGCAGGTGGAATGCGAAGATCGTGGTGCTTACTTGTGATATCAAAAACTGAGCTCAGATGCGGTTAAAGTTGAAACAGAGGATGCTGCATTGACTAGCTTCAAGTTGGTGATTGTTCGTTAAGGTTGCAGTTTAGCAAATCAGATGAGAGTCGTAAACTGTGCAAAAGACCTAAAGATTCATTCCGGGGGGAATTCGTGCTTTACTTTGGCAAAAGCAAACCCGAATCATCAATCGAGGGGGAATTTGGATAGTCAAATTTCAAGATACCTGATTGAAGTTGCAGAAAAGTTGAAGATTACCGAATATTCAAACACGGCTCAAGGTTCTCAAAGTTTTAAAGACGATTCGACAGTGACATCCGAGGGGGAATCTGTTGGTGCATATTTCGTACGTCTGCCACTGTGCGAATAGCTAGATAGAGCGTGTGTTGAATATTGTGTAGAATAGGAGAAAGTTTGGACAGGTTTTGATAATGTAAAGGTCCATCCGGACGGATGACCATCCTGTCGGATGGCAATCCGGACGGATGACCATCCGGTCGGATGGCAATCCGATCGGATGGACACATGGGTGTTGTCTATAAATAGGGGGTTGGGGCTCCTATTTGGACAAGCTTTTGGTTCCCAGAGGGTAAATGTTGTCAACTGGTCTCGTGGTGCTGTAAACGTTGAATAATCAATAGAGACCAGATTGAAATTGACTGCTCGGTGTCGTATTCTGTTTCTACTCCTTTCTTAATCGTAATAAACGCACCGAACACGTTGTTTCGGGACCGAAGCTCCGTCAAACTCGCCGGATCCTGGAGTCAGCACATTTTCATTTCAATTCATTTTGATTATTTCTTGAAAAATCAAATGCTTTCCAAGCCATTTCCAAGTTTCATTAAAGATTTGAAGATCATTCCATGGAGCTTTTGAAGAGATACAAACTTCTTATCATAAAAACCATCATCAAAAACCCATTTATAATCTTGAAAGGTTTTTAATTTAATTTTTAAAATTATGTTCTTTCATTTTAATGATGATGATGGAAAGTTTCTCAGATACTTGAATTTCTTCACAAACTTGAATATATTGTACAAGAAAAAGGTTTTAATCAAATAAAAAGTGGTGATATGTGTGGGTATATATAGTTGGCCACAGGTATGAATGTGTGTATAGTGTTTGTATTTTAAATTTTGTTTGCAATAATACTTGTAAGATGTTTGCTTGAATGAACAAGATTATGTGCAAATGTGTTATAGATATAAAGGAATGATTGAATCATGATTTTTTATTTGAAGTAATGTTAGTATATGTTCAAGCATATGGCCGAAAATTACTAGGTGTGTTTGTGAGTTTTCAAGTTGTTGCATGTTCTTGAATGATAGTTAAAATGCATGTGTTTGATGATTTGTGTATGATATGATAAATATTCATTCAAATCAGTAAATAAACATGTAAAATAAAGCTATATGATGTATTTTGAAGTCATAAAAATTATGTCATAACTTGGTAGCTTTGCATGTTGTACTTATGGCTTGAAAGGTAGTAAATCGGGTGATATTTGCATGATTTTTGTGCTATTTATGAGACCTGTGTGACAACTGGCATTTTTCGGGTAATTTCCGTACCATGTAAATAGTGTTTAATGTTATTTGGTTATGTGTTTTGAACATCTGAAGTGCATGATATCATGGCATACATTTGAAGAACTCATAAAACATTTTATGATGCATGTTATTCATTTTTATTGGTTGCGACTAGAAATAGTTTAGACAGTGCTCGGAATCAATTAGTACACTTATCAGATAACTAGTAGTGCTGACAGGGGTCAGTACTCAGATAAACGACACGTTTAGGACACAGATTTAGTCCCAGAGCCAATGTTATACTAAAACTCATGTGAGAAAAATAAGGGATCATGTTGATACTTTCCGGTAGACAAACGAACACTAAAAACTACCCGAAACTAGCTATAAATGGCCAAAACAGCATAATTCAGCAAAATTCAGCAAAAATTCAGCATTTTCTAGCCTATGTAATATTCTGAAATAATGTCTAAATGCCCACAATAACGTAAAAAGTATCAGGAACATTATCACAACATGATAACACATAATGCTATACAACTTACATATAACGATCTTTTAGCGATCCGATAGCTAAACAAGCACCCGATTACTAACTTGGCGCAAACATACAAACTAGTTAACATTTTCTAGCAATGTTAAGCTAGTGTAAATCATCATACACCTAGAAATACATCAAGAACCCATAAACATACAATTTCCTTAACAAAATGATACTTATCTTCATCATTTCAACATTTAAACAAATTAACACCCCCCCTCATAACCGTCCCCTATGGGACCCACCCCCTTACCATTTGTTGACTAACAACATTGTTAGTCAAAGATCCATTCTTATGATCCATAAGTTAAAATGTTGGAGGGAAGGTAATAACCAAAGTGCGGAAGACCTTATCTACTCCTAAACTCATTCATTTGCAATATATCAAAAAAATCACACAACTCTCTTCTCCTCTCCCTCACTCTCGGCCGAACTACCCCCTCTCCCATCTTCACATTCAACTAATTTCAAGTAGATCCAAGCTTAATCTAAGGTGTCTCAAGGGTGGTTAAGAAGGTGTCAAGCAAAAGGAACTCAAGGACCACTCTTTGGAGTTATTAACCACCATCTTTTTTTCATCTTCATCATCTTGTTTCTACCCTAGCCTTGTGCTAGTAGTAAGTTACTTTATGCACCATTTTTCATATTGTTTTACTAGATATAACATATGTGTAACTCAAAATCTAAAGGATCTTACAAAACCAAGAAGATGAACACTTGAATCAAACTAAATATCACAAGAAAACAAGTTGTTTATGTTATGTTATGAAGTTGTTTGTTGATTGTTGGTGTGTAGGATGATGAACATCACATAAGGACTTGTTAGATGATGATTAAAAACATGATCTAACAAGTATGTGTAAGGATCTTGAAAGATCTATGTTGAGCATATTGTATGATATGATGAACTTGACAAAATACATATGTTAAGGTGTAGAAATTGTTTTCTACAAAAAGTGGTTCTTGAAAAATGAAAGATTTGAAAGTTTAAAGTTCTAAAGTGTAGAGATTACTACATGTTAAGCATGGTATTATTTCTTGAAAATAAATAAACTTGTTACATATGTAAAAATGAACTTGTTGAAGTATTTAGAACATGAGATGTTGAAGTAAATGAATTTTTGCAAAAATGGATGACAAGTTGTAAAGTATGAATTTTTACAAGTTGGTTCATATTAAAGAACAAACCATGTTTTTAAAGTTAAAAGAACATGTTAAATATATTGTTAAAAGACTACATGTTTTTACAAATTTTGGAGTTCACCACCTCATGAAAAATGCATTTTTATGCATATATTAAGCTTAGAAAATTGTTGTGGATGATTGGATGAATTTTGAAAAGCTTAAACACATGTTTTAAAACATGGGAAACCTCCAATTTACAAAGGAAACTATGATGAAATTTCTACAAAATATAAACACTTAGAAAAATATATTTTTAACAAGTTCTTACAAGTAAACTTGTTTAGAGATTTTAAACATAAAAATCCCCATAATTTTTGTATAAAAATACAAGTAAAGAAGGTTTGGTTTTCAAAAATAAAAATGACTAAATATATATTTAGGAAAATATATATTTAGAGGTCACATAAACTATGTGCTATGTGTATATTGTTTGTTTTAGTTATACTAAAAATTAGGGACTTGAAATAATAAATACAAACAAATACATAAACATCTCAAATAAAAATTCCAAGAAAAATTCACAGATACGCTTCGGACACGAATATTGGACGATTTGGACACTCGGACATAATGGACACTCGGACATAATGGACACACTATATATATATTCCGGATTAAAATAATATATCAAGGCTTGGTGAAAGATATATTTTCTCAAGACCGAACAAGTGACAAAATATATATTTTTACAAGTAATATAAAAATAGGGGATGGTTCAAATGAAAACCACTTTTATTGTGAAAACTCGAAAACTAACTAAAAAAAGCCTAAAAAACACACCAATTTTTTTTTCAACCTTTTTATAAAAATCGCAGGTTTTTATATATAAAAAAACTTTTTTTCAAAAAAAAAATTTGTAGTACACATGTGTAATAATACACATGTGTAGTATTACACATGTGCACTACAAAAAAAATTGAAATTTTTTATATAAAAAAACCTGCGAAAATTGGTACGCAAAAAAAAATTGGTATGTTTTTTTGGCTTTTATAATTAGTTTTCGAGTTTTCACAATAACTAGTGGTTTTCATTTGAACTTTCCCCTATAAAAATATATCATATTTTTTGTCAAACATGAAAATATGTCATTTTTGAAGTGTATGAAAATATTTATTTCATAAACATTTTAAGAAAATATTAATTTCGGTAGAAACTAAAATATATATTTTTGGAATTAATCTTAAAAATAAATTATTTTTAAGATGTATGTGAATATTTGTGTTTACCATGTTGGACTCTGTATGCCCAAGACACATATTAAATTGATGTGGCTAGTAAGTTATGATCCAAGTCGAGTCATACCCAATAACAAGCTAGACAAACACTTATATTATTTATTTGTGATATGATCAAACAAATAAATATTAACACTTACAATATTTAGAAATTGGTGTTCTAAATAATTACACTTGAGAAACCAATAAATTATATGGATAATTTATTTTGAGAGAATAATTTATTTTGTTATTTAATGGGTTAAATAACATTTTAAAAGGTTGTATAAAGTCTTGCATTTATGTAGTGTTATATTTATAAAAGTTATAAATATATATATATATATATATATATATATATATATATTTATAAAAGAAATCTTTTTTTATATATATAATAAAGAAGTGGGCCGCCACCCCCCCCCCCTTTGTCTTACCAAGATATGATCTTGTTCCAATCACATTTCATGCATTTGCATGGATCTTGATTGGGTGGTCTTCCCTAAGTGGTTTGGTCCAATGGAATGACATGCATGTTGTCATACTTGCATGTATTTTGATTGGGAGTTGGTGGTGGCAATATTCTCTCTAAGATTATAAAGAAATTGGATGACCAAATGAAGAAGATGAGCTAGTAATCTTGCTCTCAATTTTCGGCCATAAGGGTTGTTCAAGGAGCTTTTCGGTTTTGATTCAAGTGTGTTAAATCCTAGCTAATCTCAAGGTGTTTGTTGGAAGCTCAGGGTATACAAGCTTGAGGCCTTCTACTCTTGAATGCAACCATTCTTGAAGCATCACCCATTTCATCATCCTATTACTCCAAGAAGGTAGTATTCTAAACACCCTATGGTTGTGTTTGATAGTATGCATCTTCATATATGGATCCGGGTTTTGGGATTTTGCTTTTAAATGAAATTTATATATTAAAAGTAACATGTTTTAAATATTATTTCCGCTGCGTTTTTAATTTCATATGGATGAAATTGCTTTGATAAACATGTTAAAAATCCCATCAATGGTATCAGAGCCGCTTATATGAGTGCATGCTTCAATAGATTAAAATTTCGGGTTTCGGGTTTGAATAAAACCCTATGGCCGAAAATTTTAACATGGTTAACCCTTTGTTTTTCAAGATTATTTTCTTACATGCATAAGGGAATCTTGAAAAATTATTTCATATGGATGATTTGTTTGTTTGGACAAAACTTACCTTTTCGGTTTTTTGAACATAGCCGAAAATGTTCATAAAAGGGAACCATTTTTTATGCTTCTTGTAATTCATATATATATATATATATATATATATATATATATATATATATGTGTGTGTGGATATTTATTTTGGTGCATATGACCTAGCCATGACCTTGTGTTGAATGATTGTGTTGTGATTCATTTTATTATTATTTCAATGGGTTGTAATAATTATTATTTTGTTCTTCCATTAGAAGATATGTAATTTATTTATTTTCATTTGGTATGTAAAATAAATAGATTGGGTACATTTTATTTTACTAGAAAAATGTATTAGGATATATTTTGTAAAAGAAGATGCACACAAAAATGCGATTTTGGTTTGGACCATAATATTCGGTCCAAAGAACTTCATCGTTCTCAACGGGATTTTAACCCGATAACCAAAACACATTTTTGAAGTCCAAAAGAGTTTGGAGCTGAAAATAAAAGACTTTTGGAAGCTCAAAGAAAGTGGAGAAATCACAACACAAGAAGGAGACTTGAAGCATTTGGATACGGGATCAAGTGGGAGTTCATCGACACATTACTTGTGTCATTTTTCACCCCTTAGGAAGGACCTTTTGGCACACTTGTTTCGGCTAACAAGTGTTGTCAAAATAGTTGGCTATGGTTATGCACCTATAGTTATGAATGATGTGCTTGTTTGGTTGTTTATTTTGTTGTTTAGATGATATGTAGATATGCATGACTTAACAAACTAATAATCAACAACAAGCGTAAAATTGGTTCTTGACAAAATCATTAAAATGTTTAATAAAGGTTTTATTAAAAATTAATGATTTTATAATAAAATGGGTTTTATTAAAACGAACCTTGAAAATTTGTTTTCACCAAAGTACCATTGATTTGAATGCATGCAAATGTATGGTACATAATATTTTCTAAACTAGAATTTTGAAATATCGAAAACCCTTTTATAAAACAAGTCAAACACCATCCTTTTATACAACACTCAAAACACTTGGGAACTCTTATTGTGGGATAAAGGTCACCTAACCACATTTGAGGGAACTTGTATGTTCGAGGTGGGTTTACCATGTTTGTGGGATAAAGGTCAGCTAACCACTTATGTGAATAAACTCACACGTATGTGTAAGTTGGACGACTTGATTTGGAAACCATGAACTTAGGGTCACCGAAGCATGGGAACAAAGGTGTTGATGGGATTAAACATGCCAACTAAAAATAAAGATGTTTAACCAATCCCATATGGCTAGAAATTGCAAAGAGTTGCAATTGTCAAACGTTGACTACCTTGTTAATTTAAATAGAGGGATAAAGGTCACCTAACCAATATTTAAATGTAACGTTGGATTCTAGATTTTAATTATTAATTGTCTTTAAGACACAAAAGGGTATTAGTGATTAAAATATAATAATATCGAAAATACTAAAATTGAACTTGTTAAAATTTTGTAGATGGCCGCTAACAATGCAAACCCGACTAACCAAATCGTCCGAAACCTATCACTAAGAACCATCCTTGAAAAGGATCGTCTCAACCATAACAACTTCATGGATTGGTTTCGAAACTTGAGAATCGTTCTCAAGCAAGAGAAGATATCCTATGTGTTGGACGATCCTATTCCCGATGAACCTAACGTGGAAGATGTGGAAACCTACAACGATTGGGTTAAGTATACCGAGGACTCCATGCAAGCCTCATGCCTCATGTTGGGAACTATGATTCCCGAAATTCAAAAGGATTTTGAACACCACGGGGCATACGACATGATTACCCAGTTAAAGGAAATGTTCCTACAACAAGCAAGGGTAGAACGCTTCGAAACTGTTCGGGTGCTTCATGCATGTCCAATGGAGGAAACCCAGTCGGTATCATCTTATGTTCTCAAGATGAAAAGCCACATTGATCACCTCGAACGGCTAAATTGTCCCGTCTCTAAAGAGTTGGCCAGGGATTTGATCCTCAACTCTTTAACGAAGAATTTCGAAAGCTTTGTAATGAATTACAACATGAATGGATGGGACAAGAGCATTGGTGAACTTCACGCAATGCTCAAAACGGCCGAAGCAAGTATGGGCAAAAAGGCTTTACCCGTCCTAGCGATCAATGAAGGAGGCAACAAGAAGAGGCCCCACCCCGACTCTAAAGCAAACTATGCTAAAAGAAAGGGACACGTCAAGGGAAAGGGAAAAGGAAAAGCTAAAGCAGAACCCGCCAAACCAAAAGAGAAGAAGCAAAAGGTTGCTACGAATGACCCATGTTTTGAATGTGGTGAGATAGGACATTGGAAGAGAAATTGTCCGACCTATCTCAAAGAGTTGAAAAACAAGAGGGATGCAGGGCAAACCTCAGGTACTATCTTTATGATATATGTTGAGCTTAATGTTATTTCTTCTAACACATGGGTACTAGATACCGGATGTGGAACTCACATTTGCAATTTGTTGCAGGGGTTCAAAAGAAATAAACATTATAAGAAGGGAGACGCTAGTCTCTTCATGGGCAACGGAGCAAAAGTTGAAGTCGAAGCTCAAGGAGACTATGTTTTAGAGCTTCCAAGTGGTTTGGAAGTTATTTTGAAGAATGTTTTGTATGCTCCTAGTTTAACTAGGAACATAATTTCAGTTTCCCTTTTAAGACAATGTGGTTTTAATTTTGAATTTGTTAACCAAGACATTTATGTTTCTATGAATGATGTGTTTTATTTTAAAGCTATGTCTTTAAATGGTATTTATGAATTAGATCATGATAACACATCATATGATACCTCAATGTACCAAGTAACCAACAAGAAACTCAAAATGGATTTGAGTGATTCTTACCTTTGGCATTGTCGCCTTGGACATATAAGCAAGAATTGCATGCATACACTTCAGAAAAATGGTCTTTTGAATACGAATGAAGATAATTCATTTGATATATGCGAATCTTGTTTACAAGGCAAAATGACCAAGACACCCTTTAGTGGAACTTTTGAAAGGGCAAAAGACTTACTAGGTATCATACATTCGGATGTATGTGGTCCTTTTAAGCCGATGACTAGGAATGGTGAAAGATACTTCATTACCTTTATCGACGACTATAGTTGTTATGGTTATGTGAATTTACTAAGACACAAGGATGAAGCATTTGAAATGTTCAAAAACTTCAAAAGTGAAGTTGAAAATCAACTCAAGAAAACAATCAAAGTCCTTCGTACCGATAGAGGAGGTGAATACCTTAGTGGTGCTTTTCAAGATCATCTTAGGAGTTGTGGGATTATCTCACAACTTACTCCACTTGGAATACCACAACACAATGGTGTGTCCGAAAGGAGAAATCGAACTCTATTGGATATGGTTCGATCTATGATGGCTAGAAGCACATTACCTCTATCATTTTGGGGTTACGCTTTGCTCTCCGCAGTCCGTATACTAAATATGGCCCCAACCAAGAAAGTGGAAAAGACACCTTTTGAAATATGGCATGGAAACCCTCCATCATTATCATTCTTAAGGGTTTGGGGTTGTGAAGCTTATGTTAAGCAATACACTCCAAATAAATTGGAAGTCCGATCTACTAAGTGTATCTTTGTAGGATATCCTAAAGATGATATAGGATACTATTTCTACGACCCAACCGAGCAAAAGGCATTTGTTGCTCGAAAGGGTAAGTTCTTAGAAGCTAAATTCCTTATGGAAGGAACTAGTGGTAGAACAGTGGAACTTGAGGAGGATCAAGAACCACAAGACGATACACGTTTGGTTGATACTAGCACTCAACAAGAGATTGTTGAAAACGATCAAGAGGTTGATCAGAACACACAAAATGTTCGCAGATCTGGTAGAATTAGTAATCCACCTGAAAGATATGGATTTTTCATGGATGGATGCTACGTGGTAGATTCAGATGAACCAACCACATACCTTGATGCAATGTCAAAATCCGATTGCGACAAATGGCTTGAAGCCATGAACATAGAGATGTAATCCATGTATGACAACCAAGTTTGGGAATTGGTTGTGCCACCACTTAACTCCAAAGTAGTTGGAAGTAAGTGGGTTTTCAAGAAGAAAACAGATATGCATGGTAACTTGGATACTTATAAAGCAAGACTTGTAGCAAAAGGTTTCACTCAAACTCAAGGGATTGATTATGATGAGACCTTCTCGCCTGTGGTGATGCTAAAGTCAATCAGGAAATTATTTGCCATAGCTGCATATTATGACTATGAGATCTGGCAATTGGATGTCAAAACAGCTTTTCTTAATGGATATCTTGATGAAGACGTCTATATGGTTCAGCCTGAAGGTTTTGTCGATCAAAAACATCCTGACAAAGTATGCAAGTTAAAGAAATCAACCTATGGATTGAAACAAGCATCTAGAAGTTGGAATCACCGTTTTGATGAAGATATTAAGAATTTTGGATTCATCAAGAACGGTGATGAAGCTTGTGTGTATAAGAAAGCTAGTGGGAGCATCATCACTTTCTTAGTACTGTATGTCGATGACATTCTACTATTTGGGAATGACATTCCAACCATGGAAGGTGTAAAAGCTTGGCTTGGAAGTTGTTTTTCCATTAAGGATCTTGGTGAAGTAGCCTACATTCTGGGAATAAAGGTCTATAGGGATAGATCAAGGCGCTTGATAGGTTTAAACCAAAGTGCATACATTGACAAAGTCTTGAATAGGTTCCAAATGGAGAACTCTAAGAGAGGTTTTGTACCTATTCAAAAGGGGACAATATTGAATACATCTCAATGTCCAAGCTCAAAGGATGAGCAAGAGAAAATGAAAAGAATCCCATATGCGTCAGCTATAGGATCCATCATGTATGCAATGATATGCACCAGACCGGACGTCTCATACGCCTTGAGCATGATGAGTAGATACCAGCAGAATCCAGGTAACAGTCACTGGATGGCTATTAAAAGCATATTGAAATATCTTAGGAGGACTAAGGATATGTTCTTAATATATGGATCTGGTGAGGAGGAACTCGTTGTAAAGGGTTACACGGACGCGAGTTTCCAAAACGATCGAAGTGATTCTCAATCACAATCGGGGTATGTCTTCATTTTAAATAGAGGAGCAGTCTCTTGGAAGAGCTCAAAACAAGACGTGGTAGCATTGTCCACTACAGAATCAGAATACATCGCCGCTTCATTGGCAGCCCAAGAAGCTGCATGGTTGAAGAAATTCATTGCCGACCTAGGGGTGGTCCCTACCATTCAAGACCCCCTAGAGATCTTTTGTGATAACGAGGGTGCGATTGCTCAAATCAAGGAATCTCGTGCGCACCAAAAGACTAGATATATCGAGCGGAGATTCAACTACATAAGGGATGAAGTTTAAAAAGGAAAGATATGTATCCGCCAAGTTCACACCGATCAAAACATTGCGGATCCACTCACGAAGCTCCTTGACAGGGCAAAACATGAGGGTCATACATGTGCCTTAGGACTTCGATATTCTAGTGATTGGATTTGATCAATTTTGTATTTGGATATTGAAACAATTGTTATTTTAACTCTTTTATGGTATTTTGAGTTATGTTTCATATTAGCATGTTTAAATCCATGAATAAGTTACTTATTCTAAATGTCCGTAGTCGATCATACTTGTGGGAACAAATACGAATGCAAGACTATTATGAATTTGGATTGGTGGATATTCATTAGATATGAATATAGAGCAAAGTGTTGCTGCCAAAGTTCATAGATATTTGTGGGATACAAATATTGGACTGACTCGCTCTCAAATAATACTACATGGAATCATATGTGATTGATCATAAGTAAATTTGAGTAAAGGCGAATATCATAGTATCCTCTGACCTGAGATACATATTGGGTCTTGATATTCACCAAGTAGTATACCTTGACCTAGTTCTTAGCTGTCTGTAATAAGGCAGTACACAAGGCTAAACTCAGGTGTGGTACAAGGTGATTGTGAGAGGCATATGTAGTCAAGAAGGGATTTGTTCCTCTTATTCGTTGAGAGTAAGATGTCTAAGGCCTGATAAAGTTAAATCAACAGAGAGTGATCACTCTATGTCTCTGGATTTAACATGACATCTGTAACGAAAGGATAAATGATAGATTCACCTAAATCATGTTCAAGTAAGGGACTTGAATGGGATGATGTTATTGAATGGAAAATATAGTCATACGTATTGGGGGTAGTAAACCGTAGTTAGACGTCATTTACTGCTTGCATCAATCTTCTATGTATCTTGTGTGTGACAACTCGTATTTCCGAACCTATCTTTGTACTTTGAAGTAATGTATGTGTACGATATGTGATTTTATGAAAGTGAATGATTATATGAATGTTATGTTGACACGTGCTTTGTGTAATGTATGTATGTATATAAACGGCCCAAACGCACAACACTCACCCGATCGCACAAGCCCATTCGGGCCACAACTTGTATTCGGATCAAGGGCAGCCCAAGTTTGGGTTCGGCCCATCCCCATTAGTCGATTAACACATGGGGTGCTAGTACCCATCTCACACTTTACCAAAACACACAAATCTACAAACCCTAGCTCTCTTCCTTCTCTCTAGAACTCGACGGCAACACACACCCTCTCTATCGAGGATCTTTTCTTGTTCGGATCAATCATCTATTCCATCCTTCTCTCAATCAGTTAGTGTTCATGATGTTATGATTCCATGATTGATTTAATGATTAAGTGTTGCTTATATGATGAACAATGATGTTTATGTGATTATGCTTAGGTGAATCGGATGTTATAATTAAGAACCGAATAGATGTTAATTGATCATCATGTCCTGTTTTTGGATTGTTGTTTAATGATTTGGTGAATGTTAAATGATTGCTTATGATTGCAAATCACTAGGGGTTACTTATGTAGATCGAATCACTTGTGTAGGGTGCTTAAACCGAATTAGAATTGATGTTTATGTGATGATAATCTTGATTCAGATGCATGTAATCGGTTGTATATTCAGGAAATCGGATCAAACAGTAGGATTTGTTAGGTTGTTGTTCATAATTGTGATTTTATGGTTTATGTGAATTAGTTGTTAAAAACAATGATTTGATCTATTTCTGTTTGATTTGGAAGTTGTTAGCATTTATTAATAAATTGTGAAATTGGAAACCACTAAATGTTTGTAACTGTTATGCATGAAAAACGGAAATTTAAAACCATTCGCACAAGACCTCTTGGTCGCACAAGAGGTCCATTCGCACAAGAAGACCAGTCGCACAAGCTGATCTAGTCGCACAAGAGGACCTGATCACACAAGAGGTCCCCAGTCGCACAAGGACCATTGAGTCGCACAAGATTGTTTGTCTGTTTGTTATTTGGGCCGTATGTATATATATATTGGGCTGGGTAATAAGACTGATCGCACAAGATGCATGGATCGCACAAGATGGACTATTTACTTATATGTTGGGCCGTGTGTATGTATACAGATGTATTTGGGCTTTCTGATTATTGGGTCGGGTACTGTTGGGCTTCAACGGGTGAATCGCACAAGGTTATTAGACTTGTGCGAGCCCAATCTTGAATACGTTATTAACTGTTGAACGTGATGATGTGTGTTGCCATGATCTGTGTGTGTTCCTTATCTGCTAGCTTATGTGATACTTATGTGCACTACTTGAAACCAAAACTTGACTTGTATGGTAACCATGTTAGGACGTGGTTGACCACTAGCAGCTAGACTTGACCTTTCTGTGTATCTGCCGAGCAAACCAAGGTGAGTTCACACTAGCCAAGGCATGGGATTCCCGGTGGGTTGGGAATGGGATTGAATATCTACTCGTACAACCATTACTATTAAACTACTTTATACTGTCCTCGGATTGAAGGGCACGTACGTAAAGCCTACGTACACGATCATAAGACCATCAACTCTATCAAAGGAAGTCCCTCATTTATCAACTTAATCGCCGAGGCCTATGGCGAGTGGGTCATTAGTTAATAGCGCTATTAGGTTTAACAAACCGCACACCGTGCCAGTCGGACGGGCGTGTACTAATGGACTATAGGCAAAGGGTCAATGCTGATAGACATTGACTTAGGGCACCTCTTACATTTTCGTAGCAGTCGATACGCGTGGTCTAGTAACACATGGGAAGCCCCCACTAATCATCGCACACATGCCTGGAATGGCCGCGATACGGATTAATACGATACATGGTTTACAAAACGAACATACGATTTACGAAATGAATACTATAACCAAACAACCAACTGTGAACTCGCTCAACTTTGTTGTTGATTCGTTGCTACATGCCTTGCAGGTCATTAGGTACTCATGGAGCTTGCACAGGGAGGAACGGTCGTTGTGGGACATGGCAGTGTGTGCCATGCTATGAACATTACTCTATTTCATATTTAAAACTTTCAATGGGTTTTACAATTATGCTTCCGCTAAACACTTAACTATGCTTTGGTTTTTGAACACCTTTCATATTGTTTGGTTGAATTATGTTTACTTACATGTTTGTTCAATATGATTGGTGGCTTGATCCTGGTCAGTCACGCCTCCAAGCGGTGATACTCCGCGTGTGGATTTTGGGGGTGTGACAAATTGGTATCAGAGCCATTGGTTATAGAGAACTTGGTTTTAATAAGGGAAAACGTTTTTTTTTGTTAAAACCAGACTATAACCGGTACAGTGCTCTACGATCCACAACGACGCTTCACTCCACGTGCAAGACTCGACATTCTAGGTGATATGGTTTATGTTTCATTACCTACATGCTAGATTGCGTAGAACTTTGCTCATGACATGCCTAGTTAGTATAGCTACTGTTGCTTGAACACATGTGTGCTTACTCCCTTCTGTCATCGCACTTTCGCGAACCTCTCTCACTCATGTTTCTCTTGATATGAAGATCATGTCTGGACGCGTTAACATGACACAAGCCCAGTTGACGGCTCTGATTAACGAACAGGTTGCTGCGGCACTTGCAGCCGCACAAGCAGGAGGTATACCCTGCAGTTTAAACTCATTCTAGGATCTTTAAGTCCTACTCTCGTGAACCTATCTTTGTGTTAAACTTTGTCCTTTCTTACACCCACAACAGGTCAACATGCTCAGCCACCTGTGTGCACCTTCAAAACTTTTATGGACTGCCGACCCACTACTTTTAGCGGCACTGAAGGAGCTGTAGGTCTCCTCCACTGGTTTGAAAAGCTCGAATCTGTGTTCGAGACGTGTGAATGCCCTGAGGCTCGCAGGGTGAAGTATGCTACCGGTACCCTAGAGGGTTTAGCGCTCACGTGGTGGAACGCTCAGGTTCAAATGCTGGGGTTGGTTGCTGCTAACGCCACCCCATGGAACAATTTTAAAGAGATGATCAAAGAAGAATACTGCAGTCGTGATAACATTCATAAGCTGGAAGTCGAGTTCTTCAACCTCAAGATGACAGGGTAAGAAATTGAGGCGTATACGAAGAGATCGAATGAGCTTGCATTACTGTGTCCTACTATGGTGGACCCCCCAATTAAGCGTATCGAACTTTATCTCAAGGGCTTAGTGCCAGAAATCCAAAGTCATGTGACTTCAGCCAACCTAGCCACCATCCAGCAAGTTGTACAATTGGCTCATCGCTTCACTGATCAGGCGGTGGAGCAGAATAGGTTACCAAAGCGTATCAGTGCTGCAGCTACATTTGAAACTACCGGCGACAACAAACGGAAATGGGATGGAGCTTCGAGCAAAGGTTCAACTTCTGTTCAGTCTCAGTCTCAGCAGAGAAGAACTGATGACTACAAGAGCCCTGGTCAGCAATCTTCTGGTAGCCAAGGGCAAGGTGGTTATCGAGGAAACCTTCTAAAGTGCAACAGATGCAATAGCCACCACAGTGGTAAGTGCAACAAGAGTCGTTACCAGAGGTGTCTCAAGATGGGTCATGAAGCTAAGGATTGTAGGAGCTTACGACCTGCGAATCAGAACCAGCGACAACAACCACCAGCTCCACAAGACCAGCAGCAGCAACAACGAGACAACAAAGGGTGCTTTCAGTGTGGAGCTGAAGGCCACTTCAAGAGAGATTGTCCCCAACTGAACAGGAACCATAACAACAACAACAATAACAACAATCAGGGGAATGGGAACAATGGGGGTAACAATGGCAACGGTGCAAGGGGTCGTGTGTTCGTTATTGGCCAGGGAGAAGCGAGGAATGATCCCAATGTTGTGACGGGTAAGTTCCTTCTCGACGACTTTTACGTTACTGTCTTATTTGATTCAGGTGCTGATACTAGTTATGTGTCCCTAAAAGTTAGTCAACTGCTTAAGCGTACCCCAACACCTTTGAACCCCAAGCACACGGTAGAGTTAGCTAATGGTAAAAGTTTAGAGGTCACACACGTAGTCAAGGGTTGTAATCTTGTTCTTATTGATCACACTTTCTCAATCGACCTCCTTCCTATCACTCTGGGTAGTTTCGACGTTGTCATTGGGATGGACTGGTTATCCCAACACCAAGCAGAGATTCTTTGTAACGAAAAGATTGTCCGTATTCCTCGCCCAGGTGATGAACCACTCATGATTCGTGGCGACAAGAGTGGTGCTGATGTAAGCATCATCTCTTTCCTTAAGGCTCAGAAGTGCTTGAGAAAGGGGCACACTGCTATTCTGGCACTCGTTACCGACACCTCGAAGAAAGAGAAGAAGATAGAGGATTTTCCGATCGTACGCGACTATCCTGAGGTATTCCCTGAGGAGTTTCCTGGCCTTCCGCCTCATCGCCAGGTCGAGTTCCAAATTGAGCTAGCTCCTGGAGTAGCGCCCATAGCTCGTGCACCGTATCGTTTGGCTCCATCAGAGTTGAAAGAACTCTCTATGCAACTACAAGAACTCTTGGATAAGGGTTTTATTCGTCCTAGCTCTTCGCCCTGGGGAGCTCCAGTGCTATTCGTGAAGAAGAAAGACAGTACTTTCAGAATGTGCATCGACTACCGTGAACTTAACAAGGTGACTGTGAAGAATCGCTATCCTCTTCCACGCATTGACGACTTGTTCGACCAGTTGCAAGGGTCGAGCTACTATTCAAAGATTGATTTGAGATCAGGATATCACCAGCTGAGAGTCCGAGAAGAGGACGTCTCTAAAACAGCTTTTAGAACCCGTTATGGACATTATGAGTTTTTGGTCATGCCTTTTGGACTGACAAACGCACCTGCGGTTTTCATGGACCTCATGAATCGAGTGTGCAAGCCTTACCTAGACAAGTTTGTCATAGTTTTCATCGACGACATCCTGATCTATTCGAAGAGTCAGGAGGAACACGAGCAGCATCTACGACTCATTCTGGAACTCCTTCGAATAGAACAGTTGTACGCTAAGTTTTCAAAATGCGACTTCTGGCTTCGTGAAGTTCATTTCTTAGGCCATGTGGTGAACAAGGATGGGATTCATGTAGATCCATCTAAGGTAGACTCGATTAAGAATTGGCCTGCGCCTCGTACGCCAACGGAAATTCGCCAATTCTTGGGATTGGCAGGTTACTACAGGAGGTTCATTAAGGATTTTTCCAAGATTGCACAGCCTCTCACTTCACTGACGCAGAAAGGCGTTGTTTATCGATGGGGAAATGCACAGGAATTAGCGTTTCAACACTTAAAGGATAGACTTTGCAGTGCACCTATCCTTTCATTGCCAGAGGGTACAGACGACTTTGTGGTTTACTGCGACGCATCCATTCAGGGTCTTGGTTGTGTATTGATGCAGCGGGATAAAGTTATAGCCTACGCCTCATGCCAGCTTAAAGTTCATGAAAGGAACTACACTACACACGATCTAGAGCTGGGAGCTATTGTTTTTGCACTTAAGATATGGAGACACTACCTTTACGGTACCAAGTGCGCCATCTACACAGATCATAGGAGTCTCGAGCATATTTTCAAACAGAAGGAACTGAATATGCGACAACGACGATGGGTCGAGCTACTGAATGACTACGAATGCTCGATCAGGTACCACCCAGGCAAAGCCAATGTTGTGGCTGACGCCCTCAGTCGAAAGGACACTGCGCCTAAGCGCGTACGAGCTTTACAACTCACTATACAGTCTAGTCTTCCTTCTCAGATACGAGATGCTCAGGTAGAAGCATTGAAACCAGAAAATGTCAGGGCTGAAGCCCTACGCGGCTCAAGGCAACGATTAGAACAAAAGGAAGATGATGCTTACTACGTAACAGGACGTATTTGGGTCCCACTCTATGGCAACCTACGAGAGCTTGTGATGGATGAGGCACACAAGTCTCGCTACTCGGTACATCCTGGTTCGGATAAGATGTACCACGATATCAAAACTACGTATTGGTGGCCTAGCATGAAAGCTCACATAGCAACATACGTTAGCAAGTGCTTGACTTGTGCGAGAGTCAAGTCGGAATATCAGAAACCTTCAGGCCTACTCCAACAACCAGAAATACCACAATGGAAATGGGAGCAAATTTCCATGGATTTTGTTACTGGTCTGCCTAGATCTCAACGTGGTAACGATACTATTTGGGTGATCGTGGATCGACTCACAAAGTCTACTCACTTCTTGGCTATCAAGGAAACGGATAAGTTCTCCACATTAGCAGACGTTTATCTTAAGGAAGTAGTCTCGAGGCACGGAGTGCCCACTTCTATTATCTCTGATCGTGATGCACGTTTTACTTCAGAACTATGGCAAGCAATGCACAAGTCATTTGGCTCACGTTTAGATATGAGCACAACTTATCACCCGCAAACGGATGGGCAGTCTGAACGTACCATCCAGACCCTCGAAGACATGCTTAGGGCATGTGTAATTGACTTTGGCAACGGCTGGGAAAAGCATCTGCCACTTGTGGAATTCTCATACAATAACAGCTACCACACCAGCATTAAAGCTGCTCCGTTTGAGGCATTATACGGGCGTAAATGCCGGTCACCTCTTTGTTGGGCAGAGGTGGGGGATAGTCAGATCACTGGTCCAGAACTTGTGGTAGACACTACAGAACGAATTGCTCAAATACGAAAACGAATGGCGGCAGCTCGTGATCGTCAGAAAAGCTACGCCGATAAGGACAGAAAACCACTCGAGCTCCAGGTTGTGGAGCGGGTGCTACTCAAAGTTTCACCCTGGAAGGGTGTGGTTCGTTTTGGTAAACGAGGCAAACTTAACCCACGATACGTCGAACCTTTTGAGGTCATCGAGAAAATAGGCAAGGTGGCCTACAAACTAAACTTACCAGCAGAACTCAGTGCAGTTCACAACGTTTTCCACGTGTCAAATCTGAAGAAGTGTCTGTCAGATGAGACCCACATAGTTCCTTTGAAGGAGCTTACTATCGACGAGAAGTTACGATTCGTCGAGGAACCAGTTGAAATCATGGACCGGGATGTTAAGGTCCTCAAGCACACTAGAATACCTCTCGTTCGAGTTCGTTGGAACTCCCGTCGCAGCCCAGAGTTCACCTGGGAACGCGAAGATCAAATGAAGCAAAAGTATCCCCAACTATTCGCAAACAGTACAACCACTACTGAGGCTGAAGCTACGGAATTTCGGGACGAAATTCCAGATCAACGGGGGGAGGATGTGACACCCCAGGAAAACCAGGAAAACCATACAACTTAACTAGCTTACTCAGTGAGTACGTACCAAATTTCGGGATGAAATTTCTTTCAACTTGGGGATAATGTGACAACTCGTATTTCCGAACCTATCTTTGTACTTTGAAGTAATGTATGTGTACGATATGTGATTTTATGAAAGTGAATGATTATATGAATGTTATGTTGATACGTGCTTTGTGTAATGTATGTATGTATATAAACGGCCCAAACGCACAACACTCACCCGATCGCACAAGCCCATTCAGGCCACAACTTGTATTCGGATCAAGGGCAGCCCAAGTTTGGGTTCTGCCCATCCCCATTAGTCGATTAACACATGGGGTGCTAGTACCCATCTCACACTTTACCAAAACACACAAATCTACAAACCCTAGCTCTCTTCCTTCTCTCTAGAACTCGACGGCAACACACACCCTCTCTATCGAGGATCTTTTCTTGTTCGGATCAATCATCTATTCCATCCTTCTCTCAATCAGTTAGTGTTCATGATGTTATGATTCCATGATTGATTTAATGATTAAGTGTTGCTTATATGATGAACAATGATGTTTATGTGATTATGCTTAGGTGAATCGGATGTTATAATTAACAACCAAATAGATGTTAATTGATCATCATGTCCTGTTTTTGAATTGTTGTTTAATGATTTGGTGAATGTTAAATGATTGCTTATGATTGCAAATCACTAGGGGTTGCTTATGTAGATCGAATCACTTGTGTAGGGTGCTTAAACCGAATTAGAATTGATGTTTATGTGATGATAATCTTGATTCAGATGCATGTAATCGGTTGTATATTCAGGAAATCGGATCAAACAGTAGGATTTGTTAGGTTGTTGTTCATAATTGTGATTTTAGGGTTTATGTGAATTAGTTGTTAAAAAAATGATTTGATCTATTTCTGTTTGATTTGGAAGTTGTTAGCATTTATTAATAAATTGTGAAATTGGAAACCACTAAATGTTTGTAACTGTTATGCATGAAAAACAGAAATTTAAAACCATTCGCACAAGACCTCTTGGTCGCACAAGAGGTCCATTCGCACAAGAAGACCAGTCGCACAAGCTGATCTGGTCGCACAAGAGGACCTGATCACACAAGAGGTCCCCAGTCGCACAAGGACCATTGAGTCGCACAAGATTGTTTGTCTGTTTGTTATTTGGGCCGTATGTATATATATATTGGGCTGGGTAATAAGACTGATCGCACAAGATGCATGGATCGCACAAGATGGACTATTTACTTATATGTTGGGCCGTGTGTATGTATACAGATGTATTTGGGCTTTCTGATTATTGGGTCGGGTACTGTTGGGCTTCAACGGGTGAATCGCACAAGGTTATTAGACTTGTGCGAGCCCAATCTTGAATACGTTATTAACTGTTGAACATGATGATGTGTGTTGCCATGATCTGTGTGTGTTCCTTATCTGCTAGATTATGTGATACTTATGTGCACTACTTGAAACCAAAACCTGACTTGTATGGTAACCATGTTAGGACGTGGTTGACCACTAGCAGCTAGACTTGACCTTTCTGTGTATCTGCCGAGCAAACCAAGGTGAGCTCACACTAGCCAAGGCATGGGATTCCCGGTGGGTTGGGAATGGGATTGAATATCTACTCGTACAACCATTACTATTAAACTACTTTATACTGTCCTCGGATTGAAGGGCACGTACGTAAAACCTACGTACAGTTATACTTATTACTGTCCTCGGATTGAAGGGCACGTACGTAAAGCCTACGTACACGATCATAAGACCATCAACTCTATCAAAGGAAGTCCCTCATTTATCGACTTAATCGCCGAGGCCTATGGCGAGCGGGTCATTAGTTAATAGCGCTATTAGGTTTAACAAACCTCACACCGTGCCAGTCGGACGGGCGTGTACTAATGGACTATGGGCAAAGGGTCAATGCTGATAGACATTGACTTAGGGCACCTCTTACATTTTCGTAGCAGTCGATACGCGTGGTCTAGTAACACATGGGAAGCCCCCACTAATCATCGCACACATGCCTGGAATGACCGCGATACGGATTAATACGATACATGGTTTACAAAACGAACATACGATTTACGAAATGAATACTATAACCAAACAACCAACTGTGAACTCGCTCAACTTTGTTGTTGATTCGTTGCTACATGCCTTGCAGGTCATTAGGTACTCATGGAGCTTAAACAGGGAGGAACGGTCGTTGTGGGACATGGCAGTATGTGCCATGCTTTGAACATTACTCTATTTCATATTTAAAACTTTCAATGGGTTTTACAATTATGCTTCCGCTAAACACTTAACTATGCTTTGGTTTTTGAACACCTTTCATATTGTTTGGTTGAATTATGTTTACTTACATGTTTGTTCAATATGATTGGTGGCTTGATCCTGGTCAGTCACGCCTCCAAGCGGTGATACTCCGCGTGTGGATTTTGGGGGTGTGACATTGTGCAAGTGGGAGATTGTTGGACTATGTATGCCCAAGACACATATTAAATTGATGTGGCTAGTACGTTATGATCCAAGTCGAGTCACACCCAATAACAAGCTAGACAAACACTTATATTATTTATTTGTGATATGATCAAACAAGTAAATATTAACACTTACAATATTTAGAAATTGGTGTTCTAAATAATTACACTTGAGAAACCAATAAATTATATGGATAATTTATTTTGAGAGAATATTTTATTTTGTTATTTAATGGGTTAAATAACATTTTAAAAGGTTGTATAAAGTCTTGCATTTATGTAGTGTTATATTTATAAAAGTTATAAATATATATATATATATATATATATGGAGGGGCTCATGCGAGAACCACCCTTATTGTGAGAACCTTGAGAACCAATGTGAACACAACCTAAAATAGCTAAAAAAACCTAACCCCCACCCCCCCCCCCCAAAAAAAAAACCTACCCCCCCCCTAAAAAACCTAAACCCACCCCCCCCCCCCTAAGCTAAAAAAAACCTAACCCCACCCCCTCCCCCACCCCCCAAAAACCAAACCCCCCCAACCCCCCCCCCCCCCAAGCTAAAATGCTAAAAACTAAACCCCTAAAAAACCTAAAAAAATCTATTTTTTTTTTATTTTTTTTAATATTTTTTAGGTTAAAATCGCTACTTTTCGAAGCAAAAAAAAATTAAAAAAAAAAAAATTTTGGCTTCGAAAAGTAGCGATTTTAACCTAAAAAATATTAAAAAAATTAAAAATTTTTTTTTTTTTTGTGATTTTTAGCTATTTTTAGGCATTTTTGGTGTGTTCACATTGGTTCTCGCGGTTCTCACAATAAGAGGTGGTTCTCGCATGATCTTCTCCCTATATATATATATATATATATATATAGGGGATGGATCATGAGAAAACTAGTTTAAATGAGAAAACAAAAAAACTAACCAAAAAAGCCTAAAAAAACCTAAAAACATACCAAAATTTTTTTTTTTTTTTTTTACAATTTTTAATAAAAAAAATCGCTAGTTTTTATGCCTAGAAAAAAATTTCAAAAAAAAAAAAAAAAAATTTTTTTTGTTGTACTGCACATGTGCACTAATACATAAAGCTTAAACCACTTAACCCACCCCCCACCGACACCACCCAAAAACCTAAACCCCCCACCCCCCAAAAACCTAAATTCACCCTCCCACCAAAAGCCTAACCCCCTGTTGGGATTGAACCCTACAGAGGAACAGATGATGTAAAGCCAAAACCGGATCACAACAGTGGATTCATCATAAGCAGCGGTTTGCACTAAACTTTCCCCTTGACAGTGGCTCCAACATCTGATGTCGTCTATCCACTGACCGTATACAACAGCTGCTGTCTTTGAAACTGCTGATGAAGCCCTAAAGACTGTTAAGGAGTAAAACACTGCTGGTTCAATCTACTGATGCTGTCTAAGCACTGCTGTTGATTTGAAGAACTGCTCACCCAAGGACTGATCAACCTTGAGGAAAGCACTGATGGTCTAACATCAGTGTTTGGTATGCAACTATGGAAGGAGAAAGCAGTAGTTTAGTTTATCACTTGTAATGTATTATAATCAGTGGTTAGACAACAGTACTTGTATAAGATCAGTGGTTGAAGGTTGTTAGGTTGTTAGATGTCACTTTCATGGTGACGTCAGCTAAGATGCCTCAGTGGTTTGGTTTGCCTATAAATGTAACAGTACCCTGTACTATTACATTTGATTGACTGAGCGAGTTCTTCTCCTCATGTCTAATCCTTTCATCTTGTGTGCAACCAACCTTGGGGCATCAGGCTGAGGGGGAGTTTAGTTTGTAAGCATATCTGTAATCTTTTGCTTTGATTTGAAAATCTTTTGACTCTATGAGAAGCAATTGTTTATCAAACTATTTTCTCCATTTGATTGTGTTTACAAAGTTTGTTTTCATTTCCGCTGCACTTTACATGTTTTCATGTTTACAAATCATTCTAAACATACAAACAAACACAATCATGAGAGCCTCCGATCCTAACAATTGGTATCAGAGCCTGGACAGTCAAATTC
The DNA here is from genome assembly GCA_030545235.1 of Helianthus tuberosus. Classification (NCBI taxonomy): domain Eukaryota; kingdom Viridiplantae; phylum Streptophyta; class Magnoliopsida; order Asterales; family Asteraceae; genus Helianthus; species Helianthus tuberosus. Next base: position 25,431,913 of record JARYGA010059753.1, on the reverse strand, counting down.
GATCTAACAATCAAATTTGACATAACAGTTCAGCTCAAAATTATTGATGCTAAGGTTGTTCGTATTTAGTTGAAAAACAGAGTAACGACTAATCACGTTCAAAGTTGATTAGTCAAAAACCCTGTAAAACAACTAAGATGTTATTCATCACATAGGTGTTACGTAACGTTGGATTATTGTGAATCAAATCACCATAAATTCAGTGTTTATGTTTGAAAAACTATGTTGATTTCATCATGACTGCTGCTAAGGTGTTTACCTCATGTCAACAGAGATCTATGCTCAAATAGAAGCATTAGTGTTTTTGTTAACATTGAAAGAGGGAAATTAAAACTTTAGTCTTAGATCTTATGTATTGAAAAACAGGTTGAGAATCCTCTAAAAGGACCAAAATCAATTATGTTAAGAATACATTAAGAAAATCAGTAGTCTAAAAAAAAAAACATCAGATATAACCATGGATCTACTCAAAACCATGATAGTAAAATATCAGTGATGTAAAGAGTTTTAAATTAGCCCAAATCTCTTGTGAGAAAAAGGTTGAAATCCTACAAAGGTTATATGCTGATGTTGAGAAAACCAAATCATGAGTAATGTGAAATTTGGCATAAGTAGTAGCAAAAATGTCCAAATCTCTCAAAACATTGCTGAAAATGATTTTGGATTGAGTATTCTTTCCTTGAAAACTTTCCAGTAAAAGTTTCAATACTCTTCTATGGAAAGGGTAAAAAGGTAAAGAAGAAAAATTACAAAAACTCAAAAGTGTGTTTATCTCAAAACTTTTGAAATCAAAAGAAAAAAGGATAAACATAAAACACTTAAGAGTCCAAAATTGGGTGAACAATGGTCATCAAGCAACTGTGTGCATTCATTGATTCAGGGAAATTCAGGTAACAAAAGTATCACCAGTGATTAAACTTACAAAGAGGACTAGACAAAATTTTTCAGAGTCATCACATGGTAACAAAGTCTATAACAGGACTTTCAAAACTTATGTGTACATGTCTCCTCATTTTAGCAATCAATTGACAAGGAAATGGTCTCAAACATTGGTTATTCAAATCATTGACCATTTTCATAAGACTTGAGAATGATATGACTATGAGTTTTATTAAAAAATGTACCAGATCCTTTTTGATGTCATTTTCAGAATAACCTTTAATTTTTTTTTTGTAAAGGTTTTTCTCAATAAAACAGGATATATTATTCTTCTTTTTTTTAATGAGAATGATATATTTTGAACTTCTATTTTTTTATATATAGTAAAAGTTTCAATTCCTGTCAGGATGAAGATCCCTTATATTTTTTGCTTAGGGTGATATTGTCCTTGAAAATAGATCAAAAGGAGATGGTGAAATAAGTTAAAGTCATTTCAAACTCAAGTTTTCATCACAGATCAAAGATTGATTGCTAACAGACCTTAAAATTCTTGACTACTCATGTTTTACTCTAAGGATTAGAACACAAAATGTGTAGTCAAAGTGAAAAGTTTGCCATCATCTGGGATACTCAACTACTGTCAAAATTTGTCGAATGTTTAAAACAGGAAATAGATAAGTAGTAAAACCTTGAATACAAATCCCTGTAAAAATCTGCTAATGTGTCAATCTTGATAATATGCATCTAAAATGTGTTTTGTCAAGGATGTTACTTTGCAGATATCTCATTATCACCATCAAAAGATGTTGGACATGATACTGTGTTATCACATGACAAAATCATTTCCTTCATCTGAGCAGCAGATGTACAAAACAGCTGGTAAAGCTCACCCACTGATCCACCAACAGTTGCTGATAGAAGTCTATCAAAAATGGATAGAAATCACTTGACTGCTACCTCAACAATTGCTTGACCAAAGTAGCCCTTAACCTCTATTTCCATGTCCACAACCACTGTTGATAAAAATCTACTAACAGTGGATAACAATCAACACTGGTTATCACCAATTCCTTTTATTCCTCCACTTTCACCTTCAAACAGCTGTTGGATCATTAAAGTCACCAACAGTTGTTAGCTCAGATGGCTCACATCTGCAGCCTCATCTTTTAAACCTCAATCCTTTTTAATCACATCCATTTTAGCATACACTTGACAACATCAATGAAAAGGGATTCCTTTAAAAAGGTCAATCCTAAAACATATGTTCTCTTATTGGCAGTTCTACCATTCCATCAACATGTCAGGTACCTTAGGGGAACTAAAAGACAGAAAGTTGGGTAGTGTCATTTAAGAGGAGCTTCAGCAGTTCGGTGACAACAAGTTTGAAAATCTTGTGCCACAGCCAAAGGATCATAATCTATTTGGCAAAAAGTGGGTCCTAAAAGAACATTGCATATGTTGAAGCATGGTTGTCAAGTTTTATCAAACTCAAAACAAGTACAAACATCAAGGTGTTATTGACTGTGCACATGCATCAAATATTTCCAACCACTGATTGAAGAATATTATGATGCTGATGTTGTTGCTGAAAAGTCCAACTGTTTGTAACTTCAAAATATGTTATTGAATTTTGGTATAGTTGCTCAAAAGATTGTTTTTATGCAGGACAGTCAAGTAGCTGAAATATATCATCAAAAGTTCAATATCTCATTGATTCACCATCATTCATTATCAGACATCACCTTGTGAGGGATTGCTATAAAAAGGTTTGATTTCATCTTTAACATGTCCATCCTAAAGATCAGTTGGTAGATGTACAAACTTAAGAATTGGATTCATCTACTGTTAAAAACTTGATCCCTATGATTGGAGTGCTAAACATGGATTAAGGCAAGCTTTCTTGTGTTCCATGTATAAATAGCATAAAAATGTTTTTAGAAAAATAAAAAATAACCTTAAAAATAGTTTAAAATTGAATTTTTCAATAAATCCTCAAAGTCTGTTCAAAGCACTGATGGCATTAAAACTCTGTTAAATAGTAAAATCTATCCACTACCAAAGTGTATCCTCTGCTTGTACAAAACACTGATTTATAACAGAGGTTACACGTGGACAGATGTTATTCAACAGTTGTGTGCATCAGTTGCCGTGATCACTTTTTCAAATAAATGGCCTTACACCTGAAACATTTACAAGGCTATCAAAAACTTCCAAAACAAAAGCAGAGGTGCCTGAGCAGATTTTAGCAGCTACCACTGCTCCTCAGGTATCTGCTGCTGAGCCCACTGCTCAAGGTGATCACAGCAGTAACTCAACTGCTGTGAAACCCACACCTAAAACCACCAAAAAGACCAAAAAGAAATCAACCAAAAAGCCCACCAAACCTACAATAAAGGCAACTCTGGAAGATGAGATCCCAGAGCAACTGCCAGTGACAACACAAAAGTCACTAGAAACCACTGCTGCTACTTCCTCACAGCAGATGGTAGAAAGGTCTCAACCCATGCCTAAAACTCCTATTGCTTCTTCACAAAAAGAACAGGTTGTAAGCACAGGGACGCCATTTTATGAAGCAATGGATTCACTTGAATCTAACTTCCACAGCCCTCCTCCCGGGGCAAATTCTCTTTCATCCCATATCCTCACTTCACAAATACCACCATCAATAATGACCTTGTTGCATGCTTTGGATATAACTCAGACATAAATCAGTTCCTCTCAACCACCTATCACTGAGAGTACACTCCAACAAGTGACTGAGTCTGATGCTTATACCTCTGCTATCCCAGCAACAACTGAGGAGGTTACACCCCTTGAGTTACAAGTAACTCTTGGTGGTAGTTCAAGTGAAGCAACTACTACAAGTGTTGAACCCACTGGTTTGCACTTGGACAGTAGTTTCATCAATAAGACTTCCTTGAAGGCAATTTCTTCACTGGGAACTCTTGTGTATCCAGTCTTCACTGGTTCACTAAAAAGCGTTTCTCATTATGAAGAAAGAAGTCCCCAGTACCAAGACAAAGGGGTAACAGTGGATGATTTTTGGGATACACTTCCTCAATCAACCACTGTTACAACCACTGCTAGTGGGAAATCAGATGACCCCATTAAGTTGGGTGATGGTTTAATGTACCAAGAATTGAAGGCTAGAATTGATAAACTGGATACATCTGTTGCAGAAATCAAAGACATGCTGCAACAGTTGAAAGCACAAACGGTACCATCCACTGCTACACCACCTCCAACAGCTGTGGAATTTATTTCAACCCCTGCACCTATTTTCAAAAGAGTTGATGATGCCAAAAAGGGGGAGAAAAATGACTCTGAGGAAAATCTTTCAGTAACTTCTGCTGAAACATCTGTCAAAGAAAAGGAAAAGGGAGGTGATGAAACCCTGAAAATTCAAGCAGATGATGAAGATACACAAATGAGGATCGTTCAAAGTCAAGTCAATTCAGCTGGTCTCAAAACCACTGCTGATATTAAAAAGGGTAAGGGATGAGAGCAGAGCTTTGGTTGAGAAAAAGTTAGTTCTGCAAAAAGGAAAAAGAAGAGGTTGGTACTTCATTAAAGAAGAGTCCTGTTAGAAAAACAAGGCAATCAACCACCACAGCTTCTAAAACTAAGCCAATTACTACTTCAACCACAACTTCTGTTCCCACAAAATCACTTACACCTCCACCATTAACAACATCTGTCACTCAAACAACTGCCACCAATACCACATCAACACACACCACAACCACTGCCATCCCCACTAAATCAACCACCACAAACACCACCTGCTGCCATCCTTCATCAAAGAAGGAAACAAAGCAGATGGATGCAGAAATATCAAAAGAAGAACAAGCTTGAGAAGAATATTATCATGAAGATGGTTCTTCAGACACTTAGAGCAGAACTACAAGAAACAGCAAAATCTCAAGACACTGCTCAAAGTTGTCATCACCAGGCCTCAATCTCCAAACTCATCATTCAAATAAATCTCTCCCAAGAAACCCATTGGATTCAAAAACACTAAAGTGGATGTCTGATCAAAAGACCCACGTGTTGACTTTGCTCAGATCCAATGGTGAAGTGAAGCATATATCAAGGGAAACAGCACTTGGCCTGGGTGTTGAAGATTTGCAAGATCTCCTTAAGCTTACACTGTGCAGGGATGAGGATGATACAAGCCCCATTGACTTTGAATTACAATTCAAAGGACGAGTTAGGGAACTTGTGATGAGTAAATAAAAATCCAGAATAATGAAGGGTTTTGGCATCATCTGTTCCAGGGGGAGATTGTTGGGATTGAACCCTACAGAGGAATAGATGATGTAAAGCCAAAACCGGATCACAACAGTGGATTCATCATAAGCAGCGGTTTGCACTAAACTTTCCCCTTGACAGTGGCTCCAACATCTGATGTCGTCTATCCACTGACCGTATACAACAGCTGCTGTCTTTGAAACTGCTGATGAAGCCCTAAAGACTGTTAAGGAGTAAAACACTGCTGGTTCAATCTACTGATGCTGTCTAAGCACTTGTCACACCCTGGCTTTGCGGAAGCGTGGTAAATTTTGGTGTGACTTCTTAATACCATAGCTTAACCATAACAAAGCTATATGAAATAAAATCATGCAAGATCTTCCATTTAATTAAGTTTTGAAAACCCAATACAACAGCATTGTCTTAACAATCACAAACATCAACATGACATAAACGCAGTTTAAGGACTGTGACTTGTCCAGGAAAGAGTCACATTCCCCAAACCCGGATGATCTCGTAACTAGTGCAGCGAGAAAACGTGCCATACCGTGCCAGATCCGTTAATTTCCTGAAATACATGTAAGTTGAAAAATCAACAATAATGTTGAGCGAGTTCATGTGTTTAGTATGTGCGCGCGAATAAACCTTTGTAATCATTGCAAGTATGAATGTTTTGTAAACTCTGGTATGAAAGCAAATAAGGAAACATATCAGTTATTGTGTATCCACATGGTCCAACCTGCGGGCGCATGGGAGGGGATAGGACAAGGTCACCACATGGTCCAACCTGCGGGCGCATGGGTGGTGTTACGACAAGGTCACCACATGGTCCAACCTGCGGGCGCATGGGTGGTGTTAAGACGGGGTCACCACATGGTCCAACCTGCGGGCGCATGGGTGGTGTTAAGACAAGGTCACCACATGGTCCAACATGCGGGCGCATGGGTGGTGTTTGTTATGCTCAAATAGGCCTATCACTCGTATCCCTCGATCGTACTACGAGGACTAATGTTCTTAAGGTTTCACCTACCCAATCACATAACCTAACAGTTCCTTCCTTAGCTGACCATACCATGTAAGAAACATTCGTAATCATAGTAACATGTATTTCACCCCCGCAGTTAAAAACTGAAAACAGTTATGAGAAAAGGGGGACATGAACTCACAGTGAAGCGTCTCTACCAAGTATCTCCTGCTCACGCAGCTGTGCGACGACCTACAGGTGCTAATTTCTATTAGACGGACGGCCGTGCCTTAGCTTTATAGTTTAAGTTTTTGGGAAATAGTTAGACAACTATTTCGTGTTTACGTTCTGTATATACTTGGTAGTTAATCTCCTTCCCAAGGGTGGGGGATTCAATACATGTGCGTCCATAAATATTTCCGTAAGTGCGTAAGTTACGTTTAACAATCGTGTGGTAATATAATCACCGGTGTAACTTATATATTTATGGTGAAAGCGTTCGTATTATTTTGGGATCGTTAATGTTCGTAAATATTATTTTTACTCTAAAAATAATATCTATGTATTTTCACAAAATAATCATAAACAGTGTGTGAAAATATACATTTATCACGTTAAATTTTGTGAAAATCCCACCTCCGAATATTTCGTAAATAAAGTCATGGCGAAATTTATATTTCGAAAACATGTCAAAAATAATTCTAACACTTGTAGTGTAAATAGTTCTAAGTGTTAGGTTTTTAGAAAAATTTCGCCAGAGTTTCCTCTGTAACTGGAGGTGGCCACGCTTTCAAGCGTATCATTTTCTTTTACAATTCAAATCAACAATCTTCTCAACGTCATCAAACAATATTTCAACATTTTAACTAGTCAAAATATACAAATTTCGTATATTACATGAACTTGTAGTTTTTCCGAAAATATGAGGTAAATCTCATTACCTTTAGTGGATCTTTATATAAATAAAGCCGGTTTCGTAAAAGTCTTGTTTTTAGAGAAGTTCCGTCTTTACAACTTCTTGTCCATTTTTACAAAGATAGTTATTTTGTCGAAATTTGTGTTACACAAGTGTTTACACACTTGTGTGTTCTAAATATCATACTTGTTATTGTAAGGTCCGTCTTTTAGAAAACATGATTTCTTTAACGCTTGGTCCTTTGAAAATACCACTTGCAGATACGTAGATCTGCTAGTTTTAAACACTATTTTGCAAGTAGTAATACTTTTACACAAGTTCATGTTTCATGTGTGGTAGAGTTTCACCTTTTAACCCTTGTATCTTCTAATATAACCTTATGCCATGATCCAAGAACATGACTACATCGGGTTAAATGGTGATCCGAGCTACCACAATCATGGATCGGGTCTCAATAATCACAAGTTTCAATTACTACAACATTTACACAACACATGAGCTATTAACCACCATTTTAAGTGTTTTTAGTAGACTTTTGTGCATCATTTTGCATTTTAACGAGATTTAACCGATAAAAATCCTTTTAACCACTCTAGATTAGTTCAAATATGAGTTTTAAGCATTATACCTCTAGCTCAAGGCTAGGGAAGAATCTATGCGCAAATGAGGTGGATAAAAGCCAAAGAAAGAGGTCCTTCGCGTTCCGCTTGCTCCAAGCTTCCTAATACGTGACCCTTGATGTTTGTAGATGCTTGGAATGATGATGATCAAACTCGAAAATGGGTGGGTGGTTATAGGGGGGTTCGGCCGAGAGTTAGAGAGCAAGAGGGAGAGATGTGAGTGGTGAGTTGTTAAGTGATAATGATCAAGTGTGTTAATCTCTTAACTTATAGACAAACTCAAGTGCTAATAACCAATGGTTCTTGTGTCTTTAGGATATTAGACAAGATTAGATTAGGAGATCTTGCAAGTACAAAGCATGTCCCCAACGGGACGGTTTCGGTCAAGAGGGGGGGGGGTCCTTGGTTCGATTTCAACTAGATGATTAGGTAATTAGTTAGGTTAAACAAGTTAGTTAAGTGCTAACTTGGTTAGTTATGTTTAGTGCTTTAAAGCGGGTGTTAGGGTATACGGGGACCCTAACTGGCTCAGAAAAAGATAAATAATGAAAATAACAATATTTTCATGTTCCGGGTAAAGTCCGGTTGTTTGGTTGGATAGTAATCCGTTAAAGCGCTTAACAAAGCTTTACAGTGTCGTTATTACTCTCTTTAGTGACACTACTCATTCCTGACACTTTGGAAAGTGTCTAGTGTTATTTTTCTCATGTTTTGGCACTTTATTAGTTAGCTAAAAGCTGAATTATTTTGTAAAGTGCTGAGTTTTGTACTTAGAGTACGTTTTAGGCACATCCAGTCATAGTGACTTATTCCTAGAGACGCAGTTCCACAACCCTTATATCCCTACACTCACTACTAGTGTAGCAAAACGTTTCTGGCTCGTACAGGCCTTAGAGGCAGTGTTTGCCTGATGCTGGCTTTATCAGCATGTTCAATAGGTTATCCGTTCATGTGCTACTGTGCTTTTGTGCATCATGTTTGTCACTAGGGTTCAACATGTAAATAATGTAGTGACGATAAGTAAAGTATGATGCAGGTAAGTACATGTATCAGTATTCAAGTAGCAGTTCATCAGCTAGTTCAAATAGCACAGTAATTAAGTAGTAATTAATCATTAGTTAAGTCGTACGGATACCTGGTTTAGTGCGGGTTGTCACAGCACTGCTGTTGATTTGAAGAACTGCTCACCCAAGGACTGATCAACCTTGAGGAAAGCACTGATGGTCTAACATCAGTGTTTGGTATGCAACTATGGAAGGAGAAAGCAGTAGTTTAGTTTATCACTTGTAATGTATTATAATCAGTGGTTAGACAACAGTACTTGTATAAGATCAGTGGTTGAAGGTTGTTAGGTTGTTAGATGTCACTTTCATGGTGACGTCAGCTAAGATGCCTCAGTGGTTTGGTTTGCCTATAAATGTAACAGTACCCTGTACTATTACATTTGATTGACTGAGCGAGTTCTTCTCCTCATGTCTAATCCTTTCATCTTGTGTGCAACCAACCTTGGGGCATCAGGCTGAGGGGGAGTTTAGTTTGTAAGCATATCTGTAATCTTTTGCTTTGATTTGAAAATCTTTTGACTCTATGAGAAGCAATTGTTTATCAAACTATTTTCTCCATTTGATTGTGTTTACAAAGTTTGTTTTCATTTCCGCTGCACTTTACATGTTTTCATGTTTACAAATCATTCTAAACATACAAACAAACACAATCATGAGAGCCTCCGATCCTAACACCCCCCACCCCCCAAAAACCTAAACCCCCCACCCCCCACCCTCCTGAAAACCTAAAACTAAACCCTAAATATAAACCCGAAAAAAACCTAAACCCCCCACCCCCCAAAAACCTAAACCCCCTCCCCCCCACACCCAAAAACCTAATCCTAATCCTAAACCTCCAAAAAAACTAACCCTAAAAGCTAAACTAGACTCAAAAAGCTAATTTTAAGCATGTAATGCAATTGTAGTACATGTTATATTGCACACGTGCACTACTATAATAATAGTATTGAAAACAAGACGACACCATAAATCTTTTTTTATGTCATAAAAAATATGCTCGAATATACTTGAATGAAAGATACAAAAATTTGTGATCTTATGGTGCCATTTTTGTTTTAAAATGATAACGTATGGAGAAATGGGAAATGTTTGAAAAGTTATATATTTTTTTCCAATTTTACCCCTCCTTCATTAAAAGTCCCCCCTTCCTTCATTAAAAGTCTCCCCCCTCCTTTTTAGTGCTTTTTTGGTTTTCTCATTTATATCTAGTTTTCTCATGATCCTCTCCCTATATATATATATATATATATATATATATAAACCAAGACTTGAATTTTATAAAAGAAATCTTTTTTTTATATATATAATGAAGAAGTGGGCCGCCGCCGCCACCCCCCCCCCCCCCCTTTTGTCTTACCAAGATATGATCGTGTTCCAATCACATTTCATGCATTTGCATGGATCTTGATTGGGTGGTCTTCCCTAAGTGGTTTGGTCCAATGGAATGACATGCATGTTGTCATACTTGCATGCATTTTGATTGGGAGTTGGTGGTGGCAATATTCTCTCTAAGATTATAAAGAAATTGGATGACCAAATGAAGAAGATGAGCTAGTAATCTTGCTCTCAATTTTCGGCCATAAGGGTTGTTCAAGGAGCTTTTCGGTTTTGATTCAAGTATGTTAAATCCTAGCTAATCTCAAGGTGTTTGTTGGAAGCTCGGGGTATACAAGCTTGAGGCCTTCTACTCTTGAAGGCAACCATTCTTGAAGCATCATCCGTTTCATCATCCTATTACTCCAAGAAGGTAGTATTCTAAACACCCTATGGTTGTGTTTGATAGTATGCATCTTCATATATGGATCCGGGTTTTGGGATTTTGCTTTTAAATGAAATTTATATATTAAAAGTAACATGTTTTAAATATTATTTCCGCTGCGTTTTTAATTTCATATGGATGAAATTGCTTTGATAAACATGTTAAAAAATCCCATCATACCAAGCCAAGGATATAAATATTTCTATAAACATATCTTAAAATGTATATTTTAAGAATACAAGATTTATAATTATAGTTATGCAAGAATAATATTCCGGAAAAATTGAACTTATATTAAGTATGAAATACTTAAATAAATACAAGAACATACGTATTCCTATACGTACAAATACATGCCCACCTTTACTACCCGTGAACATACCATTATACAAGTATTATATTAAACTATGAGAATGCGAAATTAAAAACACAAAATACTCATGATACAAGTATACCTATACTTGGGGATATTTATACAAGTATAATACTTAACAAATGGACATGTATACCATAAACACATGCATATGGAAATAGTATATATCAAAACAAGTTAAAAATATATTATTTTTAACAAACCATTATGGACACATATGATATATAAACGATGCATGAAACAATATAAGTTAAAATATGATGTTTTAACTAATATATCAAACTTCGGATCTAAATATAATTATGGAAAATTATATATAAACACCATACACCGAAAGTGCAACTCAAGGCAAGCACAATTCCAAATCAAGTCCTAATAAATAATTAAGACTAAGAGTCGTTACACGACCGAGGTGTCTAACAAAACCTAGCACGTTTGTAGATTGCGACACAACCCGAGGAAACCGACTTTGAGTACGTACTGTTACGGACGCAAACTTGTGAGTTCATGTCCCCTTTTTCTCTTAACTGTTTTCGGATTTTATAACTCTCAGGGGTGAAGTACATGTCTCGATGGTATGGTTTAGCTAGGGAATGAACTGTTAGATCATGTGAGCGAATAGTATCTCTCTTAAGTGCCATTAATCTTGTATAGATCGAGGGACAGAAGTGGTAGATCTATCGGGTGTAGCGAGCCCCACTCTTGGGTCCTTGTGTGGCCCATGTAGTGCTTTTGTTGTTCCAACCGGGTGGACCGGAGGAAATTCGCTAGGGTTGAGTGCTTCCTATGTCGCCACACATATTAATGTCCTTGCAAAACATTAATGATCTGTTCATAGATGCTTTACATATCTGTTGTTAAAAGATCTCTCAAATATTTAAAAGATTATTTGGAACTCACTCAAAACGCATGAACTCGCTCAACTTTTGTTGATTGTTTTCAAACTCACATGTATTTCAGGGAATTAAATGGATCATGGTGCCAACATGCTTTCAAGCTTTTGGGTTACGAGTCTCGATGTCATCCCTTTTGGAGGGTTTGGTCCCTATATCTCGTCTCCAACGAGATATAGAATGCAAAGCCTCATGTTTTAGTCTTTTTTCAAACTAGTCTTTATGGAACTTAAAACTTATGTTGATTTGTGACTTAACAACTTATGGTTTGTAATGTTTTAAACTTATGAATGGATGAACATCATTTATTTTAATCAGGTAGTTGTTTACTACTATCGTATGCAATGAAAACTGATCGAGTCACACCGCACGCTTCCGCAATTTGACGGGTCTGACAACCTGCATATATATGATTAAAATCATTGTTTTGATCAGTAGATAACATGTGTTATGTTAAAATATCAAGTCACGATGATTTGGGATGGTTACGGTAAAATTTGGTACGAAACTATGCGTTAAAAACGGTAAAAATCGGCTTTTTAAGTGATTTTAATAAAATTGTTTTAAATCTGATTTTAAACTGATATCATATAATAAATATAATTACTTTAACTTATATTAAATATTTTTGGTGTTTGGTTGGTCATAACGTGACTTCCGACGCCCAAAAACGCTACCGAAACGGTAAAATACGCATATTTCCAACGTACGCGAAAACGGGATGTTCATGTGACACCTGTGTCACCTCAACCATCAAACAAATGCCAAACCAATGAAATATTGTATTTCATACTTGGGATTTGTAAAAATATGTGTATCTTTTGCACATATCAACTCTTGTTCAATTCCAAACTCCAAATCGCTTTCTGGAAGGTTATACGCGCACCGATGCGTAAATATAACCAGTTTAATGCAACGAACACTCTGTAATAGTGACATATACTTAAAATACCTTAAATAACCTTTACATAACTTAGAAATAAGTTTTGAAGGCTTTGGTATGGCAAAATCAAGTTAAATCGCTTACAGGGACTAAAGTTGACAAAACTGCGAAAGTATGCCAATTTGAACTGTAACAGACATTCCGGAACATGACCATAAGTTAAACATACCATAAATATCCTTTACATAGCTTAGAAATAGGCTTTGAGGTGTTCGGTATGCTAAAATAAACTTTTGTGTCATTCAGGGACTAAAAGCGTCAAAAAGTGCACAAGTTTGCACTTTCGCGCATAACTTACGTTCTGAATACATCCGGACATCCAAAAATTTATGTAAGCACTAAAATATTTTATTTTAGTGTTTGGCATAGGAAAAATCCATTCGTTTCGTCATTTGGATCGTTTTTCGCGCTTATGCGCATTCCGTCGTAATTAAGCGAACATCGCGTTCGTACGACCAAACGAACTGACATCCGACATATTTTTGAGCATGTTTCATGTCCACAATGTTTAGGCATCATTTTAGGGCCTTAAAGTTGGCTTTACGGGCCTTAGAAGTGTCGGGAATGGCCTTAAACACGTGCAGGGGCTGAAACTATCATTTTTGAAAGTTATATGCTGATCAGAAGGGCCATGCGGCCCGCATTAGATTTGTCTGATCCTGAAGCGGGCCGCCTCAGCCTCCCAGAACAGATCAGAACAAACAGTCAGCATATTCCAGCTGTTTTAACCACAACCACAAGCTCACAACTTGCCTATTCAGCTGATAAGGACCATTTTTAGCCATCACAACTTTGCAACACATGTACGGGTAGGATTCGAGCACGGTTTCCATGAAACGATCCTAACGGTTCGGGTATTCCTATAAATACCCATCCACCCCATTGCAAAACTTACAAGAATTCTGATTTGAGGAGCTCTAAGTTGAAACCATTGTTTCATACCTGAGCTACTTGGATCGGGATTAGCATTCGGGGACCCTTCGTAAGTATTCTTTCGTTCTTTTATTATTTTTCGAGTCTTTTCGAGTCTGAAAGTCAAACTTTGTTTGACTTTCTGCGTTGACCAGTTATGGTCAATGCGAAGTTCGTTTGAACTTCGCAACGTGAGTGTAATCACGTTGGTTATAGTCCCTTGGGACTATGCCTACTGATTACCACGTTGTCTAGGGTCGTAGGGTAAGCGATCTAATAAATCGCTTATACCTTCGAACCCGACCCAGTTTGGTCGATCATTAGGATCCGACCAAATACATTAGGTGACCATAGTGTATAGGGAATAACCTTCCGAGGTTATACCTTATGGTCACATCGTTTAAGTAGTTGTATGATAGGTAGTTTATATGCCTTAGGTAAATTACCAGAATACCCTTTTCATGTATAATTGGTAATTTAGCATATGTAACCTAAACTTTTGTCACATAACTGATTATGTAACATGTTTAGGCATATAACACTTGTCATAGGACTAGTTAGACGTTCCGAACGTGTTTCACGCGAACGACGCATTAAAGTAGCATAAGCTACCTAAACGGGTCGTAATGGGTCGTAAGCACTTAGGTTAGGTTTCATTTAGCATGAAGGCTTTGTTAAACCATATGACACGAGTCTCTATACTCGTTTGGTTTACAAACCCTCATTCTATCTAAATCCTCCGATTTAGGTCCGGTTTATTAACATAGTTACCTATATTAGGTGCCGTTTGATATCCGTGATCTCTAGCATTGTTTGGTTGTTACTCAAGGACTAGTAAGCAATCTCAAGTGAGTACATAGAACCCCTCTTTTACTGTTTTCCAAACTGTTTTGGGGTGGAACACATGTGCCTACTTGTTACTTTCGTGCTTTCCTGTTTTCACATCATATACTTGCTATGTTCATTAGTACATTTATAGTACATGTTTTACATTACATTTCATGCTACGTATGTCTATTGTTGCATACTTAGTACAGGTCACATGCTACGTATGTCTATTGTTGCATACTTAGTACAGGTCACATGCTACGTATGTCTATTGTTGCATACTTAGTACAGGTCACATGCTACGTATGTCTATTGTTGCATACTTAGTACAGGTCACATGCTACGTATGTCTATTGTTGCATACTTAGTACAGGTCACATGCTACTTATGTCTATTTGTCGCATACTTAGTACATTTGTTATTCATCACATGCTTACATTTTGGATGCATATTACATGATTTACATTGATCATGCATTTCCACAGGACATAACTTTGATTTAAACCAAGTTTTACTTCAATACTATGTTCTTGTGCATATGGTTTGGTTGATGCATTTCACTAGCCATACATATCATTTTGGTTACACATTACATGGTTTACAATTGACACATAAACACTTTTGACATTGGTTATACATTATATGATTTACATCTTGACATAAACATTTTAACATATTATTTCAATACATTTGGAAGTTGGTTTAAACATAGACATCTTACATTGTTTGGTTTGGTTTGAGTAAGTGATTAAGTAACGAGGCGTGTGTAATATGATTCAAGCATGGTGGATACGCCGCTGGTACTTCCTATATATAAGTGTTTGTATGGTATTACATGTCGTAGCGTTATTTGAATCATTTTAGTTTGAGACATATAACATTTTATACAAATAACATACTTTTCACAAGACATTGTTTTACAAACAACTTATCTTATACAAACTCATTTTACATGGTTATTCATTTAACCTTACATTTATTTATACATATCATCTGATCTTATCGTTTTTCAAATGATTTACAAGACAAAGCAAATTACAAGGTTCATGACTAAACATTTTCTCAAACATAAGTCATGAATCCTATTTTCACAAAACCTATGTATCTCACAAGCATTTTTATGCTGACGTACCTATTTTCACATGTGTTTTCAGGAGATGATGCATAGGACTTATCAAGACATACTTAGGCGGACCTGTGCCTTAGTGACTTAAAACGAAACAAGAACTAGTTAATTTATGTTATGTACTCTTTATTTCTTGTTTAAAGACAATGTAATTCGCTTGTTTAATGAATAAAACGAAACTTTAATTGCCATGGATTTGAAACATTAATTCTGTTACAACCCTCCCCGACGTTTCCGCCACGTTTTGTATGTTCTACGTGGTCGGGGTGTGACAGAAAAGATGGTATCAGAGCCAATGGTTATAGGGAATTAGGTTATTAGTAATGCTTTGACCTAGTCTATAACCTTCTTAGGACCCTAACGCGAGTTTACTTGCGTTTAGTCATAAAACAATACCGTCACCTATCCTTAGGCGACGACCACAACAAGAACATAAATTTCAAAACCGCTTTGAAAACTAATCATCTGTTCTAGGATGATTGATTACTAGGTTTTGAACCCTCTATTGTAAGGTTTTGAACCCTCTGTTATATGGTTTTGAACCCCTTTGAATTTTCAAATTCTCGTCAAGGTTTTGGGTTTTTAATAATGTGAACACGTGCAAACTGGAAGGGTGAATGCCTGTATTCTGGGTTTTCTGTCTAGGCAAGCACTTCGTATATATCTCATCAGACGCGAGACCAGTTGTGCTTACCTGGGAATTCTTGGGATGAGTGTTCACTTATAGGTGAGCATGTCTTTGCGATACATTATGAGGACCTATTTGCTTTGATTCAGCCTTTGTGTGTCGTTTGTTTGCTTCATGGTTCAAACAAATGACCATCACCCGTGATTTTGGTCGGAAATTGTAACATCCTATTCTTACCCACTGCCATTTCATTTGTTTTCTCTCTTGTTTCCTCTTTTTGAATGCCTCCACGGCGAGAAAATCCGGTATCTATTGACGATATGGCAGCTGTCATTACACAGCAAATGATTGCTGCAATCCCGAACGTCGTTGCTCAATGTTACCAAGCTATCAACAACAATAATGCCCTCTGCAGCTTCAAGACGTTCAACTCGGCCAAGCCATCAAAGTTTTCTGGGTCTCAAGGAGCGACTGCACTTCTGCAATGGTTCGAGAGTCTAGAGAGCACCTTCAGGCATGTTCAATGTCCAAACGAGCGAAAGGTAGATTTCGCATCTAGTGTCTTTGAGAAACGAGATTTGACGTGGTGGAACGGTGTGGTGAGAGATAGGGGTGCCGAAGTGGCACTGGCCCAAACTTGGGAAGAACTTCGAGCACTGATGATGAAGGAATTCTATCCTCGTCACGAGATCAGGGCATTGGAAAGGGAATTCGATGATCTTAAGCAAGACAGCGGTGAACATCGAGCATACACTGATCGATATGAGGAGCTGAGCCTGTTGTGTCCTACCATGGTTACGCCTTTGGATAAGGCGATCGAAAAATACATTGATGGTCTCCCTGACTCAGTTCAAGACATTGTTACCGGTAGTAACCCCACTACGGTTAGGCAGGCCATTGTGCTATCTGCAACTTTGACTGAATCTCAGATCAGGAAACGTAAGCTTTTCCGAAAGGGTGACAAGAAACCGGTCGAGGAATCGAAACCAATCGAGGAATCAAAGACCATGGATGAACAGACTGGATCCCTTGAGCGGTCAAAGAAGCAAAAGGCTTCTCAGAACTTCGCCATGGTCGCTCACAATGGTCAAGCCGTCCCCAAACAACCAGCTCAACCCCGTGCTAGGAAGCCATACAATGGAACTTCACCTTTGTGCAACCGATGTAACCTTTATCATCATATTAATGTGAAGTGCCGCGAATGCCAAATTTGTGGACGTAAAGGTCATACAGCAAAAGTTTGCGTAGCAGCAGTTGCACTAAATCAAGCTGACAACAAACCTGCTCGAGCTCCCTTTCCACCAGGTTCTTGCTACAAGTGTGGCGAGATGGGACATTTCCGAAGAAATTGCCCAAAGCTTGCTAATGCTAATCCAGCACAGAGATGAGCATCTGACCGACTAGAAGACAACACCGTTTAGAAATAATCATGTCTTATGTATTATTTTCTTTTGTTGTCAAGGTCCATGAAACCGTTGTTATCATTGTTAATAAATAAATCTTTTTATTTACATTGCAATGTATTTATGTGATTGTATGTATAAACAACATATCCCCTACAATACCGACAATCAAGGAATCGTATTCCTTGAAAAGCAAACTACCCCCAAAATTCTTCCATTTTACAATCTCTTGCGTTTTACACAAAGATCCTAAGTACCCGTCTCTTGTAAAGAGACGAAGTACAAGGTGCAAGTTATAATTATGTACGAATACCCCAAGTACCACTATAAATTCTTAATAGGGTACCCAAGGGTATTTCCGTATGTCCTAAATTATTGTGTACCTTAATTCGCATATTGCGTTTTCCTGAAAACGAAAATCGAATTTTTGGTAGATCATCCTATCTTCATGGATGGATTCTTGAAATGATTAAAGTGCCAAATGAAATCCACGAATTGGATTCCTGGTGTGCTTTAAGTATCCGCGTCCAAAGATAACAAATCAATAACCAAGTTAAACAACTATGTGATTATGTGCTTATGTGTTTCCTTTTATGTTTTTGGTGTAATCCAAGTTTTTGTTATCCAAATCCTCGTAGAATCTTCCATATCTTCGTATAAGGGATTCATAGTAGGATATCCAAAGGTGCTATATTAAATCCTCAATGTGCTTGTACGTAATAGTAAAGACCCTTGGATTATATTGTACCATTCCATAATTAGACCCCTGAGTGGTCTAGGTAAACAGATTGATCCAAAAATCTGGTTAGGAATATCATGTGATGATATAGCTGAAAGGACTCCTTGGTGGCTTAATTAAAAGGATCATTTGTCGATCTAATTAAAAGGACCCTATGGTAGTCTAGTCACACTCATCACAGGTTTGATTTTCCTCCCCTTCACATTACAAACAAATTGTGCGGACTATGCAAGGAATTGCGTAATTATGGATGCATACATAATTATGGAATTCAGTGCACGGAAACCATAGCTAGTTTGGTCGTGTGTCTGGAAAATGACTCATTTCGTTCATTTTCGGTTCTGAAGAAGTTGTGGAAAATGACTCATTTCGTTCATTTTCGGTTCTGAAGAAGTTGTGGAAAATGACTCATTTCGTTCATTTTCGGTTGTGAAGAAGTTGTGGAAAATGACTCATTTCGTTCATTTTCGGTTCTGAAGAAGTTGTGGAAAATGACCCATTTCGTTCATTTTCGGTTCTGAAGAAGTTGTGGAAAATGACTCATTTCGTTCATTTTCGGTTCTGAAGAAGTAGTGGAAAATGACTCATTTCGTTCATTTTCGGTTCTGAAGAAGTAGTGGAAAATGACTCATTTCGTTCATTTTCGGTTCTGAAGAAGTTGTGGAAAATGACTCATTTCGTTCATTTTCGGGTCTGAAGAAGTTGTGGAAAATGACTCATTTCGTTCATTTTCGTTTCTGAAGAAGTTGTGGAAAATGACTCATTTCGTTCATTTTCATTTCTGAAAAATGTCCGTTAAGGAAATGTCAGGATTATGCCTTACATATCTAGGGTGGTTATTTGACACAAAGTCACAAATAGACTCCAACGTATTAATTTCGGGACGAAATTTCCTAAAGTAGGGGAGACTGTGACACCTGTGTCACCTCAACCATCAAACAAATTCCAAACCAACGAAATATTGTATTTCATACTTGGGATTTGTAAAAATATGTTTATCTTTTGCACATATCAACTCTTGTTCAATTCCAAACTCTAAATCGCTTTCTGGAAGGTTATACGCGCACCGATGCGTAAATATAACCAGTTTAATGCAACGAACACTCCGGAATAGTGACATATACTTAACATACCTTAAATAACCTTTACATAACTTAGAAATAAGTTTTGAAGGCTTTGGTATGGCAAAATCAAGTTAAATCGCTTACAGGGACTAAAGTTGACAAACTGCGAAAGTATGCCAATTTGAACTGTAACAGACATTCCAGAACATGACCACATGTTAAACATACCATAAATATCCTTTACATAGCTTAGAAATAGGCTTTGAGGTGTTCGGTATGCTAAAATAAACTTTTGTGTCATTCAGGGACTAAAAGCGTCAAAAAGTGCACAAGTTTGCACTTTCGCGCATAACTTACGTTCTGAATACATCCGGACATCCAAAAATTTATGTAAGCACTAAAATATTTTATTTTAGTGTTTGGCATAAGAAAAATCCATTCGTTTCGTCATTTGGATCGTTTTTCGCGCTTATGCGCATTCCGTCGTAATTAAGCGAACATCGCGTTCGTACGACCAAACGAACTGACATCCGACATATTTTTGAGCATGTTTCATGTCCACAATGTTTAGGCATCATTTTAGGGCCTTAAAGTTTGCTTTACGGGCCTTAGAAGTGTCGGGAATGGCCTTAAACACGTGTAGGGGCTGAAACTGTCATTTTTGAAAGTTATATGCTGATCAGAAGGGCCATGCGGCCCGCATTAGATTTGTCTGATCCTGAAGCGGGCCGCCTCAGCCTCCCAGAATAGATCAGAACGAACAGTCAGCATATTCCAGCTGTTTTAACCACAACCACAAGCTCACAACTTGCCTATTCAGCTGATAAGGACCATTTTTAGCCACCACAACTTTGCAACACATGTACGGGTAGGATTCGAGCACGGTTTCCATGAAACGATCCTAACGGTTCGGGTATTCCTATAAATACCCATCCACCCCATTGCAAAACTTACAAGAATTCTGATTTGAGGAGCTCTAAGTTGAAACCATTGTTTCATACCTGAGCTACTTGGATCGGGATTAGCATTCGGGGACCCTTCGTAAGTATTCTTTCGTTCTTTTATTGTTTTTCGAGTCTTTTCGAGTCTGAAAGTCAAACTTTGTTTGACTTTCTGCGTTGACCAGTTATGGTCAATGCGAAGTTCGTTTGAACTTCGCAACGTGAGTGTAATCACGTTGGTTATAGTCCCTTGGGACTATGCCTACTGATTACCACGTTGTCTAGGGTCGTAGGGTAAGCGATCTAATAAATCGCTTATACCTTCGAACCCGACCCAGTTTGGTCGATCATTAGGATCCGACCAAATACATTAGGTGACCATAGTGTATAGGGAATAACCTTCCGAGGTTATACCTTATGGTCACATCGTTTAAGTAGTTGTATGATAGGTAGTTTATATGCCTTAGGTAAATTACCAGAATACCCTTTTCATGTATAATTGGTAATTTAGCATATGTAACCTAAACTTTTGTCACATAACTGATTATGTAACACGTTTAGGCATATAACACTTGTCATAGGACTAGTTAGACGTTCCGAACGTGTTTCACGCGAACGACGCGTTAAAGTAGCATAAGCTACCTAAACGGGTCGTAATGGGTCGTAAGCACTTAGGTTAGGTTTCATTTAGCATGAAGGCTTTGTTAAACCATATGACACGAGTCTTTATACTCGTTTGGTTTACAAACCCTCATTCTATCTAAATCCTCCGATTTAGGTCCGGTTTATTAACATAGTTACCTATATTAGGTGCCGTTTGATATCCGTGATCTCTAGCATTGTTTGGTTGTTACTCAAGGACTACTAAGCAATCTCAAGTGAGTACATAGAACCCCTCTTTTACTGTTTTCCAAACTGTTTTGGGGTGGAACACATGTGCCTACTTGTTACTTTCGTGCTTTCCTGTTTTCACATCATATACTTGCTATGTTCATTAGTACATTTATAGTACATGTTTTACATTACATTTCATGCTACGTATGTCTATTGTTGCATACTTAGTACAGGTCACATGCTACGTATGTCTATTGTTGCATACTTAGTACAGGTCACATGCTGCTACATATGTCTATTGTTGCATACTTAGTACAGGTCACATGCTACGTATGTCTATTGTTGCATACTTAGTACAGGTCACATGCTACGTATGTCTATTGTTGCATACTTAGTACAGGTCACATGCTACTTATGTCTATTTGTCGCATACTTAGTACATTTGTTATTCATCACATGCTTACATTTTGGATGCATATTACATGATTTACATTGATCATGCATTTCCACAGGACATAACTTTGATTTAAACCAAGTTTTACTTCAATACTATGTTCTTGTGCATATGGTTTGGTTGATGCATTTCACTAGCCATACATATCATTTTGGTTACACATTACATGGTTTACAATTGACACATAAACACTTTTGACATTGGTTATACATTATATGATTTACATCTTGACATAAACATTTTAACATATTATTTCAATACATTTGGAAGTTGGTTTAAACATAGACATCTTACATTGTTTGGTTTGGTTTGAGTAAGTGATTAAGTAACGAGGCGTGTGTAATATGATTCAAGCATGGTGGATACGCCGCTGGTACTTCCTATATATAAGTGTTTGTATGGTATTACATGTCGTAGCGTTATTTGAATCATTTCAGTTTGAGACATATAACATTTTATACAAATAACATACTTTTCACAAGACATTGTTTTACAAACAACTTATCTTATACAAACTCATTTTACATGGTTATTCATTTAACCTTACATTTATTTATACATATCATCTGATCTTATCGTTTTTCAAATGATTTACAAGACAAAGCAAATTACAAGGTTCATGACTAAACATTTTCTCAAACATAAGTCATGAATCCTATTTTCACAAAACCTATGTATCTCACAGGCATTTTTATGCTGACGTACCTATTTTCACATGTGTTTTCAGGAGATGATGCATAGGACTTATCAAGACATACTTAGGCAGACCTGTGCCTTAGTGACTTAAAACGAGACAAGAACTAGTTAATTTATGTTATGTACTCTTTATTTCTTGTTTAAAGACAATGTAATTCGCTTGTTTAATGAATAAAACGAAACTTTAATTGCCATGGATTTGAAACATTAATTCTGTTACAACCCTCCCCGACGTTTCCGCCACGTTTTGTATGTTCTACGTGGTCGGGGTGTGACAGTTCAAGAGTGAACTTTGTGTGTTATAGTTTGATATATAAATATGATTATGTGTAATGTGATTTATTAAGTGATTTAATGATGATATGAAATGATGATATGTTTAGACGTTTGTGCGGTAGAAGCGGTAAACTAGATCAGAAAATGCACTATGTGTGAAAAATTGTGATATACATGAGAAACATGTTTAAAATGACTTGATGAGTTATTTGATATATATATTAAGTGTTTAAACATGATATATATGTGTGAAATAACGTGATATGTGAATTACGATGTATATATTTTATATATATGTATATACCGAATGTGTCCATACTTATGCATATATATTACGAAGCGCAACTCGTAGATATATATTGTGAATAAGTAGACATAATAAAGGGTCACCTATAAAATCATTCAAAATGCAAAAATCTTAATATATATATATATATATATAGGTAGAGGATCCTGTACAAAGTGGAACTTTTGTGAGAAGTGTGAGAAATAATTTGGGAATGACAAGTGTCCTTTATCCTAATTAATTCAAAAGGGTATATTAGTAATTTGACATTCTTATCATTTAATTGATTTCCAAGATAATTGCCAAAAAAAAAGCTGGCGATGAGTTTTTATAGGGATTGATTCGAATTTTGAATTAGGAGAAATTTTAGGAAACATGTTTGTTTTTACGATTTTATACATCTGATTGTTTTATCTTCTTCATCATCTTTTAATCGCAACATATTTTAATCATACATTGTTCATGGCGTGGTGTTTTAAACATCTGGAGACATTGACTATGATTCAAGTCATGGTGTTTTATCTAGAGACATTGTTCATGGCGTGGTGTTTTAAACATCTGGAGACATTGTTCATGGCGTGGTGTTTCAAACATCTGGAGACATTGTTCATGGCGTGGTGTTTTAAACATCTGGAGACATTGACTATGATTCAAGTCATGGTGTTTTATCTGACTTGAATTCCAGATAAAACTCCATGACTTGAATCATAGTCATGGTGTTTTAAAATCTGGGAATGTTTTGTATTGATTGTCCAGATGTTAATACACCATGGATTTAATCACAATACAATGTTTTTTGGATTCCAGATAAAACACCATGACTTGAATCATAGTCAATGTCTCCAGATGTTTAAAACACCACGCCATGAACAATGTCTCCATATAAAACACCATGACTTGAATCATAGTCATGGTGTTTTAAAATTTGGGAATGTTTTGTATTGAATCATAGTCATGTGTTGTATTGAACAATGTATCCAGATAAAACACTATGATTCAAGTCATGGTGTTTTCTGGATTCCAGATAAAACACCATGACTTGAATCATAGTCAATTTATCCAGATGTTTTAAAACACCACGCCATGAATCTGATTACAGTTCTTCTAAACGTAAAACACCACGCCTTGAATCTTATATAAAACAAAGAGGCTTCCGATTTAGATCTTGGTCATTAATTCCTATATTTAAGGAAAAATGAGTGAATGTAGGTGTTTTTGGTTGTGTATCATACGGTTACCATATTTGAAACATTGAAAAAGACACTATTGCCCTTCAATTTTACATAAGGTCCCTCTAATTAAAACAAAATTTACATTTTTATACCCTATTGATCTCAACCATTAGATCAAATATCCAATGGTTTAAAACACTTCTTACCCTTCTCACATTTTAAACACTTTTTACCATATCCCTACCCTATATATATATATATATATATATATAAACGGGTTCGGGAGAAAACGCTTAAAAGTGTGAGAACGGTGAGAACGCATCCTGGCCCAACACGTGTCACGCGGCATAGAGAAGGGCGGAGGGGATTTTTTGTCCTTTTATCTTCTGCTTTTCCAGTTCCGCTTTTTCCAATATTGTTTTATTTTTTGGGGTTTAAGATTTTTGGCGTTAACCAAATTCAATAATTAATGGCGTTTAATGGTTTAATTGTATTAATTTTTTGGCGTTTATGACGTTTATGACGTTTTTCAAATCGTATGTGTCACACCCCGACCGCGTTAAAACAATGAAACCGCGGCGGAAACGTCGGGGAGTGTTGTAACAGAATCATCGTTTCAACAACCATGGTAATTAAAAGTTTCGTTTTATAGATTCATTAAGTAATTTACATTGTCTTAAAACCAAATAAACAAATTAAACATCGTCTACTATCGTTTTTATGTCACTAAGGCCACGTCCAGATCCTAAGTGAACATGCTTCCTAGCAATCATCACGCAACATTACCTGAAACATATGTAAAAACAAAGTCAGCAAAGAAATGCTGGCGAGCACATAGGTTTTGTGAGAGTATCGGATTCATGGCTTGTTTGTATGTTGCAGTACCTCACTAGACTACAAGAGTCAAAAGTACAAACCTCGTTTTGAAAAATGTATTGCAACATAATTAACCAACTCAAATCAAGTTAGTTATATTTTATAAAATTTCGTAGCCATGATTCTTAACCCCAAAACATTTGTTTTAGTAAACCAACTCGTAAAACATCTCGTAAAAACTTGTTAATAAAACTCGTATGGTTTATATTATTTCGAAAACCTCATCGTGTGACATCGTTTCAAATCGTTTCCCAAGTGAACTAAATAATGACCCGCAATGTAATATGATAAAAGCACTTATATATAAGATGTACCAGCGGCGTATCTACCATGCTTCTATCATGCTACACCCGTCCCATTATCTAATCACTACCCAAAACCAATCGTTCGTTCAAATTGTTTATTTCGTTTAGGTCGTTCCAAATCGTTTAATTCGTCCCAAAATCGTTTTTGTTTTAATTGTGAAACTACTTTTGGTCATCTCGCTAATAACATTCAAACCTTCGTGACTCGACTACCTCGCCTATCATATTGTAACACCTGTGCCTCCACGGCCGTCAAACAAATTCCAAACCAATGAAATATTGTATTTCATACTTGGGATTTGTAAAAATATGTGTATCGTTTACACATATCAACTCTTGTTCGATTTCAAGCTCTAAATCGCTTTCTGGAAGGTTATACGCGCACTGATGCGTAAATATAACCAGTTTAATCCAACGAACACTCCGGAATAGTGAAATAGGCTTAACATACCTTAAATAACCTATACATAACTTAGATATAAGTTTTGGAAGGTTTGGTGTGGTGAAATCAAAGTTTAATCGCTTACAGGGACTAAATTTGACAAACTGCGAAAGTATGCCAATTTGAACTGTAACAGACATTCCGGAACATGACCATAAGTTAAACATACCATAAATATCCTTCACATAGCTTAGAAATAGGCTTTGAGGTGTTCGGTATGCTAAAATAAACTTTTGTGTCATTCAGGGACTATAAGTGTCAAAAAGTGCACAAGTTTGCATTTTCGCGCATAACTTACGTTCTGAATACATCCGGACATCCAAAAATTTATGTAAGCATGACTACATTATATTTTAGTGTTCTCCTTAAGAAAAATCCATTCGTCACGTCTTTTGGTTTGTTTTTCGCGCTTATGCGCATTCCGTCGTAATTAAGCGAACATCGCGTTCGTACGGCCAAACGAACCGACATCCGAGATATTTTTGAGCACATTTTAAGTTCCCTATACTTTAACTTCATTTTAGAGCTTTGAAATGGGGTTAACGGGCCTTAAACGTGTCGAAAATGGCCTAAATACAGTTCAGGGACCAAAAGTGTAAATCTGCCAAACTTAGGCCTAGCGGTGCGCTACACTTTTAGCGTAGCGGTGCGCTAGGGGTCTGCAGACCAGATGCAGAGTACCAAACAGCCTGTTTGCAGCAGTTTAACCCACAACCACATGTTCCTAATTATCTAGTCATAAGATAAGGATGGAATTTTAGTCACCATAAGGTCCCGACACTTGTACGGTTACGATTAAGGCACGGTTTCCTTGAAACGATCTTAACGGTGGACCAAATACTATAAATACCCCACCCCCATATGCTTTAAAACTTACAAGAATTCTGATTTGAGAGCTCTAAGTTGAAACCATTGTTTCATACCTGAGTTCTTGGATCGGGATTAGCATTCGGGGACCCTGGGTTAGTATTCTTTCGTTCTTTTCCTTATTTTACTGCTTTTCGAGTCCGAAAGTCAAACTTTGTTTGACTTTCAGCGTTGACCAGTAATGGTCAATGCGAAGTTCGTTTGAACTTCGCAACGTGAGTGTAATCACGTTGGTCATAGTCCCTTGGGACTATGCCCACTGATTACCACGTTGTCTAGAGTCGTAGGGTAGGCGATCTAATAAATCGCCTATACCTTCGAACTCGACCCATTTGGTCGATCATTAGGATCCGACCAAACACATTAGGTGACCATAGTAGGTAGGGATTAACCTTCCAAGGTTATACCCTATGGTCACATCGTTTAAGTAGTTGTATGATAGGTAGTTTATATGCCTTAGGTAAATTACCAGAATACCCTTTTCATACATAATTGGTAATTAAGCATATGTAACCTAAACTTTTGTCACATAACTGATTATGTAACATGTTTAGGCATATAACACTTGTCATAGGACTAGTTAGACGGTCCGAACGCGTTTCACGCGCACGACGCGTTAAAGTAGCATAAGCTACCTTAATGGGTCGCGATGGGTCGTAAGCTCTTAGGTTAGGTTTCATTTAGTATGTAGGCCTTGTTAAACCATATCATATGAGTTCCAATACTCATTTGGTTTACCAAGCCTCATCCTATCCGATCTCCCGATTTAAGTCCGGTTTATTTATATAGTTTTAGATTGCCGAATGATTCCGTGCTCCCTCTAGCTTTGTTTGGTTGTTGTTCAAGACCTCCAAGCATTCTCAGGCGAGTACATTCTTCCCCTATTTTACTGTTTTCAATTGTTTTGGGGTGACTCATATGTGCTAAATGTTTTCGATGTTATAACGATGGTTTCAAAAACAATTAAGGCGATTTATACAAAACTAATAACGATTTCATAAAGTGAACAAACTTGTTGGTTGTAGTTACATAACAAATGACATTCATTAGCAATGATCAAGCCGACCAGTATTAGGTTATGGTACCATAGGATCTGACAAATCCCGTTATTTACTACACCCGTGGTTATGTGTGGGTATGGTAGGTAGCGACTGAATCTGTAATTATTAACTTACCCTATGGAGGTTTGTTAATACGAAAACGAGAAGCGACGAAAACGAGAAGCGACGAAAACGAGAAGCGATGAAAGTCACGAAGGTTTGAATGTTATTAGCGAGACGACCTTATAAGTAGTTTCACGACCTAAAACGAATTAAACGATTTACGATTGGTTTTCACACGATATTTTAACGATTGGGTAACGATTGGGTTTCACACGATGTTTTAACGATTGGGTTTCACACGATGTTTTAACGATTGGGTAAACATTTGTACATGATTTACATTGGGCATGAACATTACTTGGGTGGTTTGGTTTGGATTAAGTGATTAAGTAACAATGCGTGTGGAATATGATACAAGCATGGTGGATACGCCGCTGGTACTTCCTATATATAAGTGTTTGTATGATATTACATATTGTAGCGTTATTTGAATCATTTCAGCTCGAGACATAGAACATTTTATACAATTAACATACTTTTCACAAGACATTTATTTACAAACAACTTATCTTATACAAACTCATTTTTCATGATTATTCATTTAATCATGCATTATTCTCTTATTATACATATCACCTGAACTTATTATTTTTCAAATGATTTATAAAGGCAAAGCAAATTACAAGGTTCATGACTAAACATTTTCTTAAACAGAAGTCATGAATCTTATTTTCACAAAACCTATGTACTCGCCAGCATTTCTTTGCTGACCTCGTTTTCACATATGTTTCAGGTATTGTTGAATGATATCGATTGATAAGATGCATGCTCACATAGGATTGGACAAGGCCTTAGTGACTAAATAACAATGATAGATTACGTTTAAATTGTGTATTTAGATTTCCAAACGATGTAATTATTCAATGATTAATAAAACGAAACACTTTTGATATCCATGGTTATGAAACATTAATTCTGTTGCAACACGCCCCGATGTTTCCGCCACGTTTTGTATGTTCTACGTGGTCGGGGTGTGACAGAAAAGATGGTATCAGAGCCAATGGTTATAGGGAATTAGGTTATTAGTAATTAGTAATGCTTTGACCTAGTCTATAACCTTCTTAGGACCCTAACGCGAGTTTACTTGCGTTTAGTCATAAAACAATACCGTCGCCTATCCTTAGGCGACGACCACAACAAGAACATAAATTTCAAAACCGCTTTGAAAACTAATCATCTGTTCTAGGATGATTGATTTCTAGGTTTTGAACCCTCTATTGTAAGGTTTTGAACTCTCTATTATATGGTTTTGAACCCCTTTGAGTTTTCAAAACTTCGTCAAGGTTTTGGGTTTTAAATAATGTGAACACGTGCAAACTGGAAGGGTGAATGCCTGTATTCTGGGTTTTCTGTCTAGGCAAGCACTTCGTATACATCTCATCAGACGCGGGACCAGTTGTGCTTACCTGGGAATTCTTGGGATGAGTGTTCACTTATAGGCGAGCATGTCTTCGCGATACATTATTTTTGACCCATTTACTTTGATAGTCACCATCTCATTTGTTTGCCTTAGGTAACAAACAAATGATCGCAATTTTCATGCGTTATCATTCTGTTTTGATTGTCCAATAACCTTTCACCTGTTTCTCCCTATGCCTTTCTTTTTCTTCAAGAATGTCTCTTCATCACGATGACGCCCAAATATCTGAGCAAGCAGCCAAATTCGCTCAGCGAATAGGCGAAGTAGTCCTGAAGACTGTTGAATTAGCTACTTCCATGTATCATCTCCAGGATGAAGCCACTCAAAAGTCACCAAGACAGGCAGGACCTAGTCAGGCGACAACACCATCAGCCAAGAAATCAATTGAGGAATCAAAGACCATGGATGAACGATCCCCTAAGAAGTCAAAGAAGCGAAAGGCTTCTCAGAACTTCGCCATGGTCGCTCACAATGGTAAAGCCGTCCCCAACCAACCAGCTCAACCCCCCTGCTAGGTGTGTATGGCTTTTCCTATGATACCTACATCAAGGAACTATGTACCTTACAAACTACTCTTGTGATTACTCTCTTTCAAATGATTGCTCATGATTCCCTCAAAAATTTTAAGTACTCGTTTCACTCTAAGAAACAAAGTACAGTAAATTAA
Organism: Helianthus tuberosus; assembly: GCA_030545235.1. Classification (NCBI taxonomy): domain Eukaryota; kingdom Viridiplantae; phylum Streptophyta; class Magnoliopsida; order Asterales; family Asteraceae; genus Helianthus; species Helianthus tuberosus. The sequence goes on along the minus strand of JARYGA010059753.1, from coordinate 25,402,152 downwards.
GTGACATTATGAGTAATCGTGCTTTTCGCACATCTGTGCCTTTAAATCCTTGGTTAGATAACTAAGAGTATTTTCAAATCTCATACCCATTACGTTTTGATTTTTCAACATACACAGTACCAGTATTTCAAAACAATCTTCATGATCTCAAAACATTTCATATAGTTTGAAAACAATTTTTCTAGATGCATTGTCTATGTTATTTCAAAAACATTGGCCATGTTATCAAAACCAACCTTTCTAATTTCAAAATATTTCATATAGTCTGAAGACAATATTAACACAATACATTTTCTGATCAAGTGCATGATTTCGAAAAGCATCATTCATGTCTTTCAAAAACCTTATACATAATTTCAAAATTCATCTCGCATGATTTTAAAACATTTTTGTAAATATATCTACCTAATACACCTACTTTATGATTTCAAAAAGTATTATATATAAGGTTTCAAAAACGTTAAACACATTTTTCTTAAAAGAACCCCATGCATAGTTTTCAAAAATATTTTCCTCATACATTGACTTAACCTTCAAATTCCGCTTCATATGTCGCCTTGACATATCAGGCATCTCAATTTCATAAGCATTTTACTTCATGTTTTGACTTAAGCACATCCCGTGCAAGATTTCAAAACATCTTCAACTTCTAAAATCCATATGGGATCTTTTTATCTCCACAATTAGACCCTTGTGGGTAATCATCATTCAAATCAGAGTCCTTAATCGGATTCCTTATGTACCTTAATTCGAACACTTCGGTTCCTAGTAATCGAAATCGAATTTTCTTTTTGAATCTTTCTATCTTTATAGTTGGATTCTTGATAACGTTTAAAGTACCAAATGAAATTCACGGAATGGATTCCTAGTGTGCTTTAAATGCATGTACGCAATTTACAAGACAAATTAACGAACAATTTTGTGGTTATATGATATGTGTTTATGTGTTCTCCTCTATGTTTTTGTGTGTTACGATTTTCCAAATCCTCATAGAATCTTTCATATCTTCATATGAGAGATTCATAGTAGGATATTCAAAAGGTACTACCTTAAATCCTTATGGGCTTCTACCTGGTAGTTAAGACCCTTGGGTTATATAGTACCACTCCATGATTCATAAGAGACCCTCTTAGTAGTCTAGTAAAAAAAGATTGATTCACAATCTGGTTAAAGAATGACATCTAGTGATGTAGCTGAACAGACTCCTTGATAGTCTCTTTAGATCATTTATTGATTTAATTAAAAGGACTCTATGGCGGTCTAGTCACACTCATCACAGGATTGTTCATTTGGTTTTCCCCTACACACTATAAAATAGACTGTGTGTACTGTGCAAGGAATTGTCTGTTTATGGACGCGTACATAATTATGAAATTTAGTGCACAGAAACACAGTAAGATTTATTATGTGTAAGAACCGATAGTGACAACAATAACGAAATGAGAACGATGTAATGGAGGTACGGTGGACGCACCAATGACGCTTCATATACTTGTATATAAGTATCCCTCTTACATTGCAATCATGATGTTATTAAAGATTACTAGAAGTTCAGAACCCTAACCAATATTGTTCGATCTTTTCAACCTCATGTTTTCAAGCTCTCACAAGTTTCCTCTAAATAAATTTCGGGACGAAATTTCCTAAAGTAGGGGAGACTGTAACACCTGTGCCTCCACGGCCGTCAAACAAATTCCAAACCAATGAAATATTGTATTTCATACTTGGGATTTGTAAAAATATGTGTATCGTTTACACATATCAACTCTTGTTCGATTTCAAGCTCTAAATCGCTTTCTGGAAGGTTATACGCGCACTGATGCGTAAATATAACCAGTTTAATCCAACGAACACTCCGGAATAGTGAAATAGGCTTAACATACCTTAAATAACCTATACATAACTTAGATATAAGTTTTGGAAGGTTTGGTGTGGTGAAATCAAAGTTTAATCGCTTACAGGGACTAAATTTGACAAACTGCGAAAGTATGCCAATTTGAACTGTAACAGACATTCCGGAACATGACCATAAGTTAAACATACCATAAATATCCTTCACATAGCTTAGAAATAGGCTTTGAGGTGTTCGGTATGCTAAAATAAACTTTTGTGTCATTCAGGGACTATAAGTGTCAAAAAGTGCACAAGTTTGCATTTTCGCGCATAACTTACGTTCTGAATACATCCGGACATCCAAAAATTTATGTAAGCATGACTACATTATATTTTAGTGTTCGCCTTAAGAAAAATCCATTCGTCACGTCTTTTGGTTTGTTTTTCGCGCTTATGCGCATTCCGTCGTAATTAAGCGAACATCGCGTTCGTACGGCCAAACGAACCGACATCCGAGATATTTTTGAGCACATTTTAAGTTCCCTATACTTTAACTTCATTTTAGAGCTTTGAAATGGGGTTAACGGGCCTTAAACGTGTCGAAAATGGCCTAAATACAGTTCAGGGACCAAAAGTGTAAATCTGCCAAACTTAGGCCTAGCGGTGCGCTACACTTTTAGCGTAGCGGTGCGCTAGGGGTCTGCAGACCAGATGCAGAGTACCAAACAGCCTGTTTGCAGCAGTTTAACCCACAACCACATGTTCCTAATTATCTAGTCATAAGATAAGGATGGAATTTTAGTCACCATAAGGTCCCGACACTTGTACGGTTACGATTAAGGCACGGTTTCCTTGAAACGATCTTAACGGTGGACCAAATACTATAAATACCCCACCCCCATATGCTTTAAAACTTACAAGAATTCTGATTTGAGAGCTCTAAGTTGAAACCATTGTTTCATACCTGAGTTCTTGGATCGGGATTAGCATTCGGGGACCCTGGGTTAGTATTCTTTCGTTCTTTTCCTTATTTTACTGCTTTTCGAGTCCGAAAGTCAAACTTTGTTTGACTTTCAGCGTTGACCAGTAATGGTCAATGCGAAGTTCGTTTGAACTTCGCAACGTGAGTGTAATCACGTTGGTCATAGTCCCTTGGGACTATGCCCACTGATTACCACGTTGTCTAGAGTCGTAGGGTAGGCGATCTAATAAATCGCCTATACCTTCGAACTCGACCCATTTGGTCGATCATTAGGATCCGACCAAACACATTAGGTGACCATAGTAGGTAGGGATTAACCTTCCAAGGTTATACCCTATGGTCACATCGTTTAAGTAGTTGTATGATAGGTAGTTTATATGCCTTAGGTAAATTACCAGAATACCCTTTTCATACATAATTGGTAATTAAGCATATGTAACCTAAACTTTTGTCACATAACTGATTATGTAACATGTTTAGGCATATAACACTTGTCATAGGACTAGTTAGACGGTCCGAACGCGTTTCACGCGCACGACGCGTTAAAGTAGCATAAGCTACCTTAATGGGTCGCGATGGGTCGTAAGCTCTTAGGTTAGGTTTCATTTAGTATGTAGGCCTTGTTAAACCATATCATATGAGTTCCAATACTCATTTGGTTTACCAAGCCTCATCCTATCCGATCTCCCGATTTAAGTCCGGTTTATTTATATAGTTTTAGATTGCCGAATGATTCCGTGCTCCCTCTAGCTTTGTTTGGTTGTTGTTCAAGACCTCCAAGCATTCTCAGGCGAGTACATTCTTCCCCTATTTTACTGTTTTCAATTGTTTTGGGGTGACTCATATGTGCTAAATGTTTTCGATGTTATAACGATGGTTTCAAAAACAATTAAGGCGATTTATACAAAACTAATAACGATTTCATAAAGTGAACAAACTTGTTGGTTGTAGTTACATAACAAATGACATTCATTAGCAATGATCAAGCCGACCAGTATTAGGTTATGGTACCATAGGATCTGACAAATCCCGTTATTTACTACACCCGTGGTTATGTGTGGGTATGGTAGGTAGCGACTGAATCTGTAATTATTAACTTACCCTATGGAGGTTTGTTAATACGAAAACGAGAAGCGACGAAAACGAGAAGCGACGAAAACGAGAAGCGATGAAAGTCACGAAGGTTTGAATGTTATTAGCGAGACGACCTTATAAGTAGTTTCACGACCTAAAACGAATTAAACGATTTACGATTGGTTTTCACACGATATTTTAACGATTGGGTAACGATTGGGTTTCACACGATGTTTTAACGATTGGGTTTCACACGATGTTTTAACGATTGGGTAAACATTTGTACATGATTTACATTGGGCATGAACATTACTTGGGTGGTTTGGTTTGGATTAAGTGATTAAGTAACAATGCGTGTGGAATATGATACAAGCATGGTGGATACGCCGCTGGTACTTCCTATATATAAGTGTTTGTATGATATTACATATTGTAGCGTTATTTGAATCATTTCAGCTCGAGACATAGAACATTTTATACAATTAACATACTTTTCACAAGACATTTATTTACAAACAACTTATCTTATACAAACTCATTTTTCATGATTATTCATTTAATCATGCATTATTCTCTTATTATACATATCACCTGAACTTATTATTTTTCAAATGATTTATAAAGGCAAAGCAAATTACAAGGTTCATGACTAAACATTTTCTTAAACAGAAGTCATGAATCTTATTTTCACAAAACCTATGTACTCGCCAGCATTTCTTTGCTGACCTCGTTTTCACATATGTTTCAGGTATTGTTGAATGATATCGATTGATAAGATGCATGCTCACATAGGATTGGACAAGGCCTTAGTGACTAAATAACAATGATAGATTACGTTTAAATTGTGTATTTAGATTTCCAAACGATGTAATTATTCAATGATTAATAAAACGAAACACTTTTGATATCCATGGTTATGAAACATTAATTCTGTTGCAACACGCCCCGATGTTTCCGCCACGTTTTGTATGTTCTACGTGGTCGGGGTGTGACACATATTAACAAACCACCAAAGGGTAAGTTAACAATCATCAGATTCGGTCATTACCTACATAACCCCCACACATAACCATGGGTGTAGTCTGATAACGGGATTTGTTAGATCCTATGGTACCATAACCTAATACTAGTCGGCTTGATCAATGCTAATGAATGTCATTCGTTATGTAATTACAACCAACAAGTTCGTTCACATTATCGAAATCGTTGTTAGTTTAATATAAACCATCTTAATCATTTTTGAAAACATCGTTAAAATATCGAAATCATTTTAATACATATGAATCACCCCAAAACAATTGAAAACAGTAAAATAGGGGAACTATGTACTCACATTGAATGATAGGATATCCTTGATCTAAAGAACTTAGCGAAGCTCAGACAAACCAAGGAAATTTAAGTAGTACCTAGTAATCGGATCACTAGTAAATAAATCGACACCTAAATCGGAAGATCGGATAAAATGAGGTCTTGTAAACCAAATGAGTGTTGGAACTCATGTGATATGGTTTAACAAAGCCTACATCCTAACTCGGAACCTAGCCTGAGTGCTTTCGACCCGTTACGACCCAATAAGGTAGCTTATGCTACCTTAACGCGTCGTTCGCGCAAAACTATGTTCGGATGGTTAGTTATGAGCTATGTCAGGTCTTACATGCCCAATAATACCCTAATATGTTACTAAATCAAATTATATGTCAAAAATATGTTCACATATGCACAATATGGATTTATGCTTCAAAAGGGCATTTTGGTCATTTCCTATGGGCATGTAAACCAATTAACGAATAGCTAACCAATCCTAGGTGATCATAAGGTATAACCTCTGAGGTTATTCCCTATACAACTATGATCACTAATCATGCTTGGTCGGATCCTAATGATCGACCAAACGGGTTGGGTTCGAAAGTCTAAGCGGTTGTTTAGACCGCTTAACTTACGACCCTAAACAAGCACTAAACTAATAGTGACGAGTTAAACATGTCAAAACATGTTTAACCTACTTAGAAAACTGATTTGGTATCAAAACAAAGTGTTTTGATACCTAAAAGTAGTTCCGTTGCAAAATGCGTGCTAAAATGCATTTTAACCGAAACTTTGACTCGTCACTACGCCTAGTTAACGTGGTAATCAGTAGGTATAATCGCTGAGGATTATAACCATCGTGATTACATTCACGTTGCAAAGTTCAATTGAACTTTGACTTGACCAATTAATGGTCAAAACCGAAAGTCAAACTGTTGGCCAAACTGTTTGACTTTCTGCTTAAACATAAAGAATAAGCATGAAATAAGACTTACAATAGTCCAAAGCTAGAAAGAATATAATAAGAAAACCAGAGAGTAATAATTCCAAGCTTGAAGGAAGCTCCAAATCAGATTAGAAGAGAAGATAAGAAGAAATGAGCAATGAACAAGTGAAAGTACTTGGCTATTTATAGTTTTCACAAACCGTTAGGATCTTTTCTTGGAGAAGAGGGAATGATCTTGGCCATACAATTGTTAAATACTGATTGGGGGACTTGTTCTCCACACAAACCAGCCCATAGCATTGAAAAACTAGAGATCAAAACCATCAAATTCGAGCTAAATGACCAGATTCAATGTTTCTGTCTGGCATGCCCACGCGCCCCGCGTAAGATATGGCTTGGGCTTACGTGCCCCGCCTGAGTATCTTTGGCAGATTGACAGTTTCAGCCCCTAAACTTGTAAAACTTGCATTTCGGCTCATTTTTGACACGTTTAAGCCCCGTTAACCTCATATCAAGGCTCTAAAATGAAGTTAAAGTATTGGGAACTCAAAACATGCTAAAAAATATCTCGGATGTCGGTTCGTTTGGTCGTATGATCGCGTTGTTCGGTTAATTACGACGGAAGTCGTAACGAACGCAAAAACGATCCAAATTAAGCGACGAATGGTATTTTTGCATGCTGATCACTAAAATAAAAATATTTTAGTGTGTACAAAAATTTTGGATGTCCAGATATGGTCAGAACGTAAGATATGCGCGAAAATGCAAACTTACGTCGTTTTTGACACTTTTAGTCCCTGAAAGATCAAATAAGCATATTTTTGCACACCGAACCACTCAAAGCTTCTAAGCTATGTTTAGGTTATTTATGGTATGTTTAGCTTATGATCAAGTTCTGGACTCTTCGATACCATACGAATCGGTATAGTTTCGCAGTTTGACACAAATAGTCCCTGCGATGGAATCGACTTGTTTTCAACACACCAAACCATTCAAAATTTATTTCTAAGTTATGTGAAGGTTATTTAAGGTATATTAATCCTATTTCACTATTCTGGAGTGTTTGTCACGTTATACTGACTGCGTTTACGCACCAGTTTGCATATAACCTTCCAGAAAGCGATTTAAAACTTGAAATCGGAATCGAATCGAATTGTAAAATCATCAAACACAAATACACATATAACACCAAAACACATTGTTTTATTGATAATTAACATTGTTTCACATGTACATCGATTACAGAGCACGGTTGTCACAGTCTCCCCTACTTTAGGAAATTTCGTCCCGAAATTTTAACTAGAGGAAACTTGTGAGAACAATAGCGGATATTTCGCCTTCATTTGGTCCTCACGTTCCCAAGTAAACTCTGGGCCACGTTTAGATTCCCAGCGAATCTTGACCAAATGAATTCGTTTGTTCTTCAACTGTTTGTATGTACGGTCCACTATCTCCACCGGTTTCTCGACAAAATGCATCGTTTCATCGATTTGGATCTCGTTGAGTGGAATGTGAAGATCAGCGTCAGCTAAACACTTTCGAAAATTGGACACGTGAAAAGTCGGATGAATATTTCCAAGCTCTGGAGGTAGTTCTAGTTGATAGGCAACCTTTCCAACCCTTTTAACAATCTTAAATGGTCCAACATATCGTGGTGCAAGTTTTCCTTTCTTTCCAAATCTCACCACTCCCTTCCAAGGTGACACCTTGAGTAGGACATGGTCTCCGACTTGAAATTCTAAGGGATTGCGTCGCATATCCGGATAACTCTTTTGACGGCATCTAGCTGTCACAAGATTATCACGAATTTTCTTGATTTTGTCTGTTGTTTCCAGAACAAGCTCAGGTCCAGTAAGCTGAGCTTCACCGGTCTCGTTCCAACAAACAGGTGAACGACATTTTCGACCGTAGAGAGCCTCGAATGGTGCCATATTAATGCTAGCATGATAACTATTGTTGTAAGAGAACTCGATCAATGGAAGGTGAGAATCCCAATTACCACTAAAGTCTATCACGCATGCTCTAAGCATATCCTCCAAAGTTTGAATCGTTCTCTCATATTGTCCATCTGTTTGGGGATGATAAGCAGTACTTAGATTTAGTTGGGTTCCCATAGCAGATTGCATGGCCTTCCAGAAATGAGATGAAAATCGAGCATCATGATCGGAAATGATATCCAAAGGAACACCATGTCGTGATACAATCTCATCAACATAAATCTTTGCAAGTTTATCAGCAGATAGATCCTTGCGAATCGGAATAAAATGAGCTGACTTCGTTAATCGATCGATGACAACCCATATAGCATCATGACCTTTAGATGTACGCGGTAATTTGGTGATGAGATCCATCGCAATGTTCTCCCACTTCCAAACCGGTATCTCTGGTTGTACAAGCAAACCAGAAGGTCGTTGATGTTCTGCCTTGACTTTGAGACAAGTTAGGCATTTCGACACATACAAGGCAACGTCTTTCTTCATACCAGGCCATCAGATCTTAGTACGAAGATCCTTGTACATTTTATCAGCACCAGGATGGACAGAATATCGAGACTTATGTGATTCGTCCATCACTAAAGTGCGAAGATCGTCTTGTTTCGGAATCCATAAACGATCCTTGAAATAGAGCAGACCATCATCTTTCCTTTCGAGTTTAAGCTCGAGTTGAAGCGGTAGCTCATATCTCAATAAGCCTTTGATCACACAAGACCGTTGAACTTGAAGAACACGAGATTGAATATCAGATAGAGTTCGAACAGAATGAAGCTTGATTCGCTCTTTTCGGCTACGACATTCGCCTTACCAGGATGGTAGCGAATCTCGCAATCATAGTCGTTCAAGAGTTCAACCCAACATCGTTGCCTCATGTTTAACTCTTTCTGATTGATAATATGCTAGAGACTTTTGTGGTCTGTGAAAACCACACACTTCGTGCCATAAAGGTAGTGTCTCTAGATTTTGAGCGCGAAAACCACAGCTCCTAACTCAAGATCATGAGTCGTGTAGTTCTTCTCGTGAACTTTCAATTGTCTAGATGCATATGCTATAACTTTACCTCGTTGCATAAGAACACAACCAAGGCCTAAGTTGGACGTGTCACAGTAGGCAACGAAATCATCGTTTCCCTCGGGCAAAGATAAAACAGGAGCATCACAGAGCTTTCGTTTCAGCGTTTGGAACGCTTCTTCTTGCTCGGGTCCCCACTCAAAAGGCTTATTCTTTTGAGTCAAAGCAGTGAGTGGAACCGCAATCTTTGAGAAATTAGAAATGAATCGACGATAATATCCAGCGAGACCAAGAAAAGAACGAATTTCTGTAGGCGTCGTTGGTGTATTCCAATCCTTGATTGCAACAATCTTGGATGGATCCACATGAATACCTTGCTCATTGACAATATGTCCCAAAAACTGAACTTCTTTAAGCCAAAATTCACACTTGGAGAATTTAGCAAAAAGTTGTTCCTTCTTCAGGAGTTCTAAAGTCAAACGAAGGTGTTGCTCGTAATCGGTTCGAGACTTTGAATAAATGAGAATATCGTCGATAAACACAATGATGAACTTATCTAAATATGGTTTACAGACCCTATTCATTAAGTCCATGAAGATAGCTGGAGCATTCGTCAAACCAAAAGGCATGACAGTAAACTCGTAGTGCCCATATCTCGTGCGGAATGCAGTTTTGGGAATATCTTCTTCGAATACACGAAGCTGATGATACCCATAACGCAGATCAATTTTGGAAAAACAGGTAGCACCTTGCAGCTGATCAAAGAGATCATCGATTCGAGGTAGGGGATATCGATTTTTGATGGTAAGCTTATTAAGCTCACGGTAATCGATACACACCCTAAAAGATCCATCTTTCTTTTTCACAAAGAGGACAGGGGCGCCCCAAGGTGAATAACTCGGTCGGATGAATCCTTTATCAGAGAACTCTTGAAGCTGCTTCAATAACTCTTGCATCTCAGACGGTGCAAGACGATAAGGTGCTTTCGCAATCGGGTTGGCATTGGGTACAAGGTCAATATGAAACTCGACTTGACGAACTGGAGGCAAACCAGGCAGTTCATCAGGAAACACCTCTGGATAATCCCGAACAATCGGAATATCCTGAATACTCTTGTTCTTTCCTTTCTCCTCGGTGACATGTGCCAGGAAGGCAACATATCCTTTTCGTAAATAACTCTGGGCTTTCGTACACGACATGAGTTTCAATCCACCAGATGGTTTCTCGCCACGAACCTCTAGGACATCACCAGACGAAAGAGGAATACGAATGATCTTATCAAAACAAACCACTTCAGCATGATGTTTGGTTAACCAATCCATCCCCACGATAATGTCGAAACTCCCAAGTTGCATCGGTACGAGGTCAATGGGGAAAAGATGGTTATCTAGGTTCAATTGACAACCATGAAGAACAGAATCGAGTACAAGGGGTTTACCAGTAGCAACTTCGATAGATAAGGGTTTCCTCAGTTTAGTTCGAGGTATCGCAAGTAAAGGCTCAAAGGTTAACGAAACAAAACTCCTATCGGCACCAGAATCGAAAAGAACAGATGCAAGTTGATTGTTTAACAAGGAACGTACCGTTAACAACCTCGTTGTCCGCCCTCACCTCGTTCGCGTTCAGATTAAATGCTCGTCCTCGAGCGGGATTCACATTCGCGATCGTGTTACCATTCAGATTCGCATTTACCAATCTCGGGCAGTTGTTGCGGAAATGGCCCATTTCTCCGCAATTGAAACACGAACCAGGTGGGAATCTCACAGCATTCCCCTGAACTTGAGCTGGAACCTGGGCAGCCTGATTTTGACCCATACGACAAATGTTGGCCAAATGCCCAAGTCTACCACACGTAGTGCACTGTTTACAGGCATGTTGGGCAACATGGTGACCGTTGCATCGGGCACAGTGGGGTGCGGTACCAGCATATGCTTTCTTTGCAGGAGGTTAAGTCAGTGGGTTCTGAGCAGTAACTGCAAAGTTCTGGGAAGCCTTGCGCTTCATTGACTTCTTCGATGACTCACCTTGCTTCTTACCCTTACCCTTACCTTTGTCAGAATCAGTCGACTTCTTTTTATCACCCTTGCGGGTAAGTTTACCCTTCCTGACTTGAGACTCAGTCAGGGTAGCAGACAACTCGATTGCATGACGGACGGTAGTAGGATTAACACCGGTCACAATATCCTGAATGGAATCGGGTAAACCATCAATATACCTCTCGATTGCTTTCTCCAGTGGGGTAACCATAGTGGGGCACAACAAACTAAGCTCCTCGAATAGATCCGTATAGGCACGTGTTTTCCCCCATCTTGCTTTAAATCATCGAATTCTCGTTCCAAAGCTCGAATCTCGTGATGGGGACAGAACTCTCTCATCATGAGAGCTCGGAGCTCTTCCCAAGTTTGTGCTAATGCCACTTCGGCACCCCTATCGCGCATAACTCTGTTCCACCATGTAAGAGCTCGCTTCTCAAACACACTTGAAGCAAATTCAACCTTACGCGCATTCGGACACTGCACATGTCTGAATGTGCTCTCGATACTCTCGAACCACTGCAGGAGCGCAGTTGCTCCTTGCGACCCAGAAAACTTAAGCGGCTTCGCAGAATTGAAATTCTTGAAATTACACTGAGCATTATTGTTGTTATTATATATATAAACCAAGACGTGAATTTTATAAAAGAAATCTTTTTTTATATATATAATAAAGAAGTGGGCCGCCACCCCCCCCCCCCTTTTGTCTTACCAAGATATGATCTTGTTCCAATCACATTTCATGCATTTGCATAGATCTTGATTGGGTGGTCTTCCCTAAGTGGTTTGGTCCAATGGAATGACATGCATGTTGTCATACTTGCATGCATTTTGATTGGGAGTTGGTGGTGGCAATATTCTCTCTAAGATTATAAAGAAATTGGATGACCAAATGAAGAAGATGAGCTAGTAATCTTGCTCTCAATTTTCGGCCATAAGGGTTGTTCAAGGAGCTTTTCGGTTTTGATTCAAGTGTGTTAAATCCTAGCTAATCTCAAGGTGTTTGTTGGAAGCTCGGGGTATACAAGCTTGAGGCCTTCTACTCTTGAAGGCAGCCATTCTTGAAGCATCATCCGTTTCATCATCCTATTACTCCAAGAAGGTAGTATTCTAAACACCCTATGGTTGTGTTTGATAGTATGCATCTTCATATATGGATCCGGGTTTTGGGATTTTGCTTTTAAATGAAATTTATATATTAAAAGTAACATGTTTTAAATATTATTTCCGTTGCGTTTTTAATTTCATATGGATGAAATTGCTTTGATAAACATGTTAAAAATCCCATTAATGGTATCAGAGCCGCTTATATGAGTGCATGCTTCAATAGATTAAAATTTCGGGTTTCGGGTTTGAATAAAACCCTATGGCCGAAAATGTTAACATGGTTAACCCTTTGTTTTTCAAGATTATTTTCTTACATGCATAAGGGAATCTTGAAAAATTATTTCATATGGATGATTTGTTTGTTTGGACAAAACTTACCTTTTCGGTTTTTTGAACATAGCCGAAAATGTTCATAAAAGGGAACCATTTTTTTATGCTTCTTGTAATTCATATATATATATATATATATGTGGATATATATTTTGGTGCATATGACCTAGCCATGACCTTGTGTTGAATGATTGTGTTGTGATTCATTTTATTATTATTTCAATGGGTTGTAATAATTATTATTTTGTTCTTCCATTAGAAGATATGTAATTTATTTATTTTCATTTGGTATGTAAAATAAATAGATTAGGTGCATTTTATTTTTACTAGAAAAATGTATTAGGATATATTTTGTAAAAGAAGATGCACACAAAAATGCGGTTTTGGTTTGTGTGACACCTGTGTCACTTCAACCATCCAACAAATGCCAAACCAATGAAATATTGTATTTCATACTTGGGATTTGTAAAAATATGCGTATCGTTTGCACATATCAACTCTTGTTCGATTGCAAGCTCTAAATCGCTTTCTAGAAGGTTATACATGCGCTGATGCGTAAATATAACCAGTTTAATGCAACGAACACTCCGGAATAGTGAAATAGGCTTAACATACCTTAAATAACCTTTACATAACTTAGAAATAAGTTTTGAAGGCTTTGGTATGGCAAAAATCAAATTAAATCGCTTATAGGGACTAAACTTAACAAACTGCGAAAGTATGCCAATTTGAACTGTAACAAACATTCCGGAACATGACCATAAGTTAAACATACCCTAAAGATCCTTTACATAGCTTAGAAATAGGCTTTGAGGGGTTCGGCGTGCTAAAAATAAACTTTTGGGTCATTCAGGGACTAAAAGAATCAAAAAGTGCACAAGTTTGCATTTTCGCGCATAACTTACGTTCTGAATACATCCGGACATCCAAAAATTTATTTAAGCACTAAAATATTTTATTTTAGTGTTTGGCATAAGAAAAATCCATTCGTCACGCCATTTGGATCGTTTTTCGCGCTTATGCGCATTCCGTCGTAATTAACCGAACATCACAACCGTACGGCTAAACGAACCGACATCCGAGATATTTTTGAGCACATTTTAAGTTCCCTATACTTTAACTTCATTTTAGAGCTTTGAAATGGGGTTAACAGGGCTTAAACGTGTCAAAAATGCATCAAATAGCAAGTTTGGAGCTACAGGGGCCTGTTCTGCCATTTTCGAAAGTTTCAGGCCTGCAAGGTCCTTATGGACCTCAACATTGTGAGTGTTGAGGTCCGTAAGCAGGGGTCAGATGCAGCAAAACATTTTTTTCAGCTGTTAACAGCCTTTAACCCCTCCAAAGGCCAAGGCCAAGTGTCAAACTCTTGTGGTGGAGCAATATGAGTTACCACAACATTCCGACAAGTGTACGGGTGAGATCATTCCCTCTTTTCCAAGAAACGACCCTAACGGTGAACCGAAAACTATAAATACCCACCTTATGTTCACTCATTCCTCACAAGAATCTGATCTAATGTGCTCTAAGTTGAAACCTTTGTTTCATACCTGAGCTATTTTGATCTAGATTAGCATTCGGGGACCCTTTGTAAGTGTTCCTTCGTTCTTTTATTGCTTTTCGAGTCTGAAAGTCAAACTTTGTTTGACTTTCTGCATTGACCAGTTTATGGTCAATGCGAAGTTCGTTTGAACTTCGCAACGTGATTGTAATCACGATGGTTATGGTCCCTTGTGACTATGCCAACTGATTACCACGTTGTCTAGGGTCGTAAGGGTAAGCGATCTAACAAATCGCTTATACCTTCGAACCCGACCCATTTGGTTGATCATTAGGATCCGACCAAGCACATTAGGTGACCATAGTATATAGGGAATAACCTTCCGAGGTTATACCTTATGGTCACTTCGTTTAAGTAGTTGTATGATAGGTAGTTTATATGCCTTAGGTAAATTACCAAAATACCCCTTTGATGCCAAAATTCATTTTAAGCATATGTAACATAACTTTTTGACATCTAAACTGATTTGACAACAATATTAGACATGTTAAGGCATATGTTACTTGTCATAGGACTAGTTAGGCGGTCCAAACGCGTTTCACGCGAACGACGCGTTAAAGTAGCATAAGCTACCTAAACGGGTCGTAATGGGTCGTAAGCACTTAGGTTGGGTTTCATTTTAGTATGTGGGCTTTGTTAAACCATACTACGTGAGTTCCCATACTCATTTGGTTTACGATCCCTCATTCTATCCAATCCTCCGATTTAGGTCCGGTTTATTAACATAGTTACCTATATTAGGTGCCGTTTGATTCCGTGATCTCTAACATTGCTTGGTGGTTATCTTAGGACTTCTAAGCAATCTCAAGTGAGTACATAGACCCCTCTTTTACTGTTTTCAAACTGTTTTGGGGTGAAACACATGTGCCTACTTGTTACTTTCATGCTTTCCTGTTTTCACATCATATACCTGCTATGTTCGTTAGTACATTATAGTACATGATTTCATTACATTTCTGCTATGTATGTTGACTGATAGCATGCTAGCACATTGATTTACATGACTTTTCTGCTTTGTATGTTAACTTAGCATACTTAGTACATTATTTTACATACATTTTATGCTATGTATGCCCATTGTGTGCGTACTTAGTACATTGCCTTACATTACATGCTATGTATGCCCATTGTGTGCGTACTTAGTACATTGCCTTACATTACATGCTATGTATGCCCATTGTGTGCGTACTTAGTACATTGCCTTACATTACATGCTATGTATGCCCATTGTGTGCGTACTTAGTACATTGCCTTACATTACATGCTATGTATGCCCACTGTGTGCGTACTTAGTACATTGTTTTACATTACATTTTATGCTATGTATGCCCATTGTGTGCGTACTTAGTACATTGTTATACATTACACTTTATGCTATGTATGTCTTTTGTTGCATACTTAGTACATTTGTTATTCATCACATGCTTACATTTTGGATACACATTACATGATTTACATTAGACATGAACATTTTACTTTGGTAGTTTGGTTTGAGTAAGTGATTAAGTAACGAGGCGTGTGTAATATGATACAAGCATTGTGACAACCCTCAAAATCCCATGTATTCCGTACAAATTATTAATGATAATTAAAGTGTCTGACGACTGTGTGGAATTACTTAACTGCTTTCTGATATCTGTGTTATGCTTACACGTATTTGTTAATATGCTAAGGAATATGCTAAGGAATATGCTAAAGAATATGCTAAGGAATATGCTAAGGAATATGCTAAGGAATATGCTAAGGAATATGCTAGGAATATGCTAGGAATATGCTAGGAATATGCTTGGAATATACTATATGGAAGATCTTATAAATACCACCATTCCACCAAGCTCTCTCTTCTCTCCCTCTCCTTTCCCTTGTTCGGCAGCCACCTTCCACCATACTACCACCATCATCAAGCTCTTTTTCAATCATTCCTCATACATACAAAAGTGTAAGAGGTCCAACAACGAGGCTCGGTGCTCTCGGAAGTGGAAGGACCTCCTCCATTCGCTATTAACCACCACATTTCTTCACTCGAACTTCCCTAGCCTTGAGCTAGTGGTAAGAACTTAGATCCGTTCATTCTTTATGTTATTTTAGTGGTTAATAGATGTTAGAATGATAAAAAGTTAAGAAACTTTAAAGCTCATGAACAAGTCTTGAACATAATGTGTTAAGGTGTGGATAAAGAGAAGTTATGTGTGTAAATCATGTAGATCTTGTGTTATTATGATTATTGGTTGATTATTTGATGATTTGCTGATTAATATTAATATGTGATGTTGTTGCGGTCACTAAATGTCACACCCTGGCTTTGCGGAAGCGTGGTTAATTTTGGTGTGACTTCTTAATACCATAGCTTAATCATAACCAAGCTATATGAGTTAAAAACATGCAAGATCATCCATTAAGTTTTGAAAACCAAACACATTACCATTGTTTTAACATACCCTGACAACCATAATCTTGTTCAACAAACATTACAAACTGAAACATAACATAAACATGGTTTAAGGACTGTGTCTTGTCCAGGAAAGAGACACATCCCCTAAACCCCGGATGACCTCGGAAACTAGTGCAGCGGAAAACATGCCATACCGTGCCAGATCTCGTTAATTTCCTGAAATACATGTAAGTTGAAAAATCAACAATAATGTTGAGCGAGTTCATGTGCAAGTGAGTAAGTAAAACACTTGTAAGTATAAAAGTTTCCTGGTATGTAGCAGTGTAAGAGGACTTGTGATCACCAATGGTTTGCAAGGCCATTAGCATGTTGTGAAATGCAAGTAGGAAGACACACCCTAGCCGATTTTTACGTTGGGCAACCAAGTCACTCCAGGTCCGTTCTGTTGGTCCTCAGAGAGGTCCGTTCTGTTGGGCCTAGAGCTGGGCTCGCTACACCCAGATAGATCTACCGCTTAAGTCCCTCGGTGTTCTAACTACCCATTCACATGATCTAAAACCTCCTTAGGTTAATCATACCATGTATAAAGTACTTGTAAACAAAGTAACATGTATTTCACCCCCGCAGTTAAGAAAACTGAAAATAGTTAGAGAAAAGGGGGACATGAACTCACAGTCGGTGCGTCTCTACCAAGTGTCTCCAAATCTGAAAGCTGTGCGACGACCTACAAGTGCTAATGCTATTAGACGGACGGCCGTGCCTTAGCTTTATTGTTTAAGTCTTTGGGAAATAGTTAGACAACTATTTCGTGTTTATGTTCTGTATACACTTGGTAGTTAAACTCCTTCCCAAGGATGGGGGATATAATACATGTGCGTAAGTTACGTTTTATCAATCTTGTGGTAATGTAATTACCGGTGTAACTTATATATTCATGGTGAAAGCGTTCGCAAAGTTTTGGGATCATTAACGCTTGTAAATATTATTTTCACTCTAAAATAATATTTATGTAATTTCACAAAATAATCATAAACAGTGTTGTGACAAAACATATTTATCACGTTAACTTAGTGAAAATCCCACCTCCGAATATTTAGTAAAATATAGTTCTGGCGAAATTTTATGTTTTGAAAATATGTCAAAAATAGTTCTAACACTTGTTGCGTAAATAAGTCTAAGTGTTAGGTTTTTAGAAAATTTCGCCAGAGTTTCCTCTGTAACTGGAGGTGGCCACGCTTTCAAGCGTATCATTTTCTTTTAACAAATCAATTCAACAACTTCTTTATTCAATCAAACAATTTCCGACACATCAAACTAGTCGACAAGTATGTAAATCGCATAAACGCATGAACTTGTAGTTTTTCCGCAAATGTAAATCCCATTATATTTTGTAGATCTTTATATAAGGTAACTTTAATCTTGTAAAAACCTCGTGTTTAGAGAAATCCGTCTTTACAACTTCTAGTAACAAGTGACAAATCTAGTTCTTTGTCGGATCTTTTCATTTCACAAGTGTTTATACACTTGTGGTTTATTAAATCATGTTTGTTAGTGTAAGATCCATCCTTTAGAAAACATGATTTCTTTAATGTGTGGTTCTTTGAAAATACCACTTGTAGGTACGTAGATCCGCTAGTTTTAAACACTATTGTACAAGTTAAATCACTTTTACACAAGTAAAATATTTTTACACAAGTTCATGTCTCTAGTGTGGTAGAGTTTCACCTTTTAACCCTTGTACTAACCGAAACAAGCTTATGTTAAGATCAACGATCTTACCAAACCGGGTTAAATGGTGATCCGAGCTACCACAATCATAGATCGGGTCTAGATATTCACAACTTTCAAGTACTACAACTTTTACACAAGTTAGATGCTATTAACCACCATTTTCATACTTTTTACTAGACTTTTATACTTCAAAATGTATGTTATCGATATTTAACCGACAAAAATCCTTTTAACCACCTTAGATATGATCAAACAAGAGTTTTAAACATTATACCTCTAGCTCGGGGCTAGGGAAGAATCGTGATGAAAAACGCGTGGATAAAAGCTAACGGAGGTGGTCCTTCGCGCTCCGAGTGCACCAAAGCTCCTAATATGCGACCTTTGATGTGTGTATGATGATGGAATGCAAGAACAAGAACCGAAAATGGGGGTATGGGGGCTGGGGTGTTCGGCCGAGAGTCTTGAGGGAGGGAGAGAGAGTTTTTGTTGAGTGGTGTTTAGTGATAAGGATCATGTGGGTTTAGTGTGTATTTATAGGCAAAGATTAAGTGTTAATACCCAATGGGTATTGTGTCCCCAAGATATTAAACCATCAAGATTAGCCAAATCACAAGTACAAGGGGGTGTCCCCTAGGTGACCGATTCGGTCAAGAGGGGGGGGGGGTTGGTTCGAAATCAACTAGGTTAGTTGGTGTTTAGTTAGGTTAATTAGGTTAGTTAAGTAAGTTAAGTGTTAAACTTAGATACTTGTATGTTAAGCGTTATGGCGGGTGTTAGGGTAATCAGGGACCCTAACTGGCTCAGAAAAATATAAATAGTGAAAATAGTAATATTTTCATGTCCCGGGTAAAGTCCGGTTGTTCGGTTGGATAGTAATCCGTTAAAGCGTTACAAAAGCTTTAAAGTGTCGTTATTAACATTTTTTAGTGACACATTTCATTCCTGACACTTTGGAAAGTGTCTAGTGTTATTTTCCCCATATTTTGGCACTTTACTAGTCAGCTAGAAGCTGGATTAATTATTAAAGTGCTGTGTTTGGTACTTAAAGTACGTTTTTGGCACATCCAATCAGTGTATCTTATTCCTAGAGACGCAGTACCACACCCTTATATCCCTACACTCACTACCAGTGTAGCCAAAATATTTGAGGCTCTTAACAGGCCTTAGAGGCAGTGTCTGCCTGATGCTGGTTATATCAGCATGTTCACTGTGTACCCGTTTAGTGCTACTGTGCTTTATGTGCATCATGTTTGTCACTAGGGTTCAGCATGTAAATAATGTAGTGACAGCAAGCAAGTATGATGCAAGTAAGTTCATGTATCAGTATCCAAGTAGCAGTTCATCAGCTAGTTCAAACAAGCACAGTAATTAAGCAGTAATTAATCATTAATTAAGTTGTACGGATACCTGGTTTAGTGCGGGTTGTCACACTAAACTTGTTAACGGAATCATTCGAACACGATTTAGAAGGATAAACATTGAAAATCAGAATCTGTCCTGGTTTTACAGCCAACTTCAGTTGGCTGTAAAGAGGTCTTAAACTCAACTAAAAATCGATATTTTGAATCTAAAATATGTTATTATGAAATACGGTTCTAATGGCACCGGAATCGTAATTTTTGGACTCCGTTTACTATTTTTAAAGTGTTAATTTGTAACAGCAACTTAAGCTGAATTTTGACAGCAATAAATGGGTGTCGTACTTTCAGTCATAACCTGAGTTTTGTGATGAATCGGACCATGAAATTTGTACAGTAGATAACAACCTATGTATTTGTAATTACCCCACTGGAATTTCGTAAATCGGACACTCGATGAATTTTTAATAAATTGTTTCGCGGACTGTGGTCAGAAATACATAAATCTGAGTTCAGTCCCGAATATGAATTTTTATAAAATGTGGGGAATGAACCGGACCCCGATATTTTTACACAATAAAATATGGATTGTTTATGACATTCTATAAAAATTTGGGAATTTTTGGAATAATCTAACTATTTTATTTAAATGTCCAAAAACAGCCGGTTTTGAGTATTAATGCTGAATTGACATAAGTTGCGACTTGCGTGTCTAAATGTCGAGTGTGCTATCTTTAAATGATCTAACATGTTATATATGTTATGTGCATTATCGTATGTTTGATTTTGAGTGGGGAATGGACGGGAAACTTAGATGGGCATAAACCGTTACAGTGATGCATGTTGTGTGATAGGTACGTGTAGGAACTTTGTGTTCTATTTGAAAGCCACTAAATGACTAACTGGTAAATCATACTAGGACGTGATTGACCGACCTTGACTGTTAGCTATATCTGAGAGTCTAACCGAGCAAACCGAGGTGAGTTCACACCCTTACTAAGGCATGGGATTCCCGGTGGTTGGGAATGGGATTGAATAACTACTCATACTATCACTCTATTTATATTACCAACACTACTAGACTACCTACTACTGTCCTCGGATTGAGAAGGGCACGTACGTAAAACCTACGTACACTCACACCTACTACTGTCCTCGGATTGAGAAGGGCACGTACGTAAAACCTACGTACACTCACACTTACTACTGTCCTCGGATGAGAAGGGCACGTACGTAAAACCTACGTACACTCACACTCACTACTGTCCTCGGATGAGAAGGGCACGTATGTAAAACCTACGTACACTCATACTTAACACCGTCCTCGGATTGGGAAGGACACTTATGGATACGCCTAGTCTAGTGACATACATAATGGGAAGCCCCCATTAAATATCGTAAAGGTTTGGGAATCAAGGATAATGGGTAATACTTGGTTATGAAACGAACTTCCGATTCCTGATACGAACTCATTAACTAATCAACCAAACGTGAACTCACTCAACTTTGTTGTTGACTAGTTATTACATGCCTTGCAGGTCGTTAGATGCTGTGGAGCTTGCACATGGAGGTGGTCGTTGTGGAATGCGAACTAATATGTCCCGTACTTACTAAATAAACGTTATGAACTTATGAAACTTATGTTGGGGTCTTTAAACTTATGAAACTACAAACTTATGTTTTGGTTTAACGTCTTATGCTTCCGCTGTTTAAATTGAACTTGGTTAACTTCCTTTTGGTCACCAATTGTATTGTGATTGGTTATATTTACTAAAATACGTTGTTCGATATGATTGGTGGCTCGATCCTGGTCACGTCACGCCTCCAAGCGGTGGTACTCCGCATGGTGGATTTTGGGGGTGTGACAGATTGGTATCAGAGCCATTGGTTATAGTGAACTTGGTTTTAAAAAGGGAAATGTTTTTGATAAAACCAGACTATAACCGGTACAGTGCTTAACGATCCACAACGACGCTTCGCTCCACGTGCAAGACTCGACACCATAAGTGGTATGATTTATGTTATTTTGTTGGTTAGATAGTTCTCACTGTGCATTAGATAATGTAGTAATTGCTATTTGAACTTTGTGTGCTTACTCTCTAACGTCGTCCCACACACTTACACACTTTCGCGACACTTTCCTCACCTACGTTGCTTCATTATGAAGATCATGAGCGGACGCGAAGGATGTATCAACCTCACTCAAGCCCAGTTGACGGCTTTGATCAACGAACGAGTTGCGGAGGCACTCGCAGCTAACCATGCAGGAGCTATAACCTGCCATACCAACTCACCTTAGGACGTTTAGATCCTACCTTCACAAGCCAACCCTCGTGCTTAACCATGCCTATTATGCTCGCACTACAGGTCAACATGCTCAACCTCCGGTGTGCACGTTCAAGACGTTCATGGACTGCCGACCTACCACTTTCAGTGGCACCGAAGGAGCAGTGGGCCTTCTTCAGTGGTTTGAAAAGCTCGAGACTGTTTTTGAGATGTGCGAATGCCCCGAAGACCGTAGGGTGAAATATGCTACCGGTACACTTGAAGGAGCTGCGTTAACCTGGTGGAAGGCACAAGTTCAACTACTAGGACTGGCAGTTGCTAATGCCACATCCTGGAATGGTTTCAAAG